>CM018034.1:37083220-37415314 GCA_008638375.1 Nyssa sinensis
ATAACGAAAATAATTTTTTTAAAAAAAAAACAACTAAAGAACAATTTAAATTAAAGTATTGAAATCAATTGAAAGAACAAGCATTGGTCTAAGTCAACATCCACCATCAGAATTTTATAAATGATCATCGATGCAAGTATAAATCAATTCACACTTTGAATATTCACCGTTGAAACTATTTTCCTATCTCTCCTTAGTCGTAGTTAATTAGAAAACAAGCGATCTAATTAACCCTAACTACTAAACAACCCAAGACAAGCGCTAAAGGTTTATTCTAGTAGCAGCTTTAAAAATTAGAAAGATCGATGAAGCTAAACAACACAAGTACAAGCGGTTGCATTTACTTTAGTCGAACGTTCTTCCTAAGGTCTAGTAATTTCTGACACAGCAAATCATTAAATCTTAGTTGCTTCGAAAATTAGAGGGATTAATCAATTACGGATTTGATATCTAATCTAGCAGTGGATTGCAACGAATAATAAACTAGTAGGCCTTCTAGTAATTAAACAAGACGATCATAAAAATAAGCACAGAAGAACATCTGATACTCAAAGCATATATTGAACAATAAAGACAAATTAGATCTCACAGTTCTATTGATTTTGAGGCTTCCATTTCCTTTGACCAATTATAAAAATTTAGCCACGCACGACCACTGAAA
Source organism: Nyssa sinensis (assembly GCA_008638375.1). NCBI lineage: Eukaryota > Viridiplantae > Streptophyta > Magnoliopsida > Cornales > Nyssaceae > Nyssa > Nyssa sinensis. The sequence continues at coordinate 37,083,882 of CM018034.1, forward strand.
ACTTGAAGGAGAAAATTAGAGAAGAGGGAAGAGAGAGAGAGAGAGAGAGGGAGAGAGAGAGAGAGAGGCATCAAATCTAATCTCCTCCTCCTTTTACACATTAATTCAGTGTTGGAAGCCTACTAGAACTCCCAAAGATATTCTAAATATTATCCTAAAATAAAAATACCCAAATCTAACTAATTAAGGGAAATATTAAAAAATAAAATAAAGTCCTAATATAACTAGAAAAGTGGTGTTTTCAGTTGGAATTTTCATCCACAACTTTCAAAAATAAATCGCGTCAGGCCCGCGTATTAGAATTTCCAGCTGCTAAAAACATCAGCAGTGCAGGTACAGAAAATTCAAGCCCGCTTTTGACCTTGATTCAACCAAAATCTTGCATAAAGCAAAACATGAAAGTTGTAGCACTCTTGGCTTTCCATAGCATCTTGACGCAAGTCAATCGGGGCTTGGATGGGAGAGTTATACCCAGATTACAAAGTGATGTCGAAATTATCCAGAATTGCCCAATTAGCTTCGTTTTGCACTTAGCGCCTCCATTTGCATCCTAAATCAAAATATAAGAACAATGAGTACATTTAGGCACCAAATAAGTATAAAAGACTAAACATTAAGGGAGAAAAATGTCACATCCCGAACCCCACCCTACGCGGATGTCGAGGACGTGATGCCAGTTAGCCGCCACGCGACCAACCGAAGGCAATTTCTGAACTTTCCAGTGAATTGCACTCCGACTGTAGGGTCAGATGCAGCGGAATTTAAAACTTTTTTTTTTCTTTTTACCACGGGAATGCAACTCATGTATCCACCGTAGGATATGTATCACACAGAGCAAGTCTAAAATCCAACAACTAACAACTCAACCTCAGAGCATATCTATAATTCGACATATAACAACAGAGCAGAACTATAATCTCTAGAGTACCATTTAAATCCATGAGCCATATCTATATTCAGTACATATCAGTCAAGTCAGTCATAGTACATCACTCACCTGATTAAATAGATTCAATCCTCAATAATCCAGTCTCCACAGATCAGTGCCATCAGATCCAATAGATATCAGTTCCTGAAAAATGTTAGGGAATGGGGTGAGCTTCGAAAAGCCCAATGAGTAACACAGGTTCCCTGTCAAGGGTTTCAAATCCATTTCTTGTTTACAAAGCACAAGGGTAGTTCAGTTGTTTCTGAAATAGCAGCTTTATAAATCTACTTTAAATACAGTTTCAGTAGAATAAAGCAGGACTGAACAAAATAAAACAATAGATCAGAACAGACAGAACATAACAGACCGTATCAAGCATAACCGTACAGAACAGAACACAACAGGTCAGGACGGAGCAAAACTGATCAGAGCAGGACATAACAAATCAGAACAGGATGAAGCAAAGCACAACAAATCAGAACAGAATAGTAAATGATGCCAATATATCAATCAGAGACAAACAGGTCAGAATAGAACGGGTCAGAATAAAACATAATAGAACGGAATGGAACAGAACATAACAAGTCATAGCCGAACAGAACGGAATAGGTCATAGCAAATCATAACCGAACAGAACGGAATAAAACATAACAAATCAGAATAAAACAGAACAGAACATAACAGAACGGAGCGGAAACAATATGTCAACCAGAGATACAGGTATATCATCAACAGAACGGAGCAAGACAAAACTGAGTGGAAACAGTATATCAATCATGGATACATGTATATCATCAACGGAACGGAACAAGACAAAATTGAGTGGAAATAGTATATCAATCAAGGATACATGTATATCATCAACGGGACGGAACAAGACAAAACTGAGTGGAAATAGTATATCAATCAAGGATACATGTATATCATCAACGGAACTGGAACAAGACAAAACTGAGTGGAAATAGTATATCAATCAAGGATACATGTATATCATCAACGGAACGGAACAAGACAAAACTGAGTGGAAACAGTAGATCAATCAGAGATATAGGTACATCATCAAAGAACATGATAGATCAGTATTGAGCAGAACAGGACGGGACAGAACAGAACGGAACAGATCGAAACAAAGCAAACAGGTTAGGACGGAACAGATCAAACATAACAAATCAGGATGGATCAGGACGGAACAGATCAGACAGATCAAACGGAACAGGTCAGGACAAAACAGATCAATCACAACAGGTCAGGACAGATCAAACAGAACAGGTCAGACAGATCAAACAGAATAGGTCAGGACAGATCAAACAGAATAGGTCAGACAGATCAAACGGAACAGGTCAGGACAAAACAGATCAAATATGACAGATCAGGACGGATCAGGACTGAATAGATCAGACAGGTCAAACGGAATAGGTCAGGACAAAACAGATCAAACATAACAGATCAGGACGGATCAGGACTGAATAGATCAGACAGATCAAACGGAACAGGTCAGGACAAAACAGATCAAACAGAACAGGTCAGACAAATCAAACAGAACAGGTCAGTGTTGAGCGGAACAGAACAGAACAGATCAAACATAACAGATAGTTAAACACGTTCATTTGAAACAGTATTAAAAACAAGAGTACAAGTTAAAACATCAGAGTAACAGAACAAATCAGTTAAAACATCAGAGTAACAGAACAGATCAGTTAAAACATCAGGAGTAACAGAACAGATCAGTAAAACATCAATGTAACAGAACAGATCAGTAATGAGCAGAGCAGAACAGTATAGCAGAATAAACAGTACAGTATGCATAGATTAAACAGTGCAGTATGCTCATATAATGCTCAAGACTGAGGTGGTACCAAGAGTCAGTTGTTCTTTCAGTAAAAACAGTGATAGGTTTATTACAGTGCAGAACAGAGGAATCAGACAGAGTAAAAATCATGCATTTGAGTAAGGGCATGAAATCAGTGTATCAGATAAAACAGTACAGCACAGTATTTAAAATACAGTAACTAGAAGGTGTACTTATACACCAAGTCAGAAGTTCCAGGTTACTCACAAACTGTTACGGTTATCTCCTTGCGTAAACAATCTGATAACCTCCAAGTACGTCAGGCATCACCATGTATATCCTGAACAATCATCATCAATTACAGACAGATCAGAATTTATCCATTCAGGTCTTATTCGTCATCTTATGTGTCTATCGGATTACCTAAGATAACCTAGTAGCCTATCGCCCTCTCATCGGGTTTCATCTGGGGCTATTTTATTCTTAAATTAGGCTTAGCAGTCATCAGGATTATAACCTAAGTCATTAGACTTCAATCGTTATCAGTCAGTTACTTATTCAGTCTTAGGGGCAAAACGGTCATTTGTCACTTTTGCCCCGGACCCCTATCAAGGTCCTCAGAATGGTCTTTATATCGTATACATGAAGTTCTAAGTCTTTTAGACTTGAATCGCTATCAAGTTAAGTGCTTATTTAGCCTTAGGGGTAAAATGGTAATTTGTCCATTCTTGTCCCGGACCCTATCGTGGTCCTCAGAATAGTCCGCATATCTTAGATATAATTTTCTAAGTCATTTGGACTTCGTTTGGTATCTGCTTTTGGTCATCGAGACACATTAGTCGTTTCTCGTTTTACGCGTTAACTTGTTCCGGAGTCTTATTTAGCCCTTCAGTGTTCATAATTATCCTTATGATAATTTATCAGATCAGTTTGACCTTTTATTTGACCCCTACTTTGCACTTACTGTGCTCAGGGGTATTTTGGTCATTTCATGCGTCATATTTTTCGGCACTTCAGTTCATAAAATGGACCTCACCATTGGGTCCAGAGTGTCCGACATAATCAGAATAGACTGTCTTTTTATTTTTATTTGGGCCTGGGTACCCTCAAGAGCAGTACAGTCATTTGTCACTTACAGGTCTGTATTTTTCGGTACATAATTTCCCAATTTGGACTGTACCATTGAGTCCGGAATGTTCAACATAGTGAAAATACACTATTTATTTAATTTATTTGGACTCCGTTTGACATATTTAATGTCCAGGGGTAAAATCGTAATTTTACCTATTTAATAGAATAATAAAATAATAAATTATTATTTAATTAAATTTTCAGGGGCTTAATTGAACAGTTTCTCAATGTTCTGGGCCACAGTACAATTTCCCAAATTAGTGGGGGTTAATCCGTAATTTTCAGAAACATTTGGGGGGTTAAATATAAATTCAGAAAATTAGGGTTCAGACCAGAGGGTTCAGGGGTTCAGAAACTGAACCAGTCCAAAACCTCCAAAAACCAACCGGTTTAATTCCCTTCAGAAAACCGGAATATAATAATCCAGTTATCCCCAATTTCCTTCCTATCCTCGTTTAGGTTATGCCCTAAAATCAATTTTCCCTAATTTTGGATTTATTAACTCTGTTTCCAAACGGCCGAATTCAGGATTTAAAACACAACAGTTACATCAAACGGTGCCGTTCCAATTAATTCGGTGGCATCCCTCTTCACTCAACACGTGTCCGAGTTGGCCCGGTTGACTCGGCTCAAGGCAACAAGTCAACTCGGTCGTCTTCTTCATCAACTACCCTCGGTTGCCCTAATTCCCAGTTCCAGTTTTTCTCCATTTTCGTGGAGTTTCAGGTAGGGTTTTTCAACTGATTTGATCCCAAACGTTCTCTGGAGGTGAAGCCAACATTTTGGCGTCGGTTTGGTGCCTCGAGTCTACGGGTGGAGCTCGGTCCACTCCATTATTGCGCAGACCTGCAACTGATTCTAGGGCGTCCATTTTTGGTCCAAACCTCACGGGGTTTGTTGCGTTGTGACCTACAGGTCATGGCGTTTCAGTCCCCGTCTTCATATCTCGGTTTGGTCACGATTTCAGTGGTGTTGGGTCTCAAACCCGTGACTACGACTCACGGTTTGGGGGTTTAAATCAGCGTTCTAGGGTCGCGGAACAGTGGTTTTAGGACCCTTAGGATGTCTAGATCAGGTTCAGTGTGTCAGAAATCAGTTTGATTGCAGCTGATTCAGACCTGCATATTCGAGGTCATCTGTCACATCCCGAACCCCACCCTACGCGGATGTCGAGGATGTGATGCCAGTTAGCCGCCACGCGACCAACCGAAGGCAATTTTGAACTTTTCAGTGAATTGCACTCCGACTGTAGGGTCAGATGCAGCGGAATTTAAAACTTTTTTTTTTACAGGGGAATGCAACTCATGTATTCACTGTAAGGTTATGTACCACAGAGCCAGTCTAAAATCCAACAGCTAACAATTCTAACCTTAGAGCATATCTATAATCCGACATATAACAACAGAGCAGAACTATAATCTCTAGAGTACCGTTTAAATCCATGAGCCATGTCTATATCTAGTACATATCAGTCAAGTCAGTCGTATTACATCACTCACCTGATTAAACAGATTCAATCCTCAGTAATCCAGTCTCCACAGATCAGTGCCATCAGATCCAACAGATATCATTCCTGAAAAATGTTAGGGAATGGGGTGAGCTTCGAAAAGCCCAATGAGTAACACAGGTTCCCTGTCAAGGGTTTCAAAACCATTTCTTGTTTACAAAGCACAAGGGTAGTTCAGTTGTTTCTGAAATAGCAGTTTTATAAATCTACTTTAAATGCAGTTTTAGTAGAATAAAACAGGACTGAACTAAACGGAACAACAAATCAGAACAGACGGAACAGTGCATGATGCCAATATCAATGAGAGTATAGGCAATTAATTCAAATATCAGAACAGATCAGTACTGGGGGGAACATAACAGGGCATAACAATAATATATCAGTTAGGCGCGTAATCAAGCCTACTTATGCCAGACCGCTCATAATCAGAATGGTACCCAGAGTCAGACACATCATAGCAGAACAAAATCAGATAGACCATAAAACGGAACAAGACAGACCGAACAAAACAATAGTAGGACGGGACAAAATCATGCCGCGTACAATACAGTATAAAAGTTTGCATTTAAAAACATGCATTCAGACAGTATAACTTTTAAAACCGTACAGTGCATCAAAATACAGTATCTATGCAGTAACTTATAAACCAAGTCAAGAATTCGGACAGATCATAACGGAACTGGACCATATATCAATCAAGACAGACAGATGATTAACGGACGGTACATAACGGGATCAGACGGGACAAAACACTAGTTCAAGTCACAGGCATAATCAAGGACAGAGGCATAACAGGACGGATCATAACGGAACAAAGCAGAGCAATACATCAATCAAAACAGACATATCGAAACTGAACATAGCGGATCAAAACGGTACGATATCAATCAGGACGGAACAAAACGAAACAATATCAATCAGGACAAGTCATATCAGAACTGAACATGATGGAACAAAACGAAACAATATCAATCAGGACAAGTCATATCGGAACTGAACATGACGGAACAAAACGAAACAATATCAATCAGGACAAGTCATATCGGAACTGAACATGACGGAACAAAACGAAACAATATCAATCAGGACAAGTCATATCGAAACTGAACATGACGGAACAAAACGAAACAATATCAATCAGGACAAGTCATATCAGAACTGAACATGGCGGAACAAAACGAAACAATATCAATCAGGACAAGTCATATCGAAACTGAACATGACGGAACAAAACGAAACAATATCAATCAGGACAAGTCATATCGAAACTGAACATGGCGGATCAAAACGGTACAATATCAATCAGGTCAAGTCATATCGGAACTGAACATGACGGAACAAAACGAAACAATATCAATCAAGACAAGTCATATCGAAACTGAATATGACGGAAACAAACGAAACAATATCAATCAAGACAAGTCATATCGAAACTGAATATGACGGAACAAAATGAAACAATATCAATCAGGACAAGTCATATCGGAACTGAACATGACGGAACAAAATGAAACAATATCAATCAGGACAAGTCATATCGGAACTGAACATGACGGAACAAATGAAACAATATCAATCAGGACAAGTCATATCGGGAACTGAACGTGACGGAAACAAACGAAACAATACATCTATCAGAACAAGACATATCGGAACTGAACAGGACGGAACAAACTGGTACAATATCAATCAGGACAAGGCATATGCTACTTTAAATATATGCTTTTTCTTTTAAACAGTATAACGTTCAAAACAGTATAGTGCTTCAAAGTACAGTATCTAGACAGAACTTATACACCAATTCAGGAGTCAGGTTTACTCGCAAGACGCAACAGTACAGAATAAAACTAGGACAGACCATACAACAGAACAAGACAGACCCGAATTGAACAGGAGAGCAGGACAGTACAAAATCATGTTACGTGTAATGCAGTATAAAAAAGTATGCATTCAGACAGTACAGTATACAAAACAGTACAGTAAATCAAAATACAGTAACTAGACGGTGTACTTATACACCAAGTCAGAAGTTCCAGGTTACTCACAAACTGTTACGGTTATCTCCTTGCGCAAATAATCCGATAACCTCCAGATACGTCAGGCATCTCCATGTATATCCTGAACAATAATCATCAATCATATACAGATCAGAACTCATCCATTCAGCTCTCATTTGTCATCTTAGGTATCTATCGGTTTACCTAAGATAGCCTAGTAGCCTATCGCCCTCTCATCGGGTTTCATCCGGGGCTATTTTATTCTTAAATTAGGCTCAGCAGTCATCAGGATTATAACCCAAGTCATTTAGACTTCAATCGTTATCAGTCAGTTACTTCTTCAGCCTTAGGGGCAAAACGGTCATTTTATCACTCTTGCCCCGGGCCCTGTCAAGGCCCTCCGAATAGTCTTTATATCTTAAATATCAAGTTCTACGTCTTTTAGACTCCAATCGGTATCAGTTAGGTTCTTATTTTAACCATAGGGGCAAAATGGTAATTTTGTCATTCTTGCCCCGGACCCAGTCGTGGTTCTTAGAATATCCCATATATCGTATACATGAAGTTCTAAGTCCTTTAGACTTGGATCGCTATCAGTTAAGGGCTTACTTAGCCTTAGGGGCAAAATGGTAATTTTCCATTCTTACCCCGGACCCTGTCGTGGTCCTCAGAATGTCCCATATATGTCATATGTAAATTCTTAAGTCCTTTGGACTTCGTTTGGTATCTGCTTTTGATCATCGGGACACATCGGTCATTTCCCATTTTACGCATTACTGTCCCGGAGTCTTATTTAGCCCTTCAGTGTTCATAATTATCCCTATGATAATTTATCAGATCAGTTTGACCTTTATTTGACCTCTACTTTGCACTTACTGTGCTTAGGGGTATTTTGGTCATTTTACGTTTTGTGTAATTCTGACCCCGATTCGTCATCTAATCAAGTATACAGTCTCACCAGTGTCTGGGCTCCTACCGGTATCAGTTTCGTCCCAATCGGACTTTGTTTAGGTCTCGTACGGTATCAGGGGTAATTTGGTAATTTCATGTGTCATATTTTCCGGCACGTCAGTTCATAAAAGGGACCTCACCATTGGGTCCAGAGCATCCAACATAGTGAAATTGGACAGTCTGTTATGTTTAATCGGCCTTGGGTATCATTAAGGGCAATTCAGTCATTTACACTTTATGTGTCTGTATTTTTCGGGACTCCAGTTCGTTAAACGGACCTCACCGTTGAGTTCAGAACGCCCGCCATAGTCAAAATAGACTGTCTTTTTATTTTTATTTGGGTCTGGTGCCATCAGGGGCAGTACAGTAATTTATCACTTACAGGTCTGTATTTTTCGGTACCGTATTTCCCAATTTGGACTGTACCATTGAGTCCAGAATGCTTGAAATAGTGAAAATACACTATTTATTTAATTTATTTGGACTCCGTTTGACATATTAAATGTCCAGGGGTAAAATCGTAATTTTACCTAATTAATAAAATAATAATATAATTATTTTATTATTTAATTAATTTGTCAGGGGCTTAATTGAACAGTTTCTCAGAAATTTGGGCCACTGTATAATTCTTTAAAACAGTTGGGGACAAATCCGTAATTTTCAGAAACATTTGGGGGGTTAAATATAAATTCAGAAAATTAGGGTTCAGACCCATTGGTTTAAGGGTTCACTGGCTGAACCGGTCCAGAACTCTTGTGAACCAACTGGTTCACTGACCCTCTAAAAACCGGGATAACATATCCCATTTAACCTCAATTGCCCCCTTATCCGTGTTTAGGATTAGCCAAATCCAAATTTTAATTTATTAACCTCGTTGCCAAACAGGCTGAATTTGATTTAAAATTAAAACGGTTAACACTAAAACGGCGCAGTTTCATTATTTCGGTGGCATCCTCACAGGCCGACACGTGTCCAGAGTCAACTCACCAACTCGGTTCGACTCGGTCAACTCGGCCGAGTCAACTCTGTCGTCCCCAATGAACAACTCAGTGTTGCCCTAATTCTGCAGATTTTCTTCTTCTATTTCGTGATGTTTCAAGGGCTGTTTTCAATCTGATTTGGCCCCAAATGGTTCCTGATGGTCATGCCAACCCTTTGGCATCGATTTCACTGTTCGAATCAAGCCCAATAGCTTGATATATGGAGGAATAGCCGAAACAATAATTTGGCTATTAAACCCTCGTTTCTCCACCAAAACTGATGCGGTTTGTCTCCAAATGATCCTTGTATCATGGGCTTGAGGTCCTTATTACGAACATTCAGTGTAGGAGTCGATTACAAGGTCTGGGTTTCAAACCCGAGACTTGCATCTGCGGTTTTGAGGGTCTTTCGGTTTGATTTTGGGTCGCTAAACTAGATATTTGAGAACCTCGAAGGGTCTAGAACAGACCCGAACATGCAGAATGTGATTTAGTTGAGGTCAATTCAAACCTGCAACTGGAGGTCGTCCATGGCGGCCTGGGCTCGGTTTGGTGTATTCAGGCTTATCCGACCCTTCTCAATTGTTCTATAATAAGTCTAGGCCTCACAGGAACATATATATATACGGTTCATATGGATTAAAACCATCAGAAACGGTTCCAGATTTAAACAAAAAATTATGGCAGTTGGTTGGTTTACCTTGGTTCGGTGGCTTCCTTTCCTCATGGCTTGGTTCAGGAAAGACCTCAATGGTTGCCTCAGTTCAGTCAGAATGCTCAGTCCTCCTCCTCCTCCATAGTGCATCTCCATGGGACACACACACCATGCATATACATGCACAACATCTCTCATACAAGTAGCTTTCTCTCTCTTCACCCATGGCTATGGCCCTCACACTTGGAAGATCTCACTCTAACAGGTCAGTCCTCACACACCCACGGCTACACAGTTTCCAGATTTCACACAACTTAATTATTTCCCAAGATTTTCCCCCAATTCATTACATATTAGGTATAGTATATACACCTATACATAGCCATATATGTACATGTTGTAGGATTCAGTATAGGGAAGAGAAATCATAGGGCTAATTCAGGCAATCATGTGGGGTTTGCATGGATTGCCATTGGTCAGTTTGGGTGGCAGCCTATTCAGAATTGTATGTATATACATTTCATTGTATATATGGTCACAAAGATGCCACCAGCCCAGTTGGTTATTTTTTGGATGAGGTTTCTTTTCACTCAAAGGTCAAGGGTTCAATTCCCTTGGCCTCCCATTTGGCCATTTTTCCCATATTTTCGGTTAAGGCCACGTTTGGTTGCGCAAAAATTCAGTTTCAGTATTTCCTTCATAACTTTCATTCCGTAACTCCTTTTTCGACACGGTTTGTTCTGGGAGTTTCATATTTCAGTTATCTTTAGTGTCAGAGGGTCCGCGTCATTTATTATTTATTCAGAATTTTTCGGGTTAGCTAATTCGAGTTCCGTTAGTGTTAAAACAGCATTACTTTACCCAATAAATCAGTAATTTGGGTTCGGGTATTATACCCTTTTCTCCAGACATATTTAATTACTTAATCGGTCCATGGCGACCGTCGGGATCATAATTAATTCCCTAATCATTCTATAAGCCGGTTATTAATTAATAATTAACACTAATTATTAATTACGCAAAGTCGGGGTGTTACATCATCCATGGCTGCCTGGGCTCGGTTTGGTGTTTTCTACCCTATTCGACCCTCCCAAATAATTTAGAACAGTTCTAAAGTCTCACAGTAGTCTATATGTGTAGTTTACACAGATCTAAAACCATTAAAACAGCATCAACTTAAACAGAAAATTTTCTAGTTTAAAAAGAGTTGTACCTCTTTCAAACAGTAGCTTTCCTTGTCATTCATGGCTCAGTTCCAGATTTTTGGCACTTCAGGTGGGCCTCAGTCAGTCGTGCCTCAGTTCCCCTTTTGTCCTTTGGTGCATCTCCATGGATGTACACACACCATGGATACACATGCAGCCTTCCCATGGCAGCCCTCTCCCACTCACTCTCTTTAGCAGATCTCATGCACCCATTTCTGATTTCTCCCTCCTCCAATACACATATGGAGACTTGTAATGCAATACATCTCCCAACCTCATGATAAATCTGCATGTATTTTGGTTGGAGGAGAGGTCATCATGGCTGAAGTAGGGTGATGATGGGCTAGGGAGCATAGGGGTGATGCAAGGGTGTGGTGTTGCATGGATGGCCATTGGCCAGTTTTGGTGGCAGATTAGGATAATTCAGTATTATATACATTTCTGTTGTATATATGGACACAAAGATAATAGTAGCCCAGCTGGTAATTTTTTGGATGAGGTTTCTTTTCACCCAAAGGTCAAGGGTTCAATTCCCTTGGCCTCCCATTTGGCCATTTTTTCCATATTTTCGGTTAAGGCCACGTTTGGTTGCGCAGTAATTCAATTTCAATATTTCCTTCATAACTTTCATTCCGTAACTCCTTTTTCGACACGGTTTGTTCCGAGAGTTTCATATTTCAGTTATCTTCAGTGTCAGAGGTCCCGTGTCATTTATTATACCTTCGAGATTTTCCGGGTTAGCTAATTCAGATTTCGTTAGTGTTAAAACAGTGTTATTTCGCCGAATTAATCAGTAATTGGGTTCGGGTATTTTACCCTTTTCCTCCAGACATATTTAATTATTTTATCGGTCTATCATGACCGCCGGGATTATGATTAATTCCCTAGATCATTCTATAAGCCGGTAATAATTAATAACTAATTATTAATTACGCAAAGTCGGGGTGTTACAAAAAATATGACATTTTGCATTCTCATCAATAGCCAATGAAATAGCTCAATTTTGATCTTTGTTCCAACCTGCTAGTCTTTCCTTTCAGCATATAAGCTAGACACCCCTAGATCTGGTAGTGGTTTAGACTTGGCTTGTGCCCGGTCCAAAGCTCTACTGGAGTTTTGGGAGCAGACTTACTTGGAACTGAGTTAAGAATATATACCGCTGTCTCCAATGCATACCCTCAAAGGAACATAGGTAAATCAGAATAACTCATCATTGACCATCCCATATCTAAAAGTGTCCTATTTCTCCTCTCTGCTACACCGCTCTGCTGAGGCATGCCAGGTGCAACAACTGGGATAAAATCCCATTATCCAACAAATGCTGACTGAAGTGACTAGAGAGATATTCTCCACCTCGATCAGATCGAAGTGATTTTATGCTTCTATCTAATTGTTTTTCCACATTTACCCAAAAATCTTTGAACTTTTCAAAGGCTTCTGACTTGCGGTGCTATAGATAGATATAACCATATCTAGAGTAATCATCAGTAAAAGTGATGAAATACTCATAGCCCCTTCTAGCCGTAATATTTAAGGGTCCACACATATTAGTACGAATTAACTCCAATACTTCTTTGACCCTGTTTCCCTTTGAAGCAAAGGGTCTTCTGGTTATCTTTCCCTTCAAACAGGATATACAGACTGGCAGTGGTTCAACAACTAAGGAAGATAAAATACCCTCCTTTACTAGTCTGTTAGTCCTATCTAGATTAATATGACCTAGCCTCAAATGCCAAAGATAAGTTGAATTAGTTGAAGAAACTTTTCTTTTAAGTGGTAAATTTTGTGATGGTTCATTCTTTTCGATGTCATGTATCTCATACATCTTAGGAGTAATCGAATAAAGACCATTAATTGTTGTGCCAGAGCATATAAAAGAACCAATATGTTTAATAACAACATTTGAATTAAAATAAGCTCAATAATCTTGTATTATTAAACTTGAAACTGGTAATAAGTTCCTTCTAATTCGAGGCACATATAAGCAATCATAAAGTACTCGTATCTTATTTGAAGAAAAATATACACTAACTACTCCTACTGACACCACAACAACTTTTGCTTTTGTTCCCAATTGCAAGATAATCTCTCCATCACTTAGCCGCCTAGTCTCGCGAAACCCCTACAATGAATTATAGATGTGATTAGTTGCACCAAAGTCTACACACCAAGAATCTGAAGTACCCGCTATATAGCTTACTTCAATAACAAGTGATTCTATTATACTTGTGTTCTTTTTCTTGGTTAGATAATCTCGACAGTTTTTCATCCATTGCCCAAAGCTCTAGCAGTGGAAACACTTTCCTTTGGGCTTAGTGGTTGCCCTATATTTGCCCCTTTCTTCCCTTTTCCAACACCTCCTTTAGGACCCATATTTCCCTTGGAGTTTTTGGGGTTCTGTTTCTTCTTCCACTTGCCCTTGCCTTTGGGCTTGGGCTAGAAAGAAGAACCTTAGCCACATGAGCACTAGGATGGCTTTTGATAATACCCTCTACTGCCTGTAAATAGCTTAGAAGCTTAACCGAAGTCAAATTCATTTTGTTCATGTTATAGTTGAGCTTAAATTGATTAAAAGAGTCAGACAGCGACTCAAGGATAATATAAATCTATGGCTCACCAGCAATGTTAGCCCTTAGAACTTCCAGCAAATTTAAAAAGCAATCATTTTTAAAACATGGTTTCTTACTAGAGTTCCTTCTGCCATCTTAGGGTTCATGAGTGCTCTCATAGCAGTCTACCTAGTAGGACGCCCCTGATACCCAAACATCTCTTTTATGTTAAGGATCATATCCCTCGATGTTGGAAAACTCTAATGCTGATGATATAAAACACTTGACATCGAAGCTAAGATATAGCAACGTGCCATCTCATCCGCCTTTACCCACCTAAAATAGCGGTCAATGTCATTTTGGGGAGCATCAGCCCCTAGAAGGCTTGGGCTATCCTCAGTAATCACATATTTGTACCCTTTTGCGATAAGGACAATGTCCAAATTCCGTTTCCAGTCCACATAATTAGGTCTAGTTAAGTTATTTTCTTTCAGGATGATAGCAAGTGGGTTAAATGAAGACATCTGAGAATCATATATATAAGCACATACATTAGCATGAATGTAAATAAACAATAAAATAACTTTTGCTCTCATGAATGCATAGTGGTATCCTCAAACAACTATCAATGAATGCATTAGAACCTAACCTTATAAACAGCACGCTCTGTGGAGATGACAATGTCATTCATATGAATAGGAGGACCATCATATCCTATATGATTTCACTATCTAGACATCTGATGTCAAATGAAACATATTTTGCAATATCCTTTGGTCTTCGAAAGACAATGATAGTCTCTGTGGGGAGAATATCATTCTCTTTTGATCAAGTGTGTACCATCATCTCAAATAAAAAGATAACCATTGCAAGTAGTGCTCTCGTGGGGAGATCACCCTCACCTTATCTCTTTCTACTCTATCCTAAGAGGTCCATACTTGTAACCAACTTGATAGTCACCCTCCGTGCGAAGGCCACTCAAAGATGGCTCAGGGCACCTATTTTTGTCGTAGTATGAGCCGATGATGGAAGACCGTGGGAGCTTTCTTAAAGCATCCCTTTTCCACTTGTTTTTGTAATTTGAGGATCTTTATTATATAGCACATGCATAATTATATTAACCTATTTATAGATCAAAATTAATCATGTGATTTTATAAAAAAAAAAGATACAAGCATAAAATTAAAATTATCTCTTATAGCCAACTAAAATTCTTGACAGCAGGTTCTGTACTTCCATTGGTCTTCTTGATGGCTCCCATCCTCTAGCTCATTCTTCAGAAATAAAATAAATACATGAAGAATCTACACCCACATACGTGAGCTTGCATTTAATCTAAAATTAAAAGTTAATAGGCTAGGGAAACCAATGCAGCTTGCCCATTCGCGGGAAAAATTTTCAAGTCCATTGCCTTTTACAATTGCCTTAAAACCAATTAAATTAAATACATCACCTAATGGCCAACCATGAGAGATACAATGTGATCCATCACATGCATAAATCATTCAAATATAATGAATAAAATTTAATAAGTATTTAAACATGTGAATAATCAGATACATCATCCATGTATATCGTAGAGTATACTGCTATTTAATCCTTATATCCAACAACTCATATAGGTCAAGTGTCACTCCAGTGAAAAGTTACCGTCTGGTGAATACTACCTCGGTCGCACGAGTCATCCCCAGTGAAAAGTTATCATTTGGTGAATACTTTCTCGGCCGCCCTCTTCCCTTATGCTTCAGAGGTTGGAGTCTCACGAGTAGTTTCTAAAATTAAAAAAAAAATCCTTTTTTTTCTCAAATCCACAAGCCACCGCAAGTTGTTGCTTCTTGATTAGTGCATAACTATGGGTATCTCATACCCATCACTATACTAATCCAAGAATTAGATTCAATTATTTAGGGCCTCAAACAAAGATCAAATCTTTATATCAATAGGTTGTACCACAAAATCCCATTCTAAGGTAACCATTTATTTTAATTGGGATCCATGAATAGGTTTAGAATAAACAAATATAACCTTCAAAATTAATGGATTCATGTAAAGTTGCTCTGATACCAATTGTTGGGTTCGTAACCACAGCGGAAGCGATTTCAAAAATCTATTTGGATCTATTTCTTTACATAAATCATACAATCTTGAAAAGAGGGTTAGAATTACCTTGTTCTTGATAATCTTGATTGTTGAAGAAGGCTTCTCGAAGAGATTTATGCAATCTTCCTTCTCTTACTCTTCTAGGTCTTCTCTTCATTTCCCATAGGCAAACCATATCGTAAGAGAGTGGACTATCTCTTATTTTTGTCTAGCACAAAAACTTTTTATAAACGACTCACTGCATATCATAGATATAGGGCTTAACCTAATTAGGGCAAAAGAAGGAATCTAGTGGGTCTCACTAAGTCAATTAAATCTTAATTATCTCATAATTAATTTTAATTGACTAATTAATTTCAATTAACTCGACTACATAATTGAAATTGCACCCCAACTTCGTAGAATAGAGTAAACCCATATCCATTATACTTTTACAGTTGGCACCTCTACATGGATACTATTAATCAGGGTTCCATATTATACTGTCAAATTAATTCTCTAATTATTTTAAGAACCTAATTCAATAATTATTAATCACTTGCAATTAGTTATCATTTCAATAAACAATTTATTGGAAAGACCGGAATATAAAATTTCAGTGATTAACCCATTGAATTAGCACAAAGGTGATATCCATCTCTCAAATATATAGAGTATAGATTCCATCTTGAGAAGATGTGTTCCCACAGTCTAAGTAATGACTTTCCCAGATACCGAGATGTTGATCTAAAAAACCTCACTCATTGGTAACTCAAAGTCATCACTACTCAAAACTTGAGTTCATTATCCTCTCACGATTAAGAGCTTGCGACAAATAGTGAATAAGAAACTTATTAAAGGTGATAGTTCCAAATGATGTGTTTCTTTTAACGATCCAGTTCAGTGTATTCCCAATACACCAATACAATAACCTAGAGTCCACTACTCTGATGGTTGAGATAAACAACCCTATCTATAAAGGTTAACTATATTACAGCTTGGTAGATAAGATGTTCAGTCTTATCAATAGCCGTGAACAATTCTAGAATTTCCTATATAAGCAGTTCATATCTCTTGTGTATAAATCTCATTTATACACATAAACCACTCTTAATGACAATTCAAGGACTAATCATCTCACAATATAAAGCAACATCCAAACATATGGTAATATGAAACTCAATAATAAATCAAATCTATTAAATAATAATAAAATGTCTTAGATATAAGGGCACAGATCCTAACAAACTCCCTAGTTGCACTTACATCCATTCCCCATAACATCTAACACCCATCCTATCCACATGAAGCTCGAAAAGTTTTGAAGGTAGAGCCTTAGTGAAAGGATTTACAAGATTATCCGTAGATGCAACCTTGGTGACGATAATGTCTCCATCCTGAACGATCTCTGTGATGAGGTGATACTTGCGCTCTATGTGCTTTCCACCCTTGTGGTTTCTTGGCTCCTTGGATTGAGCTACACCTCTACTATTATCACAATAAAGGACCATAGGCAACTGAGATTGTGGTACCACTCTTTGTTCCGAAAGGAACTTCTTTAGCCAAACTGCTTCTTTAGCTACTTCAGAGGCAGCTATATATTTCACTTTTGTGATTGAGTCAGCAATACACTGTTGCCTGACACTCCTCCAACTGATAGCTCCACCACCAAGAGTAAACACATATCCTGAGGTTGACTTTGTAGAGTCCTGATCTGACATAAAATCAGAGTTTGTGTAACCAACTGGAACTAGATCACCACCCCCATATCTCAACATATAATCTCTAGTCCTTCTCAAGTATTTGAGTATATGTTTCACGGTAGTCCAATGATTTGGTCTTGGATTAGATTGATATCTACTAACCATACCTACTACAAAACAAATATCTGGTCTAGTGCAAAGCATAACATACATAAGGCTTCCTAGAGCTGAAGCATAAGGAACTACCTTCACGTGTTCCTCTACCTCAAGTGTCTTAGGACACTGATTCTTGGACAGAGTACTCCATTTCTATAAGGTAATAAGCCTTTCTTGGAGTTATACAATGCAAACTTGATAAGAATTCTGTTTATATATGGAGCTTGAGATAAGTTTAACATCTTGTCCTTTCGATCTCGCAAAAACTTAATCTCGAGGATGTAACTGGCTTCTCCCAAGTCCTTCATATCAAACTGATTCACTAGCCAAACCTTTATCGTAGACAACACAACCTACATCATTCCCAATGAGTAGTATATCATCCACATGCAAAACTAGGAACACCACCATGCTTCTTTCACTCTTCTTATAGACATAAGGTTCATCCGGGTTTTGATCAAAACCAAATGACTTGATTGCCTTATCAAATCAGATGTACCAACTTCGAAAAGCTTGCTTAAGTCCATAAATGGACTTATGCAGCTTGCATACTATATGCTCTTGGCTCTTAACTATGAAACCATCTGGTTGCATCATATAGATGTCTCCCTCAAGATAGCCATTCAAGAATGTTGTCTTGACATCCATTTGCCAAATCTCATAATCCAAATGAGCTACAATAGATAAGAGAATCCGAATAGAGTTAATCATAACAACTGGTGAAGAAGTTTCCTTATAATCGATACCTTTTTTTTTGGTAAACCCTTTCACCACCAGTTTCGCCACCAGTCTAGCTTTAAAAGTCTCAACTGGTCCATCGAGTCCTCTCTTTCTCTTAGTAGATCCACTTATAGCCAATTGGTTTAATATTGACAGGTGGTTCCACAAGTTCCCAGACCTGATAATACATCGATTCCATCTCAGCTTTTATAGCATTTGCCAAAGTCTCGAATCTTTATCAGAGATTGCCTTATCATAGCTACCGGGATCTAAAACATGTTGATCTAAGACAAACTCTCCTAAGAACATGTACCTATCAGGTGGCCTGACAGTCTTCCCACTACGACGTGGCTCCGGTGTAATAAAAGATATTGGAATAAAGGCATCTGGTCCATGATTATCATTTGCCTAAGGAATAGGAAGAAGCATCTGATGTTTCTTCTACGGTGATCTTACTCTTGGGCTTCTAACCCATAATATAATCATCCTCCAAAAAGACAGCATTCGTGCTAACGAAAACCTTCTACTCACTAGGGATTATAAAAGAGCTAGCCTTTTGTCCTCTTAGGATAGCCAATGAAATAGCATAATTCTCATCTTGGTTCGAACTTGCTAGTCTTTCCTTTCAGCACATAGGTTGGACATCCCCAAATATGGTGGCGGTTTAGACTTGGCTTGTGCCCAGTCCAAAGCTCTACTGGAGTATTAGGAGCAAACTTAGCTAGGAACTGAGTTCAAAATATATATTGTTGTCTCCAACACATAGCCCCAAAGGAACATTAGGTAAATCAGAATAACTCATCATTGACCTTACCATATCTAAAAATGTCCTGTTTTTCCTCTCTACTATACCATTCTACTGAGGCATGCCAAGTATAGACAACTGGGATAAAATCCCATTATCCAACAAATGATGACTAAAGTCACTAGAGAGATGTTCCCCACCTCGATCAGATCGAAGTGATTTTTTGCTTTTATCTAATTGTGTTTCCACTTCTGCCCGAAATTCTTTGAACTTTTCGAAGGCATCTGACTTGTGGTGCAATAGATAGACATAACCATATCTAGTGTAATCATTTGTAAATGTGATGAAATACTCATAGCCGCCTCTAGCCCTAATATTTAAGGGTCTACACACTTTAGTATGGATTAACTCCAATACTTCTTTGGCCCTATTTCCGTTTGAAGCAAAGGGTCTTCTAATCATCTTTCCCTTCAAATAGGATATACAGATTGGCAGTGGTTCAACAACTAAGGAAGACAAAGTACCATCCTTTACCAGTCTATTAATCCTATCTAGATTAATAGGACCTAGCCTCAAGTGCCAAAGATAAGTTGAATTAGTTGAAGAAACTTTTCTTACAAATGGTAACATTTTTGATGGTTCATTCTTTTTGGTGTCATGTATCTCACACATCTTAGGAGTAATTAAATAAAGACCGTTAACTGTTGTTCCAGAGCATATAAAAGAACCATTATGTTGAATACCAAGATTTGAATTAAATTAAGCTGAATAACCATGTTTTACTAAACTTGAAATTGCTAATAATTTTCTTCTAATGCCAGCCACATATAAGCAATCATAAATTACTAGTGTCTTATTTAAAGAAAAACATACACTAACTACTCCTACTGACACAGCTGTAACTTTTCCTTCTGTTCCCAAGTGCAAGATAATCTATCCATCACTTACCTGGTCTCTCGAAACCCCTACAACAAATTACAGATGTGATTAGTTGCATCGTAGTCTACACACCAGGAATCTAAAGTACCTGTTATATAGCTTACTTCAATAATAAGTGATTCGATTACACCTGTGTTCTTTTTCTTAGCAGATAATTTGGACAGTTTCTCTTCTAATGCCCCATGATCCCGTAGTAGAAACACTTTCCCTTGGGGTTAGTGGTTGCCTCTGTGGTTGCCCCTTTCTTCCCTTTTCCAACACCTCCTTTAGGACCCATATTTCCCTTGGAGTTTTTGGTGTTTTGTTTCTTTTTCCACTTGCCCTTGCCTTTGGGCTTGGGCTTAAAAGAAGAACCCTCAGTCACACAAGCACTAGGATGGCTGTTGATAATACCCTCCACTACCTGTAAAAGAGCTCAAAAGCTCAGCCAAAGTCAAATTCATTTCAACATATAATCTCTAGTCCTTCTCAAGTACTTGAGTATATGTTTCACTGCAGTCCAATGATTTGGTCCTGGATTAAATTGATATGTGCTAACTATGCCCACTGTAATACCCTAGGCCCAAATCGTAATCGAGCGAGCCTTGTAAACTGAACTGATAGGGCTTCATGTTATGATATTAAATAAAATGAACGAATTTGGCATCTCGATAGCTTTGACTGTATGGAGGATACCCGAGCGAAACCCGAACAAGCCAAGGCAAACAAGTAGCGACAGTAAAAAAAAATTAATAATAAAATAAATAAAAAAAAAAGATAAAAAAAATTAAAGATAAAAAAAAAGATGAAATAAAAAAAATTAGAATTTGAAATATATATATATCTATATATATATAGGTATAAATATATAACTCTATAAATGTGAAGGTATATGTGCATCAGTTACAACATGTAACTGAAAGAAAAAAAAAAAAAAAGAAAAAAGAAAAAAAAATGGATGGGAGAGTGATAGGTGAAGAACATTAAGGGTCAAGGGGGGAGAGGGAGAGAGGGAGAGAGAGAGAGAGAGAGAGAGAGAGAGAGAGAGAGAGAAAGAATGGGAAGATTTAAAGAAATTGGTTTTTAAATTGAAGGCGGCACATGCGTTAGAACTAAAAAAAAAAGGCAAAGAAAAAAAAATAGAGCAGGCGCAAGAAGTAGTGAAGAAAGAAGCAATGCAAGGGGCAGTGGTGCGGCACGAAACAGGAAGAAAAGAAAAAGAATAAGGAAAGAAGAAGCAAGAAGGGAAGAAGTAGGAGGTGGGTCAGTGGAAGAGAAGAGAAGAATCAGAAGGGGGGAAGAAGGAGAAACCCAAAGAGTTGCCGCGCAGGAGATGTTGGCATTAGCTAAGCAGGTATGGTTCTGTTGTTGTTTTTTTCTTTTTTTTCCCAAGCATGAATGCTAGATATTAGTTTAGGGGCTGCATGAGCATTGGAACGAGAGAAATTATGCAAAAAGAATAGCACAAATTGATGAAGAAAACAGTAGGAAAAATGGCATTTACAGGTTTTTGGTGTTGAATTGGGATTGGGTGATTTGTGCACTAAACCTTGATTTAACCATGGGGAAATATTCTTAGGAAGTGCAAAAACTAAATAGGGAACAAAATGGGACAAAATAGTGTAAAAAATGGTGTGAGATTGGGAAGAAAACTGCTGGCCGAAAAATCGCACAGCCCACCAGAGCTACGGTTTTCCCTATTTTGGGGGAGATTCGGCACTTCGATTGAAAAATCAAGGGTAGATTTCAGTTGCCCATAACCTGTAGGTTTGAACCCCATTGTAAAACGCAAGAAAATCCATCGCCTACGAGTCACCGTTGACGGAAGAGGTGACCGGCCAAGCGCTGGAAATGCTGCTGTGCGGCTGAGATTTTGTTCTTGATTTTGGGCCAAACCGGGTAGGGCCAGACCCGACCCACCCCTTCATAGGGCTACCCAACACTGTTACTTTATGGGTAAAATTTTAAATTTGAGTTTGGGGGTTATTTGGTTTTAAAGGAGAAGCTATCCATGTTTGGCTTAAAAATGTACAGGAAATGAAAAAAAGAAAAAAAAAGTTGCACAAGGGTCATATTGTAACACCCAGACCCGATTAAATGATAATTAAGTCACTAATTATTTATTAGTGACCTTAAAAGGAATAATTAAGAAATTTAAGCGGGAAATAGATGACGAATTCAAAATAATTACGAGACCCTAAAAATCAAGGTCGACTCTGGAGAAAATAAAATGCGACTACAATTTATAAAAATTGGTACATAAATGAGAAATATTAAATTTAAAATCACAAAGTGGAAATTAATGCACAAGTTAAAATAAATAAATTAAATTCCAAACAAGGTAAAAAGGGAAACCAAAATGTGAGGCCAAGGGGTTTTGAACCCTTGACCCAAAGTAGGCAAGTTTTAAAGCCCAAAAAGAATACCACTTGGGCAGCCTACTTTTTATGTCTAATATTACAAGTTATATATATATATATATATATATATATACACACACACATTCAGACAAAGCCACCTCCCAAATTGGCCAATGGCCTTTCATGTAACCAAAAGAATTGTTTTTAAAATAAAACAAATAAAATATAAGTGTTATTATTTATAAGTGTTGCGTGAGTGCAAGGGGGAAATCAAAAAATCAGAATACAAGAGTGAAGGTGTGTGTAGGTCTGCATCGAGAGAGAGAAACCTAGAGAGAGAGAGAGGAAGAACGAGAAGAAGAGGGAGAAGAAAAGGATAGCATGCACCGGTTGCCTGACCTGAAGGAGACCACAAGTCCAAACCAAGTGAGAAGGAGTAGGGGGCAAACCACTATTGGGGTAAAAATTTCAAACTCACCATTTTCTTTTCTCTCTAAAATCTATACATACAGACAGGCTGTTTAGGTCCTTTTATGCATGCATGCGTATTGTGAGTTTGGGGGAAACATAATAGAAAACAGATCTTGAAGTTGGAGCATGGGATACACCATAACCATTAAACCCAACAAATTTTCTCTCTCTAAAAATCCTTCAATATACAAACTGTTAAGCCTCATTTATTGCACGTGTGGTCCCCAAAATTTTTATGTTAAATAAAGGGTAGGAACTGGCTCCAAAAACAGCCCAAAATAGTGGTTCAAGCTTGAACCGCCATTGATGAAGCTTGAAGAAACTCACTTAAAAATCTGACTCACACAGAAAATCATTTTGAGTCTTAAAACGTGAAACACATAAGAGATAGGGAAGAAAAATCAAAAAACAGAGAGAATGGCTCATTGTTGAGCACTGTTTAGGTGAGAGGCCGAGAGGTCAACAATGGCAAGTTCATGTAGGAACGTTTAAGCTCACATGCATGGTTAGGAATAGATTCCCCATGACTCAAGGAGTCCAATGCAACAAACCACATAGAAAATGATCTTGAAACGAACTAGGAAAAGGCCTAGGACCGAGAACACCCATGGACCTTCCACTGAGTGTTTGAGCTTGAATTGATCCACCAAATCAATACACAACCATTCTTGGAATATACAGAAACCTAGTGATGCCATCCAAGCCCCTCGAATTGCAGTATAAACCCACGAAATTGGGAAGAACTGTAGCTAGGGTTGCAGAGGAACAGTAGCGCAGGCACGGGGAAGAAGAAGACCTTGCTGAGTCAACTTGTGAGTTGAGTTAGGCCACCCATTTTGTCGACTCAGACACGTGTCGAAGCGTGGGGCAGGCCATCGCATTAATGAAATGGCAGTGTTTTGTTTCTTTTAAATGAAGATTTCGGCTAGTTTGGCTACATAGGATAGTAACAAATTTAATAGCCCTAGTCATCATAAGGGATACCCTATCCGCGTTTGGCCCTCTATTTGCCGTTTGGCTTAGACAAAATCAGAAATATATATATATATATATATATATATATATATATATATATATATATGAGGGGGGGGACTGCGCGCCCCCTACGGTTCGAACCCACGCCCACTCGCGGCCCAAACTCTAAACAAGGCCCAAAGACCACTGGACCACACCTGACCCTTTTGAATTATTTTTCCATAAATAATGTATATTATATAATAATATTATTAAATTAATTAAAAATTAATTTAATAATGATAATATATTCCGATGTCCAAAATAAATAAGTAAATAGTGTATTTTGACTATTTTGGGCATTCTGGACCCATTGGTGGGGTTCCGTTTTATGAGAAGGGACTCTAAAAAATTAAGACACGTAAAAGTGTAAATTATCAAATTGCCCCTAATATACCCGAAGCCAAATAAAAAGTCGAGGGGTTGTAAATTGACTTTCTTCGACGTTCCGAACCAAACGGTGAGGTCCATAATACCAAAATAAGTACGAAAAATAAGTCGCGTGGAAGATAAAATTTATTAATTACCACAATAGACCGATAAGACCAATTCTAAGAGATTAGGATACGCCAAGCCTAAAATTAACTGAAAAAGCATGAATAGGTAATAATTGAAAGTAAATATGAAATTGACAAGTTCCTTATAATTTTCTTTGGAGATACAAAGGGAAGGCAAAAGCCCACTAGTAGTACAAATCCGGGGGAGCAAGGTGAGTAATCCTGTACTTTGAAGTGGAGGTTTTAATCTCCATGGATTCTGAAGAAGTTTAAGTTCAAATATTTTGAAGTGTTTTTATATCTACTGTATTTGAAATTCTAAACTCTCGTATTTATATGCTTTATATTCCAACATTCTATCGTAATCATTTATAAAGTCTAACATGGCATGCAAATTTACTTCTTGACATTTCTGACAAGTGATACGTTTATTTTCTGCATGTCCATGAAATTGTCAGTTTTATTAAATGCCTCTTGAATTAAATGTTTTTATTTTGTCTATACTTTTATAAATTCCTGTGCATCGTGATTTAAATTCCTGAAGCTCTTATGTCAAATGTTTCAAGTATTGTCCTCCAAATATTTAAAAGCCCTGTTAAATTGTCCATGTTTTGAATACACATGAAAATTCATTCTCTTATTGAAGCCATGTTTTAATTGTAAATGAAAAGCAATTATTGAATAAGCCATTTCTTAAATGCTCATAAAAAGCATTTCATGAAAAACTCATGCTTTTACAAGATAATTGTGCATAAGCACCAAGTAATGATATTGGGATTCCTTCGGAACTCAATTGACATGAAAAATGCCCAGTAGCAAGATCTGATCCCCCAGGCATGAGATATCTCCACGAGAAGTAAGACTGGAATCTGGTTCGAAACGGATTCTTCTAATCAAAGTGAAAAGATGACAATGTTTTCAAAAATGGTAGCAAGTTTTTAACCCTCCATTTATCTGAATTGGGTTTTTACATAACCCCGTGTTTTAAAGAAGAAGAAGTTCGCATCCTCCTATTTTCATGGAAAGGATTTCATGCATTCTATTTACAAGTAAATTTTTCAAACATTCATGGCCACTAAATGGTCACCTTGTATGACAAGTTTCAACTACATATTTCATACCTCGCTCGAATGCTTTTAAATGCTTCGTGTTACAAGTTCCATGAAGTTCCTTGTACTTGCATACACGAAATATCTGCTTTTACTCGAATGCTTTAAATGCTTCATGTCAGGTGTTTTGAAGATTCCTATACTCTGTATTTGAAGTATATGTACAGTTGGTAGTGTATGTTATATGAAGTCTCTTTTAAACTAACCGACTACCAGCTGAAAACTGATGACGAAGTACTGGAATTACTCACTGGGCTTTTTAAAGCTCACCTCATTCCCTAACATTTTTCAGGTGATAACGGTGGATGCCTTGCCCAATTTGGGGGTAGGAGATTGGCAGCTCCATTTTGATTAAGAATTTTGGAAGTACTAGAACCTGTAGTTGGTCAAATTTTGATGTAGTAAATTTTGGACAACTATGTACTTAAGCCCGAGAGGCAACGGATATATAATATGTATAACTTTAAATTTTTAGTATGCTTGAATGTATATTATTCGTTTACCGCTCCGAAGAACAAGAACAAGCGACGGTACCGAGCAGGCGTGCGAAAAGAAAAAGCTTTTCACGCTTTCGCAATTTGCCAATCCTAGCCCTATCGCATAGCCGTTCGGCGCCGTTGCTTACTCGAGCCCTACCTGACGGCCCACGAGCCGAAGGGTGGCGGTCACAATTCCCTTAATCCGCATAGGTCGGATTCTGGGTCGTGAGCATGTATGCCTTGTGATTTGAACTAGTGACCCTAGGGGAAGGAGTGGGAAGGATGGACCACTGTGCCACTGAGGCACACGTGGTTTATTTTGCTTCAAATAATATATATATTAGACACAATTAAGTAAATTAAATAAATTCAAATTAAATTCTAACTTGTAAATTAGTCGAATGAATATGAAAACTTACTATTTTGGACCTTCTGGATTCAATGGTGAGGTTCATTTCACGAGACGGAATCCTAAAAAATAAATTACCTGTAGAAATGCCAAAATGACCAAAATGCCCCTAAATCGAAAGTGAGGCAAACGGACTTCGATTGAGTTAAGTAAATAGTAAATTTTTATTATTTCAAACCTTCTTGACTCAACGGTGAAGTCCAAATTGTGAAAACAAAACCCAAAAAATAGAGACGCATAAATGACCATTTTACCCTTGGGTAAATTAGATCAAATTAGAAGTTGTAAAAGTATAAAGTAATAAAAGAGATATTTAGAGTAGCGAGGCATAAATTTGATAGATGACATTAAAGCTAAAATATGTTTACTGATATATAGGAGACTCAAAAGGAAAAGGGAAGGTCACAGAATACTACTAAGATGCATTGATAAGGTAAGTGGATTCCTATCTCTTATACGTGGTTTTCCAAGCCATGATCTTTCTATTACTGCCAAAACTTGTACTCATTTATATGTCCACTGTTATTATTCCCACCATTGATATTGTCCTATCTGGTGGAGGCCTATTGACTGACATCTCATGATTTGATTCGTTGTAATGATGTCTATCATTGTATGCTTATGTCATGTTATTTCATACCTTATACACGATAAAATCTTGATTTGTAATTGAATGTTGAGAGTGTGAATGGACAAATGGTAATGGGGGTGTTTTTATTGATTGACTGGACCTTCGGGTCGATTGACTAGATCTACGGGCCAATTGACCGGGACCTACGGGTCGAATCCGTGATCAGACATATGGTGATGGGGGTGTTCTTACATATGGAGTTGAGGGTATTTTATGTGCATTGAAATGTGACTGTTGACCCATTAATTGTCTATATCTATGCTACACCGTTGCTCATAATTGTTATTGTGCGTTATGATTCATTAGCCATTGTGGTATTTTCTTGTTAACTGTTATCATTGTCATGACTAGCTATCATGTTGCCTTGGAATTCATATTTTCCTATGTAATCCCTAACCCGTATTTGAGATAGGCTTTTACTTATTGAGCTTTGTTAGCTCACCCTTATTATCTTTTTTAGGTGAAAATGCTACAGAACCATAGTAGGAGTTCAAGAGCGTAGGGAGAATATCGAGGAGCATAATAGGAATAAAGTAGTCTCTCCATATACTCACCACCTAAGAGTGGTTAATGTTCCGTTGATGTTGGTTTATGTTTAGTTGTCAAATAATGTTTTGTAATAAAGCTTTCCGCAATTTAATGTCATGTTCACATTATCTACTGTTTAAGTTCACACTATATTGTTGTCATGGATACAAAGAAAAAAAAAAGTAGGGACGGCCATTTGGTTGGCCCCACAACACAAGATCCACATAGGGTGGATTTCGAGTCATGACAGCTTGGTATCAAAGCAGAGTCTTAGGTTCTAGTGAGTCATGAGGGACAGGATCGAGTCATGGGAGACATGATTAGAGTACTAGAACGATTAAAGTCTAAGAGTTAGCCAATAGATAACACTGTTAGACTGTTATGTGAACACCTAGTGTTATTTTACGTATACATTGACAGATTGATTTATAGTTTTCACATTTACTGCGAAGTTGAACTTAGAAACAGAACCTCTAGGCCACATGTTAACTATTTTAATACCATCGAGAGATTTATTATTAATGAATACTATATACTGAGGGAAAAGACTATCTGTTGAGATGGGCATTGATGATTCTTTAAGAAGTGGGATGATTAAATAAATAGTGACCTTTAAGAAAGAGTACTATGGTTAAAGATAAGCAGGGAGAATTCTTGAGGAATGACACTGAAAATATTCGAGGAGATTTCGAAAAATGTTGTGGATAAATAAACAAGGCTTGAATAAGAGATAGTCTGAAGGAAATTTAATGGATAATTAGAAGAAGAGTTGATACTCTAAATAATTTAATGATGTACCAAAATTTGAAAATTCTTGAGTAAGTCAAAAGTAGACCCTGATGGAGTAGAGATGAATGGAGTCTTGAAGATAATTACTAAATGAGTGAGATTGCCAGAATTGATCTTATGAAATGCGATGATTTGGGAAAGAGGCTGACACAAGATAAATAAAAATTAGGAAGAAATACATTGAATCTTGTGATCTAAGGTAAGGTGTGATACAATTGTAGTCAATACTCTTTTGAGTTAAAGGAAGGTAAATGATAAATGATTCTGAATAACTGCTAGAGATCAATGTAATCTAAATGATCGTAAAGATTGAACTGGTAGTAAGTCATTTCGAGAAACCATGAAATTGAGATAATACTTGACTTTGAGGTACTACGAGGAAATCATTATTCATGAATGATATACATAGAGCATATGAAGTATAAAACGTAAGTACATGATAATTTTAACCGATTAGATACCTTAAAGAACTAAGAATTCGATGATTTAAATAGTTACATGATTGATGACTTTTGGAAGACGATAGCTTGATTAAATACTAAGGTTAATGGCCTTTGGACAGGCTATAATATGACCGACTTCGATGTTCTTGGATGATCGAGATGATCAAATGAATAGTGACTTTTGGGAGGAAGTAGTATGCTTAAGGGCAAGGATTAAGGATTCTAGGGAAGAGTTGTACCAGTGTCGAGGTTGACGACTCTAAAGTTATTAGACTACTAATTGATCAATGAATCGGGGGAAACTATCATTGAACAAGGGCAATGGTTAATGCTCTTTTGGAAGATATGAGGTGACATAACGTTGGGATTGTGAAATCTTGGAAAGATGGTGGATTTAACAAGAAGTCTATGTAAGAGATGGTCGGAGGAAGACTTAATGAATGGTAACGTAAGGCGTTGAGACTCTAGATGGATTGATGATATATCAGAATTAGGAGGATTCTTGAGTGAGTTATATAGGGTAAAGACAAATGAATTATTGGTAGACAGATACTGATTAAATGAGACTAGCAAGTGAACATTTATGAAATTTGATGGTCCTAAAAGGAGATTGACACGGAATAAATGATCATAGGGAAAATTCAATGGATTTTATTGACCTAGGTAACAATAGGACCAAATTGTGGGTTGTACTTTCTTGAGTTAGCTGAATCTATTTCAAAAGATAAATGATTGAGGACCCTAAATGACTTTTGAGGATTAACATAATCTGACAATTACAAAGACGAAAATTGTAGCATATGTCTAGGAAAACAAGTAAAGACAACGACTGTGTTAAGGTGATACATAATTCTTTGGGCTACGAGAACAATTCAGATTAAGATCAAAAGTAAGAATAACTAAATCTATGAAACTAAGGAAGTATAGAAATTCCATGGTGGGCAGGACTTGATAAACTTTGAACTTCAAATGTAACGATAAAATGATAGGATGGCTAATTCATGTGAACAACCCTGAAATATGATGTGAAGTCACAGAATGTACAAGGGGTTTCCTATACGGTTGCATAAGATCTTGAAAGAAAAAATTTGTGAAAGTTGATTAACAACTGGGGAGAGAAATGTAACATATGATGAAAAGCTGAATATGATGATGAGTATAAGAAATGAGATAGTTGAACAACCGTTCTGAGCAAAGGTAAGTCAAACCAAAATGATGGTTATGAAATTAAAAAGTCATCAGACTTTGAGATTTAAACTGATCAAATGATGTGAATAATTCAAGGTAAACCAAAAATGATAACACCATTAAGGACACTAACAGAAGTTGATAGACCATGAACAGTAAGATAATCACGACTTAATACCGAGTGAGATGAATAAAACGCCGAGGCCTGGAACTAGTCAAGCTACTGGTAACAAGGGAAATACTCAAGTAACTGAAAGATGACTCAAGGTGAGTAATGAAAGTAATAGACCCTTAGCCATAAATCTAAGAACTAAAGAAATACGCAGGGGGATGTTAATGCTGAAAGTTTGGAGATAATGAGTAAAAGTCCCGAGGAAGCAAAAGGTCAAACCCTTGACTTTCAAATTCACTATTGAAATAAAATAAAGAGGAATACAAAAGAACTGTGAACCCTATATAAAGAAATATTTCTGCCTAAGAATATAGTATCTGAATAATAGAGATAAGTCCAAGAGACAGGTTACGAAGGAAATTGTGATGATGAAACTGGCATGATGAGGTGACAGAGTTTCATGGATTATGAACATTCGAGTTTTGGGGACAAAACTCAATTTAAGGGGGTAGAAAGTAATACCTTGACCCAAATCGTAACCGAGCGAGCCATGTAAACCGAACCGATAGGGCTTCATGTTATGACATTAAATAAAATGAACGAATTTGGCATCTCGATTGCTTTGACTGTATGAAGGATATACCCGAGCGAAACCCGAACAAGCCAAGGCAAACGAATAGCGACAATAAAAATAAATAAATAAAAGATAAAATAAAAATAAGATGAAATAAAAAAAATAGAATTTGAAATATATATCTATATATAGGTATAAATATATAACTATATAAATGTGAAGGTATATGTGCATCAGGTACAACATGTAACTGAAAGAAAAAAAAAAAAAGAGAAAAGAAGAAAATAGATGGGAGAGTGATGGCGCAAAACATGAAGGGTCAAAAGGGGGGAGAGAGAGAGAGAGAGAGAGAGAGAAAAAAATTAGCAGAAAAGTTAAAGAAAATGGTTTTTAAATTGAAGGCAGCACATGCGTTAGAACTAAAAAAAAAGGAAAAAAAACAGAGCCGGAGCAAGAAGTATTGAAGAAAGAAGCAGCGCGAGGGGAGGTGGTGTGGCACGAAGCAGGAAGAAAAGAAAAAGAATAAGGAAAGAAGAAGCAATAAGGGAAGAAGCAGGAGGTGGGTTAGTGGAAGAGAAGAGAAGAATTAGAAGGGGGGAAGAATGAGAAACCAGAGAGTTACCGCACAGGAGACTTTGGGATTAGGTATGCGGGTATGGCTCTGTTGTTGTTTTTTTTCTTTCTTTTCCCAAGCATGAATGCTAGATATTAGTGTAGGGGCTGCATGAGCATTGGAACTAGAGAAATTATGCAAAAAGAATAGAACAAATTGATGAAGAAAACAATAGGAAAAATGGCATTTATAGGTTTTTGGTGTTGAATTGGGATTGGGTGATTTGTGCACTAAACCTTGATTTAACCATAGGGAAATATTCTTAGGAAGGTAGAAACTAAATAGGGAATAAAATGGGACAAAACAGTGTAGAAAATGGTGTGAAATTGGGAAGAAAATGGCTGGCCAGAAAACCGCACAGCCTATCGGAGCTGCGGTTTTCCCAGTTTTAAAGGAGATCCAACATTCCGATTGGAAAACCGAGGGTAGATTTGAGTTGCCAATAACCTGTAGGTTTGAACCCCACTGTAAAACGCAAGAAAATCCGTCGCCGGTGAGTCGCCGTTGACAAAAGAAGTGACCGGCCAGGCACTGGAAATGCTGTTGTGCAGTTGAGATTTTGTTCACGATTTTAGGCCAAACCGGGTCGGGCCAGACCCGACCCGACCCACCCATTCATAGGGCTCCCCAACACTGTTACTTTATGGGTAAAATTTTAAATTTGAGTTTGGGGGGTGTTTGCCTGTAAAGGAGAAGCTATCCATTGTTTGGCTTAAAAATGTACAAGAAATGAAAAAAAGGTTGCACAAGGGTTGCATGCCTTGTGATTTGAACCAGTGACCAAGGGGAAAGAGTGGGAAGGATGGACCACTGTGCCACTGATGCACATGTGGTTTATTTTGCTTCAAATAATATAAATATAAATAAATATATATATATATATATATTAGACACAATTAAGAAATTAAATAAATTCGAATTAAATTCCGACGTGTAAATTGTAACACCCCGATCCCGCGAAATTAATAATTAATTAATAATTATTAATTAATACCGACTTACAGAATGATTTAGGGAATTAATCATAATCCCGACGGTCGCCATAGACCGATTAAATAAAGAAAATGTCTGGAGGGAAGGGTACCTTACCCGAATCCAAATTGCTGGTTAAATCGGTAAAATAATGTCGTTTTAACACTAACGGAACCCGAATTAGTTAACCCCGAAAATCCCGAATGATTAATAAATGACATGGAACCTCTGACACTGAAGCGAACTGAATTATGAAGCTCTCGAAAGAAACCGCATCGAAAAAGGAGCTACGGGATGAAAGTTATGTAGCAAACATGGAAAAATTGAATTACTGTGCAACCAAACGTGGCCTTAACCGAAAATATGGGAAATATGGCGAAATGGGAGGCCAAGGGAATTGAACCCTTGACCTTTGAGTGAAAAGAAACCTCATCCAAAAATTACCAACTGGGCTACTATTATCTTTGTGTCCATATATACAACAGAAATGTATATAACACTGAATTATCCTAATCTGCCACCAAAACTGGCCAATGGCCAAGCATGCAACACCTCAGCATGCATCACCCTATGCCCCTAGATCATCATGCCTATGTACCCATGATTACATCTCCTCCCAACCAAATTGCATGCAAATCCATCATGCACTTGGGGAGATGAAACACCAAAGACAAATCTGATTTTTGATAATCTCCATATATGCATGGAAGAAAATCAGATCTGTATAGAGAGCTGTGTGCACCGATCTATAGAGAGTTTGGGTGAGACCATGGAAATACAAGCATGGTGTGCATGATGTCTTCATTAGAAATGAACATAGGAGAGGAAGAACTGGGCCCTGTGTGACTAATCTGAGGCATGGATGGATCTGAACAAGCACAACCAAGGCACTGAACTGAGCTGAGAGGGAGGAACAGTGGCCGTTTATGAGGTAAACACCTCAACTGCAAAATTTTCTGTTTTGATTTATTGGTACTGCTCTGATTATTTTTAATCCATATGAATCATATATACATGCCCCTGAGAGACCCTAGAACTGATCTGGAACAACTGGGAGGTTCGGATAGGCCTAGAAACCCAAATCGTGACCAAACCGCCATAGATGACACCTCCAAAACTGGGTCTGATTCGACCTCCCAAAAACCAAGTTTTGATGGTCTAGAAATGATCTAGACACTGAGAGGGTCCCAAATACACCAACCCGCGACCCAAAATCGCATGGTAAGGCCCTCGAATCTGAAATTATTCCTTTCGGCCAAGAAACCCAAAATCTAAAACGAACACCTAAACTGAAATTTGTAAATGGGGAATTGAAGCCCCTGTTCTAAGAGTCACAAAGAACCAAACCGTGTGCGATTTGGTTGAGGAACAAGGCCACACGGCCGAACTGAAATTCTGCGCAATAATCGGTTCTACCGAGTTTAATCTTTGGATTCGAGGCACCAAATCGATGCAAAGTTGTTGGAATCACTCCTAGGGACAAATTGGAACCAAAAACAGTCGGAAACCGTGCTTGGAATGGCACGAAATAGAGAAAAACCGGGGCTGGTATTAGGGCAACAGTGCCCTGCGCGTTGGAGAAGACGGAGTTGACTCGCCAACTCGTTCGAGTTGGGCCGAGTCGACTCATACACGTGGCAACGCAAGATTGTGCCACCCCATTAATGAAACTACACCGTTTTGGGCTACCTGATTTGTTTTAAATCAAATCCTGTCTGTTTGCTCCCTCGGATAAGAAATTAAAATCGGATTTTGGGCATAACCTGAACATGGATAAGGGGCCAATTAGGGGATAACAGGGATATTTAATTCCGGTTTTCTGAAGTGTTAGTGAACCGGTTGGTTCACAGTGTAATTGGACCGGTTCAGTTCTTGAACCTAAAACCCAAGGGGTTTGAACCCCTAATTTGTGTAATTATGTTTTAACCCCCAATTGATTTCTGAAATTACGGATCAACCCCCAACATTTCTGAAAATTATACAGTGGCCCAGATTTTGGGAAAATTATACATTTGAGCCCTGCCAAATTAATTAAATAATAAAATAATTATTTAATTATTTTATTAAAGAGGTAAAATTACGATTTTACCCCTGGACATTAATTATGTCAAACGGAGTCCAAATAAATTAAATAAATAGTGTATTTTCACTATGTTGAACATTCCGGACTCAATGGTACAGTCCGATTGTGGAAATACAGTACCGAAAAATACAGATCCGTAAGTGATAAATTACTGTACTGCCCCTGATGACACCAGACCCAAATAAAAAATAAAAGACAGTCTATTTTGACTATGTCGGGCGTTCTGAACTCAACGGTGAGGTCCGTTTAACGAACTGAAGTCCCAAAAAATACAGACACATAAAGTGTAAATGACTATACTGCCCCTGATGCTTCCTAGGGTCAATTGAACTTAACAGATAGTCCAACTTAATTATGTCGAACACTCTGGACCCAATGGTGAGGTCCATTTTATGAACTGACGTGCCGAAAAATATGACACGTGAAATTACCAAATTACCCCTGATACTGTACGAAGCCCAAATGAAGTCCGATTGGGACGAAATTGATAGCGATAGAAGCCCAGATACTGGTGAGACTGTAAACATGATTAAATAATGATTCGGAGTCAGAATCTTACAAAACATAAAATGACCAAAATACCCCTGAGCACAGTAAGTGCAAAGTAGAGGTCAAATAAAGGTCAAACTGATCTGATAAATTATCATAGGGATAATTATGAACACTGAAGGGCTAAATAAGACTCCGGGACAGTAATGCGTAAAACGAGAAATGACCGATGTGTCCCGATGATCAAAAGCAGATACCAAACAAAGTCCAAAGGACTTAAGAATTTACATATGAGATATATGGGACATTCTGAGGACCACGACAGGGTCCGGGGTAAGAATGAAAAATTACCATTTTGCCCCTAAGGCTAAGTAAGCCCTTAACTGATAGCGATTCAAGTCTAAAAGACTTAGAACTTCATGTATACGATATATGGGATATTCTAAGAACCACGACTGGGTCCGGGGCAAGAATGACAAAATTACCATTTTGCCCCTATGGTTAAAATAAGAACCTAACTGATACCGATTGGAGTCTAAAAGACATAGAACTTTATATTTAAGACATAAAGACTATTCGGAGGGCCTTGACAGGGCCCGGGGCAAGAGTGATAAAATGACCGTTTTGCCCCTAAGGCTGAAGAAGTAACTGACTGATAACGATTGAAGTCTAAATGACTTGGGTTATAATCCTGATGACTGCTGAGCCTAATTTAAGAATAAAATAGCCCCGGATGAAACCCGATGAGAGGGCGATAGGCTACTAGGCTATCTTAGGTAAACCGATAGATACCTAAGATGACAAATGAGACCTGAATGGATGAGTTCTGATCTGTATATGATTGATGATTATTGTTCAGGATATACATGGAGATGCCTGACGTATCTGGAGGTTATCGGATTGTTTGCGCAAGGAGATAACCGTAACAGTTTGTGAGTAACCTGGAACTTCTGACTTGGTGTATAAGTACACCGTCTAGTTACTGTATTTTGATTTACTGTACTGTTTTGTATACTGTACTGTCTGAATGCATACTTTTTATACTGCATTACACGTAACATGATTTTGTACTGTCCTGCTCTCCTGTTCAGTTCGGGTCTGTCTTGTTCTGTTGTATGGTCTGTCCTGGTTTTATTCTGTACTGTTGCGTCTTGTGAGTAAACCTGACTCCTGAATTGGTGTATAAGTTCTGTCTAGATACTGTATTTTGAAGCACTGTACTGTTTTGAACGTTATACTGTTTAAAAAAAAAAAAAGCATATATTTAAAGTAGCATATGCCTTGTCCTGATTGATATTGTACCAGTTTGTTCCGTCCTGTTCAATTCCGATATGTCTTGTTCTGATAGATGTATTGTTCCGTTTTGTTCCGACATGTTCAGTTCCGATATGTCTCGATCTGATTGATGTATTGTTTCATTTTGTTCCGTCATGTTCAGTTCCGACATGGACTAGTCCTGATTGATAATTGGTTTCATTTGTTTCCGTCATGTTCATTCCGATATGACTTGTTGTCCTGATTGATTTGTTTCATTTTGTCCCGTCATGTTCAGTTCCGTATACTTGTCCATGTTCATTTGTTCCTCGATTGATATGTCATTTGTCCATGTCAGTTGATAGATATTGATTGTTTCATTTTGTTCCGTCATGTTCATTCCGATATGACTTGTCCTGATTGATATTGTTTCATTTTGTTCCGTCATGTTCAGTTTGATATGCTTGTCGATGATAGTGTTCTTGTCCGTCTGTCATTGTATATTGTGTTCGTTTTGTTGTTCCGTCATGTTCAGTTCCGATATGACTTGTCCTGATTGATATTGTTTCGATTTGTTCTGTCATGTTCAGTTCCGATATGACTTGTCCTGATTGATATTGTTTCGTTTTGTCCCGTCATGTTCGGTTCCAATATGACTTGACCTGATTGATATTGTACCGTTTTGATCCGTTATGTTCAGTTTCGATATGTCTTGTTCTTATTGATGTATTGCTCTGCTTTGTTCCGTTATGATCCGTCCTGTTATGCCTCTGTCCTTGATTATGCCTGTGACTTGAACTAGTGTTTTGTTCCGTCTGATCCCGTTATGTACCGTCCGTTAATCATCTGTCTGTCTTGATTGATATATGGTCCAGTTCCGTTATAATCTGTCCGAATTCTTGACTTGGTTTATAAGTTACTGCATAGATACTGTATTTTGATGCACTGTACGGTTTTAAAAGTTAAACTGTCTGAATGCATGTTTCTAAATGCAAACTTTTATACTGTATTGTACGCGGCATGATTTTGTCCTGTCCTACTATTATTTTGTTCGGTCTGTCTTGTTCCGTTTTATGGTCTATCTGATTTTGTTCTGCTATGATGTGTCTGACTCTGGGTACCATTCTGATTATGAGCGGTCTAGCATAAGTAGGCTTGATTACGCGCCTAACTGATATATTATTGTTATGCCCTGTTATGTTCCGCCCAGTACTGATCTGTTCTGATATTTGAATTAATTGCCTATACTCTCATTGATATTGGCATCATGCACTGTTCCGTCTGTTCTGATTTGTTGTTCCGTTTAGTTCAGTCCTGTTTTATCCTACTGAAACTGCATTTAAAGTAGATTTATAAAACTGCTATTTCAGAAACAACTGAACTACCCTTGTGCTTTGTAAACAAGAAATGGTTTTGAAACCCTTGACAGGGAACCTGTGTTACTCATTGGGCTTTTCGAAGCTCACCCCATTCCCTAACATTTTTCAGGAATGATATCTATTGGATCTGATGGCACTGATCTGTGGAGACTGGATTATTGAGGAATGAATCTATTTAATCAGGTGAGTGATGTACTACGACTGACTTGACTGATATGTACTGAATATAGATACGGCTCATGGATTTAAACGGTACTCTAGAGATTTTAGTTCTGCTCTGTTGTTATACGTTGAATTATAAAAATGCTCTGAGGTTAGAATTGTTAGCTGTTGGATTTTAGACTTGCTCTGTGTGATACATATCCTACGGTGGATACATGAGTTGCATTCCCCTGACAAAAAAAAAAAGGTTTTAAATTCCGCTGCATCTGACCCTACAGTCGGAGTGCAATTCACTGGAAAGTTCTGAAATTGCCTTCGGTTGGTCGCGTGGCGGCTGACTGGCATCACGTCCTCGACATCCGCGTAGGGTGGGGTTCGGGATGTGACATAAATTAGTCGAATGAATATGAAAACTTACTGTTTTGGACCTTCTAGATTCAATGGTGAGGTTCGTTTCACGAGATAGAGTCCCAAAAAATAAACTACCCGTAGAAACACCAAAATGACCAAAATACCCCTAAGTCGAAAGTGAGGCAAACGGACTCCGATTTAGTTAAGTAAATAGTGGGTTTTTATTATTTCAAACCTTCTTGACTCAACGGTGAAGTCCAAATTGTAAAAACAAAACCCAAAAAATACAGACGCATAAATGACCATTTTACCCTTGGAAAAATTAGATCAAATTAGAAGTCGTAAAAGTATGAAGTAATAAAAGAGATATTTAGAGTAGCGAGGCATAAATTTGATAGATGACATTAAAGCTAAAATGTGTTTACTGATATATAGGAGACTCGAAAGGAAAAGGGAAGGTCATGGAATACTACTAAGATACATTGATAAGGTAAGTGGATTCCTATCTCTTATACGTGGTTTTCCAAGTCATGATCTTTCTATTACTGCCAAAACTTGTACTCATTTTGTGTCCACTGTTATTGTTCCCACAATTGATATTGTCCTATCTAGTGGAGGTCTATTGAATGATATCTTATGATTTGATTTGTTGTAATGATGTGTATCATTGTATGCTTATGTCATGTTATTTCATACCTTATACACTATAAAATCTTGATTTGTAATTGAATGTTGAGATTGTGAATGGACAAATGGTAATGGGGGTGATTGACTGGACCTTTGGGTCAGTTGACTGGATCTATAGACCGATTGACAGGACCTACGAGTCGAATCCGTGATCGGACATATGGTGATGGGGGTGTTCTTACATATGGAGTCATGAGGGTATTTTATGTGCATTGAAATGTGACCGTTCACTCATTAGTTGTTTATATCTATGCTACACCGTTGCTCATAATTGTTATTGTGCATTATGATTCATTGGCTATTGTGGTATTTTCCTATTAACTGTTGCCGTTGTCATGACTGGCTATCATGTTAACTTGGAATTCATATTTTCCTACAATCAAATTGAAACTTACCCAAGAAAGCCAAGAGTCAAGTCAAGATGATCTAGACCCGTTGAAAATTTGTTTCAAGAACCTAGATTTGATAAGAACACCACAAAGGATTTGCCTTTCATAAGTTCTTAGTTCAATCAAGAACACGTAGCGAAAACTGAAAAATTCTGTTTGAAGAAAGCTTCATTCACGTTCCAAGTCTCCAAATTTTGTCTAAAAGTCCTTTTAGAACCCTCCATGAAACCTTAGGGCCGAATAAGGCCTACATCAATTAAAAGACACGGGCTGAACATCTTCAGGCCCAAAACATCCTAAACTATCGACTATAGCTATTAAAAGAAATCCACTAAATGAGTTAAATAGGCCCAAATGCTTACAACCATAAAAACATAAAATAGGTGTAATACCCCGATCCAAGATAGCTAATAGCCGACCCTGGTTGGATCAAGCCATGAAATGAAACCTCGAATTGTAAGCCAATATATGACATAAATAAATTGGACGTACGTTAGACTATTATGTTTAATTATGACACATGGGTACAAGAGGCAGGCAGTCCCAAGTTCCCCGAGTACCGTCGCACAGGAAGCCAATTTTTACAGAAAAACGTGTGAGCATATAGCTACATATTTACATTAAAGGCATACATATAAATAGCTATTATTATATATATGGTCACATTATATATGTAACGTTATGTAATATATATATATAAACATATATATATATAAAGAAAATAATAAAACAAAAAAAAAATAAATGAAAGAAAGAAAGTGGAAGAATTGAGAAATTGGAGAGAGAAAGAGTAGAGGCTGCCATGCA
Source organism: Nyssa sinensis (assembly GCA_008638375.1). NCBI lineage: Eukaryota > Viridiplantae > Streptophyta > Magnoliopsida > Cornales > Nyssaceae > Nyssa > Nyssa sinensis. The sequence goes on from CM018034.1 coordinate 37,123,685, forward strand.
GCCATGTGTGTGTGTGCAGAGTAACGTGTGATGAAGTAAGGTGCCAAGTGGAATGAGTAATGGACGGGTGGCGATGCCACCGACCTCAAGGTCAGTGAAGGAAAGGAACTAAAAGGGAGAGAAGGGAATTGAGTGAGAGAAAGACTGAGGCGCAAGAGAGAAGCAGGTACGAAGGTCATTTCGATTGTTTTAAATTATTCTTTAAATTGTTGTAGCTCATCATAGTTAAATTGAACCAAAGACCTAAAGAAAATGTTAAGAAAACCAGGATTTTAGTTTCGGTCAATCATGGTGGATTTTTGTACATTAAGTTAATCTTAATTCTAGGTTTGGAAACAAGCAGGAAACATTTTTAGGAGTCCAACGCAAGAAAAATGGTGCAAAACGGTCTAGAAATGACCATGTTTAGTCAAATTATTCTTCACTGGTGCAGTGGTCGAAAATTCATGTGGGTGTCGGAAAAACTAGATGGTTTAAGGCTGAAATTTTTCCTAAAGGATTCCTTAAGATTTTAGGATCAATTTAATGTGAAAATAGAAAAATTTTGGACATCAAATTGCATAAAATAATAGTGCTACACTGTTCCGGCAACCGGCGCTGGAAGAACCGCCGGAGAAGACGACCGTGAAGTCATGTGGCTATTAGGTCTTGAGTCGACCAGGTTTGGGTCGGCTGGGTGAGGACCCGACCGAAAATGAAAGGGGCAAATCATGCTGCGTCATTTTGGTTTTAAAGAATCTAAATTTAAAAGTGAATTTGGTTTGGTTGGCTATAGAAATAGGGAATTTGAAATTGGGTTTGGGTTTAACTGAATTGTGGATAAGGTAGACAGAGTGGATATCCTATTCCGGTTTTTGAAAGTATATTGAACCGACTGGTTTAGTGGTAACTAGAACCGGTTTAGGGTTTGTGGCCAAAAACCCTGTAGAGATTTGAAAAAAATGTGGAAAAATTTTTCGTTTTGCCGGTAGGATATTTGGCATACACGGTTTTGTCGGTCAAGCCCGGTTTTGCTAGTAAAGCATCTAAATGCGTCAGTTCACCATTTGACATGTTTAAAGGCATATTTGGAGTGTGTCATAGAAGATAAATATGCTTAGAATATTATGAGGTAGCTACTGTTCAAATTTTAGCTAAAACGGAAACCGTTTCAAAATTGGACAAAAAGGGCGTTCGGGTGGCCCTGGTGGAACGGGCCTAAAATGACCTCAAATGAAAATATTTTCTTCTAAGAGTTTTCATTTAAAATAATTTTATGAACATTGGTTAAAACAAAATTTTGAATTGAAGCGTTTAGGAATGGGTTGTAGAGTAACGAGGTTTCGGGATCATTAAGGGCAAAATGGTCATTTGCCCTTAGCCCCTTTGTCCACCACTATAAATACAGCCCCCTTAGACCATTTTTTTATCATAAATTGGGTCTGCAATTACAGAATTCACGTTCTTATAGAGAGAGAGTGAGAAAAGCCCTAGAAATTCAAGAATTCAAGCTGCCGAAACACATATTTCGAGCGGGATTTTGGCCGAACTTTCTTCTGGAAAGTTGTTCGTCTCCACGAGTAATATATCCTTACTGAACATTTTGGCTATTCAGAAAATACAGCTTCTACAGTTTGTTAAAAACTGATTTTAGGTATGGTTTCTCGCTAAGCTAGGAATAGATTTAGTTTTTCTTGCTTTGATACATGTTGATTGAGCTGTATAGATGTCTAATTAATGCTAGGAAGTTACCTAGGTGGTGTTGAATTGAAATGCCTAGAGTTGGAAATTTAGGGCTTTATGTATTCTTTGGTTTATTTGATGTTTTGTTGCCATGAGGATGATGTATCTTGTCTTTGTATTTGATTGCTATATTTGATGTGTATTTATGTGATATTTACTTGACATCTTGGAAGGGAATGAGTTGTGTAATGTATTAGTCTTTTATGTGATGTTAGCGACTTTGTGAAATTCATTGTGGTTGGTGAAATGGTGACATTGTGGCTTGAAAAATATGTTAAGTTGTGTGGTTATGATCTATGTTATGTGAAGCATGGTGTGGAAATTTAAAGTTATGAATCATGTGGGGTTTAAAGGCATGACTTGAAAATGTACACCATGTGTTTGATCAATTGTCACATTGAATTTGCATGATGAAATCATGGCATGTTGGCATGGTGAAATTCTTTGGACACATGGTGTGAGTTGAGCACGAAGTGCTATGCATTATGAGGGTGTAGATCCTGTGGTGAAAAACCCAAAATTGGCCATTTGGTGCTCGCATGCCAATGGGGTCCGGACCGTGAAGCGAGACATGTATCGGTGCTTGATTGACCCGACGGGGAGCGGCCCGTGAAACAGGTGTGGTACTCGATGGACCATCGGATGCGATCCGTAAAACCGAGACATGGGCGTGGCATGACATGGCATAGAGTTGACATGGGTATGACATAGAGTTTGCATGTGTGAGTCATGCATAGCGTGTTGCATTGCATTAAACAACGGGAAGGGAAATTATATCTTGAAATTGTACACTTGCACACGCCACGTCCTAAATTTGTTGCTAGTATTAGTGAGTTATCATATCAGCAGTTGAGCTAACCTATTCGTGGGCAATACATTTCAGATGAGGCACCAGCTGCTTGAGACTTCCTTGAGTGTTGAAGAAAAAGGAAGGAAATGGATTTTGTAGAAGATTTGACCTTTGGGGGCATGTTTTGAATGTATGGGCATAAGCCCACTTTGTTGTATTTTATATTTAAACTTATGTAAATTGTAAACCTTAGGCCTTGGGCCATTTTAAAAAAATGTATGAGTTGGAACTCAATGAATGTATGATGTTTGATTTAAATGTATACTAGAGGTTACTTGATATTCGGAAGTTAAATATGCATTAAATGGAAGTGTTAGAAAATACTGGATGCATGTTTAAGAGTTGATGGATTTTGATGCAATTATACCCATGTATGTTGTGATTATTAGGTGATGAAAATACTTGGGAAAAATAAAGGAGACTATGTCGAATTTTTGGTAGAATCAAAGTAGGAAATAGGTGTGTAAATGAATTTTTAAAAAGAGTGGAAAAAATGCGTAAAATGGGGGCTTAGAAGGTAGGGAATTTGGGCTAAAAGTGGGAAGAAAAGAGGGTTTAAAAGACTTGAAAAAAAATTCAAAAATGGGAAAAGTAGGTTGCAGCCATGAACAGTAAATTTTCAGAAATCAGAAAATCAGCTCTCTGTTGGAACAGTAAAACAACCAGAAAACAGCCCAGTAGCCGCAGCCTGTCGCGCGCCCCAACGCGCGTGCCCCACACCCTGCTGCGCGCCTGTGCCCGTGCGCCCTGCGCGCGCATGGCCTGCCCCCCTGCGCGCCTGCTGCTGCCCATGCGCGCGCCCACTGCTGCCTTGCATGCTGCCACCTGCTGTCCAACCCATGGGCAGCCATTGTTTTGGCCATGTTTTGGCCATGTTGTAACCTATCTTCCAAGGGCATTTTGAGGCCATTAAACCATAATTTTGACCCAAACTTTTGAGTTCATTTTAGACCATTACAGGGCACTTTGAGAAAGGTTTTGAGAACATTTTGAGAACCGTTTTTAAATATGATTTAAAGTATTTGGGCATTAATTGAGAGGAATACTTGAGCTATGTTGAGGAACTATTTGAGTTATATTGAATGCCGAATCTTTACTTAAATTGTTGGGAGAAACTTGAGGAATGATGATGGAGATTTAATTTAAATTTAATTCATTGTCATTTATTTATTCCTTTTCTTTCATTCAGTCGCTCCCCGGGTTCGTGGAAATCCGGGGCGTGACAAACCCATTGGTTTAGACCAGGTTTTTGAGAAATTATAAACCAACCCCAGAATTTATGAGTAAGTCCACTAAGGCCCAAACAAAAAATTTATAGAATATTATTTTAAAGAAAATTACGAAAATACCCTTAACTCAAAAGTGGGTCAAACGAATTCCAAATGAGGCAAATAAATAGTCAGATTTTATTATCTCAGGCCTTCCAAACCCAATGGTGATGTCAAAATTATGAAAAGAGGTCCTGGGAATAAAAGACAAGTAAAAATGCAAAATGACAGTTTTGCCCTTTTCAATCTAGGAGTCCAATTTAAGATTCGTAAAAGCCTAAACTAATTCTATTCAACATTCTAGACACGATGACGAGGTCTAAATTAGTAAATAAAATACTTAAAACTATGATAGACATATTAATTACATAGCATAGATCAGTTACGACTATAGATTAAGTTTTATTTTCGAATGACAGGTACGTTAAAAGTAAAAGGGAAGGAAATAGCTTGATTTCCAAGGAACAGTAAAGTGTAAGTAATCTCTGATCTCTGTATGTGTTACATTCTAAGCCAAGTCAGTTCTTTGTATATACATTATCTATTGTACTCTTTACACATCTACTAGTATTTATTGAGCCACGTTGATATTGCCCTGTCATATAGGAAGCATTTACTGGTCTTCATATATATCACGATCATGATTGTACATTTGTGCATAAAGTTCTTGTTTTACACTTGTACCTAGGGCTGTGAAGGCCAGACAATTTATTCAAACTAGTTATGATTCCACTTTATTCTTCGTGGAAGATAGCATGATTCTGATGTATTATTAGTGTCGGATTTGTGCTCAGTCACATCTCCATCTGATGCTACTTATAACCTTCAGGTCCAGATTCCGAGTAGAACATTTAATATACAGTGTACACGGAGCAGTATTATTCGGCGAGTCCTATGGAGCCGAATATGAGCTCAGAGCAATAGTATTCAACGAGTCCTATGGAATTGAATACGAGCATTGGGGGTAGCCGAGCCCCACCAGTACTAGAGCATCTCAAATTTAGTTGATATCTGTAGAGATATGAAAAAAATGAGAAATTTTTTTTTGTTTTTGCGGTAGGACATTTGGCATACACGGTTTTGTCGGTAAAGCCCGGTTTTGCTAGTAAAGCATCTAAATGCGTCAGTTCACCATTTGACATATTTAGAAGCATATTTGGAGTGTGTCATAGAATAGAAATATACTTAGAATATTGTGAGGTAGCTACTGTTCAAATTTCAGCTAAAATGGAAACCGTTTCAAAATTGGACAAAAAAGGGCATCGGGTGGCCTGGGTGGAAAGGGATGATCCCGACCCCAAAAGAAAATATTTTATTCTGAGAATTTTCATTTAAAATAATTTTATGAACATTGGTTAAAACCAAATTTTAAATTGAAGCGTTTAGGAATGAGTTGTAGAGTAACGGGCTACGGGGCTCATTAAGGGCAAAATGGTCATTTTCCCTTAGCCCCTTTGTCCTCCACTATAAAATGAACACTTGGGGCCATTATATACTCATATACACTCTGAAATTCAGAGAGCTCTCGTCCGTGGGTGAAAAATAGACAAAAGCCCTTGCTTTTTCAACTTTCTAGCCTCCAAACACGCACTTCGAGGGGGATTTTGGCCGAGATTTCTATTGGAAAGTTGTTCGTCTCCACGAGTACTATATTCTCACCAAATAGTTTGGCCATCCAACAAATACAGCCACCGAAGTTTAAGAAAAACTGATTTTAGGTATGGTTTCTTGCTAAGCTAGGAATAGGTATGGTTTCTTGCTAAACTCATATATATATATATATATATATATATATATATATATATATATATCCTACAGAGCCAATAAACTCGGTCATACAGTGCAGGCGGAGCCTCCAGGGCATTCTCATGCACATATCCTCCAAACCTTATGCTCTGGGCAATATTCACTCAGCATTTCATATGGTTCCAACCTTATGGTTTCCTTAACAACTGCCAAGCGGGGAATAAGGAAACAGTCTTCAACAAGGAAGCTACTATCTATGACTATAATCTCTACCTATGACACAATACTCCACAAGGTAACTGCAATCTCTGATGATCAAATCCCTATATTCATGGCATCGAATCCTAATCAACTTAGGAAGGCCACGATCTGTAAAATAAACCCTAAAGGTACGTTTTATGTTTATGCTCATTCTTTGGCTTTCAATACAGTCTTTTCAATTCCGTTTGCTTACTTAAACATCGGAGTGGCTACCGCCGGAGCCAATCCGGTGGTCCTCTGATCATCTTTCTGAGTGTTCTACAGGTCACGGAGCCCACACTTATTGCGAGTCGAAAAGTGCAGCATCAGTTTGGCGCCGTCTGTGGGAAACAACTAATCTCCAAGTGCTCTATTCACAAACTCATCTTTTTCTCACCGGAAAACTATGGCCCCAAATCTCCGACCGCGACAGAATACTCAGAATCCGCAAAGCTCTCAATGTCGACCTGCCTGCTCCACGAGCAAGTGGGCCAGCGGTTGATCCCATCCGACAAGAGATCGAATTGATCAAATGACACAATGAACTGGTGCAGGAACAATTGCTTGCCATAACCAGAACATTGGCAACGCTCACACAGAATTCAAGGGACGAACCCTTCTAACCCGCCGGTCAACATTGCTGCGGGAACACAACCCCCTATCACCACTGAGAATGAAGAGCCCCACGAGCAGGCTCAAAATAATCAGCCTGGGCACCCCCAGGGTGTTGCCCGCATTGGAAGAGATCCACAGCCGTCAGCAGCCCCAGGCTGGGGAACGCCAGCCTTTGTCCCTGACATCCATTACCGGAGCACTACTCGAGGCCCAACTCCAAGGGCTTCGGGAGCGCATCCGACACCACAGGGGCCTCATCCCCATGCAGCACCAATCCCTCCGGTTCGGAACCCTCTTCTGTCCGAGGGACGTACTCAGCCCGACTACCCTGAAGTCGAGGCTGCGAGGCAAGGTTCACAAGATGTCAGATTGAGAGACCCACGGAGGGTGGAAGAAATTGCCGAATCTATGGACCGAACAATTGCTCTGAGAGGTGCCCAGAACCCTCCAGAGCAAGAAAAGTTAGCCAGGTTGCTCGGAAGACTTGCCACCCCATTCACTCACGCCTTCATGTCAGAAGAAAGGCCCAGAAAGTTCATGGTGCCCAAGTTCACCCTGTACGATGGGTCCGGAGATCCAGGAGATCGTCTCTCGCACTACCAGCATACGATGGCCCTCCACGGGGCCTTTGATGCTTTCATGTGCCGAACCTTCATCACCAGCTTAAAGGGAACTACTCTGAAATGGTTCCATAACCTCTCTCCGAACTCAATGACCAGCTTCTATGAGCTCGGTAGACAATTCCTGGACAGGTTTATGACTAGCAGAAGGCTCAAAAGGGGACCAGAATTCCTCTTAAATGTCAAGCAGACTAAAGAGGAGTCCCTATGAGCCTACATTGCGCGCTTCAATGCCGAACTCACGGAGATCACTGACTGCAGCCCAAAATTCCTTGTAGCTGCCTTAACTGCTGGACTTGCTCACGGTGGCTTCAGAGATTCCTTGACAAAAGGCCCTCCTGCCGACATGGCGGCCTTAATGGATCGGGCTAGGAAGTACATCAACTTGGAAGAAGCCAACCGCACATCCCAGAAGGGCAAAGATCAGACCCAGAAGGATAATCCGAAGAGGGAGGATCACAAGAAGGAGGACCATAGAAGAGACTCTAGCAAGAAGAGGGCCAGGAGTCCAGAGAAGAGAACAACACCCAGAGCTGTGTACAATTTCGGACCAAGGGAGTTCACTAACTTTACTCCTTTGAACACTACACCGAACCAGGTACTCCGGTAGATTCGAAATTGGGAAAACCTGAGGTGGCCGGAACCAATCAAAGGAGATCCTAGTCTTCGGGACCAAAGTAAGCATTGTAATTTCCATAAAGATCATGGACATACGACTAACTCATGCAGGACCCTCCGGTATGAGATAAAGCAACTTATAAAGAAAGGGCGTCTTAGGGAGTTCGTCAAGCAGGACGGAAGGCAAACCCCTAAGAAGACAAGCCTCAACAACGGCCAGACCAGAGGCCCGAGCAGAGACAGGAGCATAGGGGAGGACGAAACGAGCCCCAGAGGCAGAACAACCATGTTATTTACATCCTCTATGCCAACTCTCCTATTATAGGAATGTCAAACAGGGCGAGAAAGAGATATGCTCGGGAGGCCAGAGCTGCCTCGGACATATTGCAGATCTCCAACGTGGAAAAAAAGGCTCAAGCCAGCACCAGAGATCCAATTCACTGAACAAGATCTAGCAGGGGTACATTGCCCCCATAGTGATGACCTTGTCATCACTCTCAAAATCGCCAACTTTGAGATCAGGAGAGTCCTGGTCGATACTAGCAGCTCTGTCAATATACTGTTCCATGAGCCACTCAAATAGATGGGAATGGACCACGACAACATCAAGCCTACTACTGCCGTGATGGCAGCTTTTGATGGAAATCTCAGCACCTCTATTGGGGAGAATCGACCTTCCTACTATTATGGGGGAGGGAGAAGGGCAGAAGACCACCATCTCAGAGTATATGGTGTTGAATATGAAATCTCCCTACAACGTCATAATTGGGAGACCTTGGTTGCACCAGATAGGGGCGGTCACCTTGACCCTCCATCAATGTCTAAAGTACGTCCACAATCAGAACGTTCACTCTGTTAGAGGATGCCAACCAACTTCTCGAAAGTGTCATGCCATTGCACTCAAGGAGAAGGCCACCAAATAGCAATTACTAGTACACTCGTGACTGTACAAATCCTAGTTCTCACCCACACTCCCGAGGTGGAAGGTTGCTCATCCAGCATTGAAGAACCCCTGAGCCCAAGGGGACGAGACAGCCGAGCCAAAACCATTGGCGAACCCATCAAAGTGTTGGTCAGTTCAGAATCAGAGGGGCGTTATTTATACATCGGCCCAGATCTGACTGCACATCAAGCAGGAGAAGATAGTCAGGTTTCTGGAAGACAACCTCTCTATATTTGCTTGGGAAACCAGAGACATGGAGGGTATAGATCCTAGCCTCATAACTCATAAGCTGATGGTAGATCCAGATCATCCATCAGTCAGACAGAAGAGAAGGCCGATTGCTCCAGAACGGCATCGGGGTATAAATGAGGAAGTCTAGAGGCTGCTTGAAGCCAGGATGATACGAGAAGTGTTCTACCCCGAGTGGCTAGCTAACACCGTCCTGGTCAAGAAGAAAAATGGCAAGTGGAGGGTCTGCGTTGATTATACAGACCTCAAAAAGGCGTGCCCTAAAGACAGCTTCCCACTGCCAAGGATAGATCAATTGGTTGACGCCACTGCGGGGCACGAGCTCATGAGCTTTATGGATGCCTACTCTGGATACAACCAAATTCAGATGTACCCTCTAGACCAAGAGAAGACAGCCTTCATAACCGAACAGGGGCTCTACTGCTACAGAGTAATGCCTTTCGGTTTGAAGAACGCTGGAGCCACATATCAGCGGTTGGTGAACAAGATGTTCAGCTCACTGCTCGGCAATATCATGGAGGTATACATTGACGATATGCTGGTCAAAAGTCTGCAGAAAGGTAGTCACCTCCAGCATTTAGCCCAGACCTTCGATATCCTCAGATAGCACAAGATGAAGCTCAACCCCTCGAAATGTACCTTCGGGGTTACGAAGGGAAAATTCTTGGGATACATTGTCTCTCAGAGGGGTATCGAAGCAGACCCCACTCAGATCCAAGCTCTGATTGGACTAAAGTCACCAAAAACCAGAAAGGACATTCAGGCATTGAACAGCAGAATCGCGGCACTAAGCAGATTTATCTCCAAATCCACTGATCGCTGCCTATCTTTCTTCAAAGCTCTGAAGGGCAACAAAGCTTTGCAGTGGACGGAAGAATGCAAGAAATCTTTTCAAGAACTAAAAGAGTATCTAGCCTCTCCAGAGCTTCTGTCAAAACCAGTACAGGGAGAAAAGCTACTCTTGTACCTTGCAGTTTCTGAAAACGCGGTCAGCTCCGCATTAGTCAAACAGGACAGAGGAGTATAGAGGCCCATATTGTACGTCAGTAGGGCACTACTTGACATAGAAAAGAGATATCCAGAAGTGGAAAAGCTAGCCTTCGCCTTGGTCATATTAGCTCGAAAGCTCCGACCTTATTTCCAAGCCCATCCAATTGAAATCCCAGCTGCCTATCCTCTGAAGTCAATACTGAGGAAACCTGAGGTATTGGGAAGATTAGTGAAGTGGTCTGTGGAGCTAGGGGAATTCGACATATCATATGTGCCTCGAAACTCCATCAAAGGGCAAGCCTTGGCTGATTTTGTTGTCGAGTTCACCCCGGCACTTCAAGACAAGGCACAACTCATTAAAACTTCGGGAACTTGGCTGCTATACATCGATGGATCGTCAACCAATCAAGGCTTAGGAGTAGGTCTGGTACTACAGTCTCCTGATGGGCTCACGTCAGAAAAAGCAGTCAGCCTGGGATTCAAAGCTTCCAACAATGAAGCAGAATATGAAGCCCTAATCTTAGGCATCAAGTTGGCCCTGGAATGTGAGGTTCAGAACCTCAAGGTCTTCTCAGACTCCCAGTTGGTGGTAAGCCAAGTCCTGGGAGAATTTTCTATTAAAGATGATAGGATGCTTCGGTACTCCGAACTGGTAAACCACTTGAAGCATTCCTTCCAGACATTCACTATCCAGAAAATTGAAAGAAGCCAGAACTGCAGAGCAGATGCTCTGGCTAATATGGCGTCCTGCCTAAAGTCTGAAGCAAACTCCACAGTAAAAATCTCCTATCAGTCAGGACCTAGCATAGAGGAAGCCTAAGTTGCTCAAATTGCTGAGCAGCCCTAGAACTGGATGACTCCAATCCTCCAGTACTTACAATCCGGGCTCCTCCCAAAAGATAAAAACAAAGCCAGGAGAATCTGAATTAGAACGGCTCGGTACCTGATCCTAAACAACAAACTTTACAGGAGGTCTTATTCTCAACCCCTGTTGAAATGCTTAGCTCCAGAAGAATCACAATATGTCTTAGCTGAAATACACGAAGGAATTTGCGGGAATCATAATGGAGGCAGAACTGTAGCTCACCGAGCTCTGTCTTAGGGCTATTACTGGCCTAGCATGCTAAAGTAGGCTAAGGAGTATGTCCAGAAGTGCGACAAATGCCAAAGATTTGCCCCATATAAACACCAGCCTCATCACGAGCTCATCCCGATTCCAAGTCCTTGGCCCTTCGCTCAGTGGGGGATGGACATCGTGGGGCCATTACCAAAGGCACCACCGAATAGGAAATATCTCTTGGTAGCCATCGACTATTTCTCTAAGTGGGCCAAAGCTGAACGTCTAACACATATCACAGAAAAGGAAGTTGAGAGCTTCACCTGGAAGAACATTGTTTGCAGGTTCGGCATACCACGTGTGATTATCTCTGACAATGGGACACAGTTCACTGGTAAAGGCTTCAAGAAATTTTGTGAAAATCTTAACATTAGGCAACACTTTGCCTCTCCAGGCCATCCACAAGCAAATGGGCAAGTAGAGGTCACCAACCGAACGATCCTTGATGGATTAAAGAAAAGGTTGGAGCAGGCCAAAGGAAAGTGGGTAGAGGAACTCCCTGCAGTTCTTTAGGCCTACAGAACGACCAGAAGAACTCCCACCTCTAAAACTCCCTTCTCACTAGCCTATGGTACAGAGGCTGTAATTCCGGTTGAGATCGGTATGCCAACCCTGAGGACTGAAGCCTTTAAGCAAGAATCCAATGATCAGCAGCTAATGGAAAATTTGGATTTGCTTGAAGAAAGAAGGGATCAAGCCAGCATCAGGATGGAAGCCTGTCAGCAAAGAATGGTCGACAAATCCAAGGTGGGGCTCAAGACGATCAGCTTTCAAGTCGGAGACCTTGTCTTAAGAAGAGTCTTTCAAAACACCAATGATCCCACTATGGGAAAGTTGTCACCAAACTGGGAAGGCCCCTATAGAGTGACGAAGGTTGTTAGGCCTACCACCTACTGCCTAGAAGACATGACTGGGAAGCCTATTCCTAGGCCGTGGAACGAGGAACATTTATGGAAGTATTATCAATAGAGATGTTTCTTTCTTTTACTTCCATGGAATGTTCATCTTTTAATACACAGGCCTCCAGAGCCTGGTCCATAATGTACAAGTCTTTGTACTTGGTCCATCTATAATGCACAGGCCTTCGGAGCCTGGTCCATAATGTACAAGTCTTCGTACTTGGTCCATCTATAATGCACAGGCCTCTAGAGCCTGGTCCATAATGTACAAGTCTTAGTACTTGGTCCATCTATAATGCACAGGCCTCTAGAGCCTGGTCCATAATGTACAAGTCTTCGTACTTGGTCCATCTATAATGCACAAGCCTCCAGAGCCTGGTCCATAATGTACAAGTCTTCGTACTTGGTCCATCTAAAATGCACAGGCCTCCAGAGCCTGGTCCATAATGTACAAGTCTTAGCACTTGGTCCACCTATAATGCACAGGCCTCTAGAGCCTGGTCCATGTATAATGCACGGGCCTTTAGAGCCTGGTCCATTGACAATGCACAAGTCTTAGTTCTTGATCTATCTTCTAATGCACAGGCCTCCAGAGCTTGGTCCATCTTCAACATGCAAACTCTATGATCTAGTCCGTCCAAAGGCGAGAAGTTCCAAGCGTCTTCAAAGTCCAAATACTATCTACACAAGTTTCCTAGATTGGAATGCCTCAGAGCTGATACTTAGATTATCTGGCCTATCCACCAACAAGCAACAAGTACTACAGTACCGAGCAGGTTTGAAGTACTTTGATTTAGGACTTCTACAAAGTTTCTTTGATCTATTCTTAGAACAGTTAGACCTCAGAAGTGCACGAAAAGGTGTTTTAATTCCAGAAGGGCACATTCAAATACAAAGAATATCAGATCTGAGAAGAAGGAACTCAATTTTATTGATGATTCAGAAAGTTTACATCAGTACAAAAAGACTGGAAATAAAACAAAGGCTACAACAAAGACATCATTACATAAGCTATGACAGAAGCTACTACATCACTACGATCTGCAACATCATGGCTTTCTTCCTCGAACAGGAAAGGGGCCCCAAGTTCCAAACTTCCATTACCGCCACCGCCGGCTCCATTTGAAAGGAAGGAACCCTGAACCCCAATCTGCATCAAGAAGCACCTAGGCCATTTTGTCATCACTATCATTGATCTCAAGACCAACGGATGATGAGGGCTCTGGGTCTCAAGGGACCTCCACTCATCTCCCTCAAAGCAGTTGTGACACCCTAGCCGATTTGAGCAAGGGTTTCTGCCAAGAAACAGAGGGAAGGAGGCATCCCACCTTCATCTTCATCACCAATGCTCCAAGCCTCGGTTGAATCAAGGAGGGTCCACCGCCCATCGGAGAAATCTCAGCCGGATGCTAAGATGAACAAGAAGATCTTAGCCTCCTCTAATCCTTCCTTGGAGACTGAATGAAAGGAAAGGTTAACTCTCGGCCACAGTTTAATCATTCCTAACTCGGACTAAAAACCGTCAATCATTTCCGGGCAAACGGTAAGCCTCTAAAAGGCATTCAAACTCTCTCCGAGAGGGGAACAATATGAGGGCAAAGGTAAAAAGATAGGGCACAACCGTACGCTCCTCTATCATATATATAGACCCTCGAAGCCCAAAAGTCACCCAAATGAACCGTCGCAACGGTTAAATAAAGGGTTGGCCTCGAAAACCCAAAAGACAACTGTATAAATGGATGACGTATAGAATCATCCTTTCAGATACTTAGACGACAAGATACAAGGCTTCTCCAAGCATACCGAGCTGATCAAAGCAAACAAAGTCCGATCCACCTTTATACAAAGGCCTTCGGTCCAACATACCGACCTCTCAATCTTTGCCATTCCGTTGATCCCTGACGGACCACGTATATGACAGAAGACCATCAGTTCGGATGTTTCTCAGTCCTGGTCTGAATGACTTATGAGGCGGAAGTCTCAATCATCAGAGCAACAGACATAAGACACCGTTCCTACTAAGGTTTAGAACAAACTGCCTCAAAATTCTTCAGAAATTTACTCTCAATATATATGTGACACAAGAGCAATGTCAGATCCCTACATGTTAGATCTAAATTGCTTTCCTATCTCATCCAAAGAGGGAGAAGCAATCAAAGCTAGTCTACAATCATTATCTTCTCGCAACTACAGTTCGGAAGATAACCACCAACTCTTGAAAGCTGATCTGGAGGGATCCAGAGCATCCTTACTTGCATCAGTTTCTCACATCAACAACAAATTCAAAGGAAATACTACATGGGTCAACAAGCACAAGAGAAGACATTTGAAGAAGAAAATATTGTTTCATTCAGCAAAAAAGTCTGTTACACTGAAGTTCAAAAAAAAAAAAAAAAAAAACCTAAACTAAGCATATTTCCTAAGCCTGATCAACAGAAGCAGGCTCAACGGCTGGGGAGGGATCGGCAGGAGCAGCATCAACTGTCTCACTTGGGACGACAACTTTAGTGGGATCGGTAGGAAGAACGTCGACCATCTCGCTCGGAACTACAGCCTCGGGAGGGGTAACCCCTGGAGGCACAATCGAGGATATGTCGAAATCGGGAAATTTGGCAAGGAACCTATCTCGGAAATTGTTAAAGCCAAACATGATCAGGGTGTTGGCCATTCCTTCCAGTTTCATCCTCATCTCCAATTCGTTATCCACCTTGGCCTGCTCCACTGCATCCTCAAGCTTCTGGTTATATTTGTACCGCATGCCGTCCAACTCCCTCTGCAACCTCTTTGCTTGCTGAACAGCAAGATCCTTCTCTGACTCCATGACGATCAGAGAATTCTGTGACTCCTTCAGCTTCTCTGTAGAGTCGTGAGCCTCCGATTGGGCAGTACCAAGCCGAAGCTTGAGATCTTCCAGCTCGGCCTTAAGTTGATCAACCTCCTCCGAGGGGGGAGAGACCTCCGTCAGAGCGGAAAGGGCGTGCAGAGCCTACAGTATGCAAAGCACACAGTTCAGTACCAGCCCAAACACTTGGAAAAAAGGAAAAAAGATAAAGACCCAAAGAGCTTACCTTGACATGAAGAGAAGCCAGGTCAGCAAGAATCTTCTCTGGCTTCTAGGGCCTAATTTTGGTTGAGCCTTTGCCCAAAAGTCCTCCAGAATCTTTTTGGCCCCCTGATTGACAGCATCAGGGGCCACCGAGGACGACGCCCCCTTGCCCGTTTGCTTGGACAAGGCTGGGGGGACCATAGAAATGGGGGCAGGTGTCTCTCTCTCCCCCTCAGTAGGGTCAGGAGAGATCGAAAGTATCCTCCACCTTTTCGTTTGGATGGGAGGGTCCACTGGGGAAGAAGCCTCCCCCACTGCCACAGATGAAGATGGCTCGGTCTCCCACCGTGCCATCATATTCTTTGCAAGCTCCTCAACACTTCCTCTGGCAGCCATCAATTTATCAGGGTTGACAATGGAGGAATGGTCTCGATTGCTGGGCTTTAAAAGCTTCTTGTATTGCTTCTGAATCGCGGGGGAGAAGCCCGGTCTTTTCCACACGCTCCTAACTGCACGAAAGACACAAAAATTGATCAGTTCAGCAATTGGTGTACAAAATGAAATCAACACAGCAACGGGAAAATTGGGCCTCACCTTTTCGCCCAGTGGTTCGAGGGAATGTTGAGAATTGGCCTTCAAAGTCCTTGAATTGCCATCCTCCTTTTATGAAGAAATACCACTTCTTCCATGTCTTGTTGGAGGAGGGCACGGAAGTAAGGGGTCTGAACCCACTATCAAAAGACATATAATAAAGGCTTTCTGCCTTCTTGAGTTTTAGCTCCATATTACTACGGATCAGGTCAAGGGACACATTAACATTATTCATATGCCCCAACACAATGAAACTCAACAGATGCTTCCAACTATTAAGGTTCAGGTCTGCAGGGCAAAGGTTGAACCAGCAGAAAAATTGTTTTACAAGGTCAGGAAAGGGGAATGTCAGTCCCATTTCAAACCAGGCCAGGTAGGCGCAGATTTCCCCCTCTCTAACATCGCTTGGGCGATCCAGAGGGTCTGGGACCCTGAAAGTAACGTTTGAGGGAAGATTGAATTTCTCCCACAACTCCGTCAACATTTTCTTGGTGATTGCACTCTCACCCTCCTCTCTATGACTGGATCGACCAGAGGTCTCACCAGCCCTATTTGGGGGCTCATCAAATGCATCAACAATCCTAACCCCCGGACCAGAGAGGGGCTTTACCAGTCTATTCTCATTGTCATTTACAGAAGGAAGATTCACTAGTTGTAGTTGAGGAACGGTCCTAGAAGGACTGCCCGAACCAGAGGGTGACTCAGGGCCAGACATGGCGGACAAAAGAAAGCAACGAAGCAAATGAAAGGGAATGTAAAAAGGGTTAAAATCAAACCTGAAATCAAGAAAGACTATGAACACCGGATATCCTTCAACCTTCAAAATATGTCAAATGGCGGTGGCAGTCTTTGGTACTGTAGAAGCAAGAGCAGAAGAAAGGCATAAAAGACCGTTCCCTCTCTTTATATACACATTCGAAATATGAGCCTCCCAAGACGAGTCGACACAACGGTTGAAAATAATGATGGCTTCTCAAGTATCGGCTGCGCAATAAATGATCCATTAAACCGACGTCTCGAGAAATGGAGAAATAAAACGTGTGACTCTTCACAAAGCCCATAACCCTAGTTAAGCCCTAGCTTCTCACTAGGACTTGGGGGGGGGGGAGTAGCTGATATACCACAAACAGACACACCAATCACTTTGAGACACGTGTGCGTACAGAGTCGACCATCTCGATCATACAAAGCCGATAAACTCGGTCATGCAGAGCATTCACAGCCTTCAGGGCATTCTCATATATATATATATATATATATGATACAGAGCCGATAAACTCAATCATACAGAGCATTTACAGCCTTCAGGGCATTCTCATATATATATATCATACAGAGCCGATAAATCGGTCATACAGAGCAGTGACAGCCTTCAGGGCATTCTCATATATATATATATATATATATATATATATATATATATATATATCCTACAGAGCCAATAAACTCGGTCATACAGTGCAGGCGGAGCCTCCAGGGCATTCTCATGCACATATCCTCCAGACCTTATGCTCTGGGCAATATTCACTCAGCATTTCATATGGTTCCAACCTTATGGTTTCCTTAATAACCGCCAAGCGGGGAATAAGGAAACAGTCTTCAACACAGAAATAGTCTTCAACAAGGAAGCTACTATCTACGACTATAATCTCTACCTACGACACAATACTCCACAAGGTAGCTGCAATCTCCGATGATCAAATCCCTATCCCTATATTCATGGCATCGAATCCTAATCAACTTAGGAAGGCCATGATCTATAAAATAAACCCTAAAGGTACGCTTTATGTTTATGCTCATTCTTTGGCTTTCAATACAGTCTTTTCAATTTCGTTTACTTACTTAAGCATCGGAGCGGCTACCACTGGAGCCAATCCGGTGGTCCTCTGATCATCTTTCTGAGTGTTCTACAGGTCACGGAGCCCACACTTATTGCGAGTCGAAAAGTGCAGCATCCATGTTCATATATGTCACGTCCCGAACCCCACCCTACGCGGATGTCGAGGACGTGATGCCAGTCAGCCGCCACGCGACCAACCGAAGGCAATTTCTGAACTTTCCAGTGAATTGCACTCCGACTGTAGGGTCAGATGCAGCGGAATTTAAAACTTTTTTTTTTGTCAAGGGAATGCAACTCATGTATCCACCGTAGGATATGTATCACACAGAGCAAGTCTAAAATCCAACAGCTAACAATTCTAACCTCAGAGCATATCTATAATCCGACATATAACAACAGAGCAGAACTATAATCTCTAGAGTACCGTTTAAATCCATGAGCCATGTCTATATCTAGTACATATCAGTCAAGTCAGTCGTATTACATCACTCACCTGATTAAACAGATTCAATCCTCAGTAATCCAGTCTCCACAGATCAGTGCCATCAGATCCAACAGATATCATTCCTGAAAAATGTTAGGGAATGGGGTGAGCTTCGAAAAGCCCAATGAGTAACACAGGTTCCCTGTCATGGGTTTCAAAACCATTTCTTGTTTACAAAGCACAAGTGTAGTTCAGTTGTTTCTGAAATAGCAGTTTTATAAATCTACTTTAAATGCAGTTTCAGTAGAATAAAGCAGGACTGAACTAAACGGAACAACAAATCAGAACAGACGAAATAGTGCATGATGCCAATATCAATGAGAGTATAGGCAATTAATTCAAATATCAGAACAGATCAGTACTGGGCGGAACATAACAGGGCATAACAATAATATATCAGTTAGGCACGTAATCAAGCCTACTTATGCCAGACCGCTCATAATCAGAATGGTACCCAGAGTCAGACACATCATAGCAGAACAAAATCAGATAGACCATAAAACGGAACAAGACAGACCGAACAAAATAATAGTAGGACGGGACAAAATCATGCCGCGTACAATACAGTATAGGGTTTGCATTTAAAAACATGCATTCAGACAGTTCAACTTTTAAAACCGTACAGTGCATCAAAATACAGTATCTATGCAGTAACTCATAAACCAAGTCAAGAATTCAGACAGATCATAACAGAACTGGACCATATATCAATCAAGACAGACAGATGATTAACGGACGGTACATAACGGGATCAGACGGAACAAAACACTAGTTCAAGTCACAGGCGTAATCAAGGACAGAGGCATAACGGGACGGATCATAACGGAACAAAGCAGAGCAATACATCAATCAGAACAAGACATATTGAAACTGAACATGGCGGATCAAAACGGTACGATATCAATCAGGTCAAGTCATATCGGAACTGAACATGACGGAACAAAACGAAACAATATCAATCAGGACAAGTCATATCGGAACTGAATATGACGGAAACAAACGAAACTATATCAATCAGGACAAGTCATATCGGAACCGAACATGTCGGAACAAAACGAAACAATATCAATCAGGACAAGTCATATCGGAACTGAACATGACGGAAACAAACGAAACAATATCAATCAGGACAAGTCATATCGAAACTGAACATGACGGAACAAAATGAAACGATATCAATCAGGACAAGTCATATCGGAACTGAATATGACGGAAACAAACGATACAATATCAATCAGGACAAGTCATATCGAAACTGAATATGACGGAACAAAATGAAACAATATCAATCAGGACAAGTCATATCGGAACTGAATATGACGGAACAAAATGAAACAATATCAATCAGGACAAGTCATATCGGAACTGAATATGACGGAACAAAATGAAACAATATCAATCAGGACAAGTCATATCGGAACTGAACATGACGGAACAAAATGAAACAATATATCAATCGGATGAAGACATATCGGAACTGAACATGTCGGAACAAACGGAACAATACATCTATCAGAACAAGACATATCGGAATTGAACAGGACGGAACAAACTGGTACAATATCAATCAGGACAAGGCATATGCTACTTTAAATATATGCTTTTTTAAACAGTATAACGTTCAAAACAGTACTGTGCTTCAAAATACAGTATCTAGACAGAACTTATACACCAATTCAGGAGTCAGGTTTACTCACAAGACGCCACAGTACAGAATAAAACTAGGACAGCCCATACAACAGAACAAGACAGACCCGAACTGAACAGGAGAGCAGGACAGTACAAAATCATGTTACGTGTAATGCAGTATAAAAAGTATGCATTCAGACAGTACAGTATACAAAATAGTACAGTAAAACAAAATACAGTAACTAGACGGTGTACTTATACACCAAGTCAGAAGTTCCAGGTTACTCACAAACTGTTACGGTTATCTCCTTGCGCAAACAATCCGATAACCTCCAGATACGTCAGGCATCTCCATGTATATCCTGAACAATAATCATCAATCATATACAGATCAGAACTCATCCATTCAGGTCTCATTTGTCATCTTAGGTATCTATCGGTTTACCTAAGATAGCCTAGTAGCCTATCGCCCTCTCATCGGGTTTCATCCGGGGCTATTTTATTCTTAAATTAGGCTTAGCAGTCATCAAGATTATAACCCAAGTCATTTAGACTTCAATCGTTATCAGTCAATCACTTATTCAACCTTAGGGGCAAAACGGTCATTTTATCACTCTTGCCCCGGGCCATGTCAAGGCCCTCCGAATAGTCTTTATATCTTAAATATAAAGTTCTACGTCTTTTAGACTCCAATAGGTATCAGTTAGGTTCTTATTTTAACCATAGGGGCAAAATGGTAATTTTGTTATTCTTGCCCCGGACCCAATCGTGGTTCTCAGAATATCCCATATATCGTATACATGAAGTTCTAACTCTTTTAGACTTGAATCGCTATCAGTTAAGTGCTTATTTAGCCTTAGGGGCAAAATGATAATTTGTCCATTCTTGTCCCGGACCCTATCGTGGTCCTCAGAATAGTCCACATATCTTAGATATGATTTTCTAAGCCCTTTGGACTTCATTTGGTATCTGCTTTAGATCGTCGGGACACATTGGTCATTTCTCGTTTTACGCGTTGACTGTCTCGGAGTCTTATTTAGCCCTTCAGTGTTCATAATTATCCCTATGACAATTTATCAGATCAGTTTGACCTTTATTCCACCTCTACTTTGCACTTCATGTGCTCAGGGGTATTTTGGTCATTTTACATTTTGTAAGATTCTGACTCCGAATCATTATTTAATCATGTTTACAGTCTCACCAGTATCTGGGCTTCTATCGCTATCAATTTCGTCCCAATCGGACTTCATTTGGGCTTCGTACAGTATCAGGGGTAATTTGGTAATTTCACGTGTCATATTTTTCGGCACGTCAGTTCATAAAATGGACCTTACCATTGGGTCCAGAGTGTCCGACATAATTAAGTTGGACTATCTGTTATGTTTAATTGACCCTAGGAATTATTAGGGGCAGTACGGTCATTTACACTTTATGCGTCTGTATTTTTCGGGACTTCGGTTCGTTAAACGGACCTCACCGTTGAGTTCGGAATGCCCGACATAGTCAAAATAGGCTGTCTTTTACTTTTAGTTGGGTTCGGGTACCATCAGGGGCAGTACAGTAATTTACACCTACGTGTCTGTATTTTTCAGTACATAATTTCCCAATTTGGACTGTACCATTGAGTCCAGAATACTTGAAATAGTGAAAATACACTATTTATTTGCTTTATTTGGACTCCGTTTGACATGATTAATGTCCAGGGGTAAAATCGTAATTTTACCTAATTAATAAAATAATTAAATAATTATTTTATTATTTAATTAATTTGACAAGGGCTTAAATGTATAATTTTCCCAAAATCTGGGCCACTGTGCAATAGTCAGAACTTTTGGGGCAGATCCGTAATTTTCAGAAAGTTTCAAGGTCAAAATATAATTTCATTAAATTAGGGTTCAAACCCTTTGGTTTTTGGGTTCAAAAATTGAACCAGTCCAAAACCTCCAAAAACCAACCGGTTCAGTTAGGCCAGAGAACCGGAATTACATATCCCCTTTATCCCCAATTTGGCCCCTATCCACGGTTAGGTTATCTAGTTCCCAATTTTAATTTGTTATCACCGTACCCAAACAGGCCGAATTTGATTTAAAACAAATCAGGCAAGCCCAAAACGGTGTAGTTTCAATTAAGCAGTGGCACGCTCATGCGTTGCCACGTGTATGAGTCGGTTGGGCATGACTCGGCCAACTCGGCCGAGTCGACTCCATCTTCCCCGTTTCTTCCAACAGTGTCGCCCTAGTTGCAGTCACGGTTTTCTCCAATTTCGTGGAGTTTCAAGTACATTCTTCAATCTGTTTTGATCCCAAATGGTTCCTGGTCTTCATGCCAACACTTTGGCATCGGTTTCATGGATCGAATCCACGCATGGAGCTCGGTCCACTCCATTATTGTGCAGACCTGCAAGTCGACCATATAGCTTCATTTCTGGTCCAAACCTCACGGGATTTCTCGCGTTGTGACCTACAGGTCATGGGGTTTCAGTCCCTACACCTAAATCCCGTTTTAATCTAGGTTTTCATAAGTTTGGGTTTTAACCCGAATCGATCATTTGTGATTTGGTGGTCGATTCCTAGGTTTTATGGTCGCGCAGGTCAGTTTTTTGAGATGCTGGTAGTACGTAGTTCAAGTTCAAAGCAATCAAAACGAGTTTTGTGAACATCGTTTCAGACCTGCTTCAAGCAAGGTCATCCATGGTGGTTTACACGATTTCTGTGATTTGGGGCAGTTTGGTTGGTCCAAGATGTTCACAATCAACCCAGATTTCATGGCATCTATGTCGTGCATCTAATGGCAGTTCTAAAATACACAAAACTAAACAAAATTGTAAATCAGAAAGTAGGTGTTTTTCTCTCGGTTTGTTACCTCTGTACAGTGGTTCCCTCGCTGGTTTGTGTTCAAGCAAAACCCTCAACAAGTTGGCTTTGATCCCTCCGTGCACTCCCGGTCCTTAGCTCCCTTCTATTGCTCCTTCAATGGCCAACTCCACCTTCAAGCATACACACAATGGACTTCCTTCTCTCTAAGCCTCTTTTTCAAATATCAGTATATAGAATTATTGTGGGTCTGATTCCCCTCCCAAGGTGTGCATAATTCCTATACCCAATATATATCAAGGGTATTTTATTTAATCAATTTGGTTGCATGTGAGCTGATTGGGAGAGTGGTGCTCAAGTATGCTAAGAGTAGGGTGATGGTGGGGCTAGGGTTCATAGGGGTGATGTGTTGCATGCTTGGCCATTGGCCAATTTGGGAGGCAACTTGGGGCGATGCAGTGTTATATACAAATCTTGGTGTATATACACACAAAGTGGTCTGCAGCCTAGTTGGTAAGTTTTTTGAGAAAATCTCTTTCCACCAGAGGTCAAGGGTTCAATTCCCCTTGACCACCAATTTGGCCATTTTTCACCATTTTGGGCTAAAGCCCTGTTTGGCTGCGCATTAATTCGATTTCAATGTTTCCTTCATAACTTTCATTCCGTAACTCCTTTTTCGATGCGGTTTCTTCCGAGAGTTCCGTATTTCAGTATTCTTCAGTGTCAGAGGTTCCGTGTCATTTATTAATCATCCGAAATTTCCCGGGTTAGCTAATTCGGGTTCTGTTGGTGTTAAAAAGGCATTATTTTATCGATTTAACCAGCAATTTGGGTTCGGGTATTATACCCTTCCCTCCAGACATTTTCTTTATTTAATCGGTCTATGGCGACCATCAGGATTATGATTAATTCCCTAAATCATTCTGTAAGTCGGTATTAATTAATAGTTATTAATTAATTATTAATTTCACGGGATCGGGGTGTTACAATATATCTTGTGAAAAATTAGGTGGGAAAACACTTAAAGAAACGAATGAAACTATGTCCAAATTTTGGTAGAATCAATAGAGAAATAGGTGTGGAAATGACTGTTTAAAAAGAGTGGAAAAAATGTCAAAATGGGGGTTTAGGAACCTTGAACAAGTGGGCTAAAAGTGTGAAGAAAAGAGGGTTTAAAAGACTTAGAAAAAAATTCAAAAAAATGGACAAATAGGTTGCACCCATGAACAGTGCACTGAGAAAAAAAATCAAATTTGGCCTCTGTGCTACAGTGCCCGACAGCCGCGCGCCTGCGCCTGTGCCCGCCTGCCCACGCCCCCCGCGTGTGCGCACCTGTGCGCGCCATGCGCCCTGCCTTGCCCCTGCTGCCTTGCATGCTGTCCAACTATTGTGCATCTCTTGTTTTGGCTATGTCATGACCTAAATTACAAGACCATTTTGAGGCCATTAAAGCACATGTTTGAACCAACTTTTTGAGTACATTTTAGACCATTTTGGGATGACTTTTGAGCTACATTTGGATGCCATTTTAGGCCATGTTTTGGGCCTCATCAAGGGCTGTATGAGTGACCAGGCCCTCTCCCTTGTACAATTCTTGGTAGGTTTCTTGAACTATTCATGGGCTATACCTTAACCTATTTTTGGGGCCATTCGAGAAGTCATTTAAATGGGGTTTTTGGAAGTGATTTAAGATTTTTTTACGGACGATTTTGAGTTAAATTGAATGTAGAGTTTTCACTTAAATTTTTGGGAGAAGCTTGAGGGAATAATGAGGGAGATTTCAATTAAATTTACCGAATTGTCACTTCTTTTCCTTTCTTTTGTTTCGTTCAGTCGCTTCCTGGGTTCGTGGGAATCCGGGGCGTGACAATATCACTATCCTTTATTGTTGATATTCATAGCTTGATCATATTATTCATTATGGATGATCATGAGATTTCACAGCTTTTTATGTAGTGCGTACGATTATATTATCAGACAGATTATCATTGTTTTATCATTTGAGTTCCTACTATTTGATATTCATTAACGAGTTCTATATTCATTGACTGGCTAGCATATCTGCATTTATCCTAGTCCTTTTATGGATGATGCTTTCTATATTCTTGTACACATGACAGAGCAAAGGAGAATTACTTATTGAGGTTTTAGTTAGCTCACCCCAAACTTACCACCCCTTTCAGGAAAGGAAGCTATAGAAGAGCAGTAACAGTAGCAGTAGCAGTAGCAGTCAGCTAGATAGCAGTGGACATTTCCTTTGAAATTGCAGTGTAATACTTAGTACAGACAGTCTTATAGCTCTCCCATGTTATCCACGTCTTGGGGATGAACAACTGTATTAAGAAATTTTGTATTCCGCATTTTGTAACCATTACGTATCTATTACATGCATCTTTTCTCAATTATTCCGCATTTGTAATAATTGCATGTTAGTAGCACTAATTGTGTAGCAAGTTGAGACCCTTGGTTCGACAAGCAACGTCGGATCGGGTGCGCGACACGAAATTCGCATAGGGTGGGTCTCGAGTCGCGACAATAAGCCAACATGCCTATACTTAATGAAATAAAAAGTCTACACAAAACCACTAAGCTATACCTTGTAAAGATCCAAAATTTTTTGAATAAATTTTTTTTCTTTTATTTAAATATAAATATGTATTATCTGTGTATATGTGTGTATGTATATATAATGTATGGTATATGTGTATGTGTAGATGTATATATATATATATATATATACGATATAATGTGTGATGTATCCATGTAAGTAAATACATATAGGTATGCATAAGGTGTGTGTGTACTGCTGTGTGTTTGAAATGCCTATTGTGTGTGTGTGTAAGTCAGTGTGTGTGGTGTGTGTGTGTCAACTGAGAGTGTGAGGTGTATGTGTAATGTAATATATATATATGGAAAACCAAACAAACAAGCAACATTTAATGCAAGGCTGCATTGGACAAGAAAGAAAACAGAAAGGGGTGTGGGAAGAGAGAGAAATAGGGGGCTGCAGCTGGCCTTGCGTGAGGTGATATATGTGTATATCTATGTGTGTGTATTAGGAGTATCCGTTGGGTTAGAGAGAAAACAGAGGGAAAGAGATCAAGTGAGAAACTGAGAAAGGGAGCTTTGATATCTAGAAGTTGGAGAAGAAAGGAAACAGAAGAGAAAAGGGGAAGATCTAAGGAGGAAATCAGAAAATAAAGGTGAGTGGCTCAGTTCTGGTTTTAAATTTTAAAGCATGATAATTAGTTTGATTTATGAGGTTTTATAGAGCTTGAAATGTGATTTATGTTGCAAAAAGAATCGACTGAAATGGTTGAGAGATGACCAAGATTGTCACATCCCCCAGACCCACCCTGTGCGGATTTGGGGCACGTGACAAAGGCCAGTTAGGCACCCATCGGGTTTTATCAGTTTTTTTTTTTCTTTTGAAAGCAAAACCCCGACGGTAATCCTAACCACAGGCCATTCCGATATAAATCCCAAGCATAATGCATTCGACATATATAATTTAAGCAGCGGAATTTTCACAAGAGAATGCATACATATATACTTGGCAGAGCATTCAGGATACATCATAGTCAGTCCTATCTTAATCAAGATTACAAACAGTTTCACCACAAAAGGTCATAATCTGTTCAGTTACACAAAAGTACAAAAATGGTATAGATTCACAAAAATGAGTTATCATTTTATCTGGGGGTCTCCAAGATTTTCCCCCTAAGTCCTGGACCTGCTAAACCTGTCCATCTGAGAGTTTCCCTGAAATTATTAAAATAATGGAATGAGCTTTAAAAAGCCCAGTGAGTAACACAGATATCCAGGCAAGAGTTTCGAATTCAATCTTTGCTTAAATCACATGGTAATTAAATCAGTTTGGAATTAATAGTTCAATAAATCCAAGTCAAGTTCAATAGATCAAAACAGATAAACGGTTCAGGGTGCTAGCATATCAATCAGAAGTATAGTTAATCATTTGAGAAACTAAAAACCATGTCATCGGTGATAAAAGCATGCATTTAAAACAATTGCATTTAAACATATGATATTCGAAACAATTTAACAGATCAAGGAACAGTAACTAAACAGTGTCAGAAGTTACTCACCTTCAATATTTGAGTTTGAAGCTATGAACGGAGCCTTCCTCTTTTTCTCCTTAAGCCTAAAACAATTCATAGAGATTTATCAACTCATGACCTTAGATTGAGTAAGTCTACCCTATGATGGGTCTCATGGAACTAACCTATAGTGGCTAGTTCATAGGTCTTACCTCTTAAGCATTTGGCTTAGGGTTTCAGTGTCTTCACACATTTATCGGTTCTGATTTTCATAATATGGACCTAACCATTGAGTTCGGAAGGTCGAAGAAAGTCAATTTAGACTCTCTCGGCTTTTAAATCTGGGTTCGGGTATATCAGGGGTATTTCGGTCATTTTTGCCATCACATAATTTCTGTCTCGGATTCGTCATCTAATCATGTATACAGTTTCACAAGTTTCAGGTCTATCACTGGTATTAATTCCGTTTTAATCGGACTTCATTTGGGCCTTGTACAGTGTCAGGGGTATTATGGTAATTTCATATGTTGTATTTTTCGGTACTTTATTTGCTATTACGGACCTCACCATTGAGTCCGGAATGTCCAACATAGTTAAAATGGACTATCCTTCTATGTAATCTGGCCCTATGTGTCATTAGGGGCAGTACGATCATTTACCCTTTACATGTCTGTATTTTTCGGGACTTGGTTTCACAAATCGGACTTAGCCATTGAGTCCGGAATGCCCGAAATAGTAAGATTACACTATTCATTCATTAAATTCGGACTTGGTTTGACTTGTTTAAGGTCCAGGGGCAATATGGTAATTATTCCCTTTTAATAAAATAATTAAATAATTATTTTATTATTTTATTTAATTTTTTAGGGGCATAATTGCATAAGATTTTCAAAATCTGGGCCTTAGTTTAATTCTGTCAAACAGTGGGGGTTAGTTTGTAAATTTCAAAAGTTCAAAACTGAACCAAAGGGTTCAGTCCCTTTGTAAATGAACCGGTCCGTTCCAGTCCGGTTCTAACCGGTTCTGTTACATTGCTGACGTCATGATGACGTCAGCCCTAAAATAATTTAAAAAAAACAGTATTCCAAAACGACGCAGTTTAATTAATGTGGTGACCGTCTCCTGGACAGACATGTGTCCGAGTTGGCTCGGCCTAACTCATCTCGACTCGGTCAACTCGGCCGAGTCAACTCTGTCTTCCCCACTAACTGACTCGGTGTTGCCCTAATTTCTGCAGAATTTCTCTTTCAAATTCGTGATGTTTTAGACACGATTTTTAGTTGGTTTCGATTCCGATAGCTTTCTGCACTTAGTATCTATCATTTGACATCTATTTTAAGCATCGAATCACTCTAAACCATTCTGTTTTCAAAACGATAGCCGTGACCTGTAACACGATCTAGCATCCTCATTTCTCAACCGTTTTACACCAAATTTGTTTCTATGTGACCCACGGATCATAAGGTTCATGCCCCTATTTTTATTTTTCAGTTTGGTCTCGGTTTTAGAAGATTTGGGTTTCAAACCCGTAGCTTTGATTTCAATTTCGTGGGGCTACAGTGAGTCTTGGGGTCGCGTAGGTAGATCTTTGAGATCCTATCAGGGTCTATTCTGAGTTCCAATATGCCAAATCTAAAACTGTTACGGTCAAATCAGACCTGGTGCTTCAAGGTCCTTTAATGGAGGTTGGTTTCGGGTTTCATGGTTTCATGACCTATCCGACACCTCTAAGCCATGCAATACACTCAGAATAATTCCTAGGATCAAGAATAAAACATGCATGCAGTCTAATTCTATCAAACAGTTCCAAAATTTACAAAACAAGAATTGAAGATAATTTGGAACTTTACCTTCACAGTGCTATCTCTCTCGGTTATGGCTCGACCCAGACCTCTCACAGTGTCCCTCGACTCCCTCAGGTCATGCACTTCAATCCTCAAGCCTTCACCTTCCCTCTCTAATGGCCAAATTTCTCACAACACATATGTATGCACAAGCTTCCTTTCCTCTCTCTCTACACTCTCACTCTCACCAAACCCCACGTACACACACAGTTTACACAGTCTCTGTAATTTCAGAATTCTCTAAGGAGAGAATTTGATGCAAGTTATGGCATTTATATATTATAGGTTTATATACATATAGGGCTATACACATATACATATATATGAGTATATCTCTACCCTTAGTGGGGTTAGTGGGTGTTGACTGATGGAGGTGATGGAGGGCTATGATGAAGGGAATGCATGCAAGGCCATTGGCCAATTTGGGTGGTGGCTTGGGCAAGAATTGAGGTTATATACATATGTTAGTGCATCTGTACACAAAGTAACCAACAGCCTAGTTGGTAACTTTTTGGGACAAATTTAGTTACCTTGGTAGGTCAAGGGTTCAATTCCCCTTGGCCTCCTAAGTGACCATTTTCGCCTATTTTTCTGGTTAAGGCCCTGTTTGGTTGTCGCAGAATTCCAGTTTCACTGTTTTGGCCTTAACTTCCAATCCGTAACTCCTTTTTCAGTGCGGTTTCTTTCTGTCACTTCTTACTCAGAGTATCTTTCATTGACCAAGGTCCAATGTCAGTTTTTATTTTCTTGAGTTTCCCATAATTAGTTAATTCGAGTTTTATCACTATTAAAAATAGACATTAAATTAGCTAAACCTGACATTTCATTCCCAAAACAGTTTTCAATACACAAAACATGTTAGTTAAGTAATTGGGGTGTTACAAAGATATCCATGGTTACAGGTCATGGGTGTGGGATCGGGTTTTTATATTTTATTGATGCTGCAAAAAACAGCACCGGTCGATTCGATGTGATTCGGCAAGAAGGACCTGCAAAAAAGAGGACCCTCCGACGATCAAGTCAGTAAAGAGGGAATATAAGAAATATGTGTAAAAGAGAGTGATTGTGTATGCGATTGAATGTGTGATTCAATGTGAGATTCAATGTGAGATCGAATGTGAGATTCCATTATTAGGCGTACCTGCCCCCTTTATTTATAGGGTTGAGAGTCATTGATTTTAGCAGTTTCCTATATTGAATAGAATTCCTTTCCTTGTTTGATAAGGTTAAAAGATATGTGATAATCTTCCTTGATTGAGGTAGGATTCCTTTCCTATCTGAAAGACTTGCACTCCAAGATATATTCCTTATTCTAAGGTCGGAAGTCTATGGAAGATGAAGATTAATTCAGAATTCCTCCTGCTCTATAGGCAGCTCTGCTGGTAGCTGCTCTAGAGGCAGTTCTGCTCTGGAGGCAGCTCTGCTCTTAGCTGCTCTGGAGGCAGCTCTGCTCGTAGCTGCTCTGTAGGCAGCTTTGCTGAAACCAGGATGCTGAGCCAACATATTCCAATCTGAATAGTTTTTGCCGAAGTCATGGTTAGAGGTTGCCAATTTCGCCCTCCAGTGATCCATATAGTCGCTTTTAGCACGTTAGTGAACTTGAAGTGGACACATTGCATTGCATTCTGTCGAGATTGCTAAGAGAATCTGTCTATGACGAGGGGTAACCCTCTCTAATGCATGAAGTTCTTCTCTGGTCTATACATATTTTAATCCAACCACGAGAAAAGAAGTCTTGGTTGTCCAAGTTCGTCGGAAGAAGCAACCTAAAACCTTTAAAGGACGAGTTGAGCTCATTTGTACCAAGGTCTAGAGACACCAGCTTTGTACACGTGGAAAGCTCAACGGGGATCTCTTCAGTCAAGTTATTATCATGTAGAGTCAGATTACTCAAATTTTTGAGATCGCCGATGGAGCTTGGGATATTTCCAACAAAGAGATTATTGTCCAGTTGTAACCTCTGCAGGGTAGAGACCTTTGCGACTGCCATTTGAATCTGGTCCGCAAGCAAATTGTTACTGAGTGGTATCTCTGTTAATAGTGATTGTGGTGTCATAATATGTGGTTGACCAGATTCCTTGCCTCACTGATTATAATAACCTCTAAGAAGACTGAATGATGTGTCAGAACTGAATGAAGATGAAGAGCCATGCCTCTGGTTGATTCGGTACATTAGTTCTTCTGAAACTCTTGTTAACATATAAGTATCTTACTCGAGCAAATTCTTAGGCGAGGATCTGAACGAACAGTTTATACTGAGAGCAGTAGTTCATGGAAAGATCATCCAATCTCGTAATGAATGCATCCCCGTGATATCAATACAGAGCTGATCTGGAACGCACCATGGTTCAAGAAGCAGCGAATAACTCCAGGTCTAGAGGCTCGACCTTGCCCCCTGAAGTCACTGTCTTTGCCTCCAAATTTCTAATCGTTTTTTATCAGACCATCAAACGTCATGTCCAAAGGAAGCCAGAAATTTTGAGAAAAAATCTAGGAAAGAAAAGATCGACAGGAAATGGAGATCCAAGAGTCGGGATATGCCATTGAAGAGGACGATTATGGCGGATCGGGTGGTCGATGCCTTCTGAGATCGTGAACACTTCCTTATTGGGTCTCAAATCGAGGAGAAAATTGATACAAAATTTTGAAATAGCAGAATTGTTGTAGAAGCCAATTAGTTCGGTGTATAGCTCTGGTTTGTTTGTGACAGGATATTTATCTCTAAGTTGAGATAAGTATCCCCCAGTTGGAATAATAGCTCAGGGCCATGGAACATTAAATCTGAGGAGGATACTACCCAAAAATTCTGATTATATAAATTACCAAGCATATGCCTAAGCTCTCAGCCCAAAAAGCTTCAGGATTCGGTGGTCTTCGCAGTAACTCAGAAACTGACTGACCAGAATATTGATGACAGCCAAACCAAGTGTCAATAGATCTGATCTAGACTGTGGACTGCTAGCATCGGCAGCAGGAGCTATAAAAGAACAGCTAGTAGCAAGACCCTTCCAATGTAGATTGGTAAGCTCCGGAGATCATTGCTATTTATAGAAGCGGTGGGGCGTTTGACGTTGTTGGGTGCTCTTCTTCCTCGAAAGAAAATCGATCAAAGTCGGCATAGTGCGACTGAATTTCTGATGCGGCTTAGTTGGAATATTGGGTCAGATAGATGCCCTCATAACGTCAGGAAACGGAAGGGTGTTGGCGGCACCACCGGTCGCCGTGTCTGAGTCATGGCTGACGACTGAGACCCAAGGGCGGGCGGCAGCCATTGTTGGTGGTGATATCCTTCTGAACAGTGAACTAGGTCCCCCTAGTTGAAGATGAAATTCTGGTATGTCAAAGCAAAAGGAAAATAAATAATGCCCTATCGCCTTCTAAATAATAGGCTAAATAGAGGCGTGATTTCAGCAACCCAGAGAGAGAGAGCTTTGTCTCTATTCTGGTGCAGAACTCTGCAGAAGAAACACATGACAGGTTTCTCTGAAATAATATTAAAATAGGTTTGATCATGGTGTGTTTTTTTTTTTTTTTTGCACCAAAAAATAATAGTAATAAAAAATTTAAAACACATGTAATTGTTAGATGCCATAAAAATTATGGATCAGTAGTTGATGTCTGCATCAAGTATATGTAAAACCACCATAAAGGTGCAGAGCCAAGAAATCAGATGAAGAAGTGGAACTGAAGCCGAGAGCAAATCTGTTGCCTGTTTCTCTGAAGTAATATTAAAATAGGTTAGATCATGGGTGCTTCTTTTCATGCACCAAAAAATAATAAAGAATCAAATCTCATGTAATGATTAGATATGTTGAAAATTTATCAATCAATGGTTTCTCACCTGATCAGTATACATATTGTATGTACTGATTTGGTTATGGCGTATATGTATATACATATAGATATATGTATATACAAAAAGGATCTTGAGATTATATATATAGATATATATTTGTATATATATAATCTTGCAGGTAATCTGTAGAATTTGATTTCTACGTTGATATATAAAAATTTAATCTGATTCAATCGTATTTAGCATCTATATTGAACTTGGGAGAATTTAAATAATCATTAGT
This sequence comes from Nyssa sinensis, assembly GCA_008638375.1. Lineage (NCBI taxonomy): Eukaryota > Viridiplantae > Streptophyta > Magnoliopsida > Cornales > Nyssaceae > Nyssa > Nyssa sinensis. The sequence goes on from CM018034.1 coordinate 37,155,946, forward strand.
TAGAAATATCAGTGGTAGAGAACGAAGCCTGTTAACTGTCGTTCCCACAGACGGCGCCAAACTGATGCTGCAAAAAACAGCACCGGTCGTTCGATGTGATTCAGCAAGAAGGACCTGCAAAAAAGAGAAGGAGGACCCTCCGACGATCAAGTTAGTAAAGAGGGAATATAAGAAATATGTGTAAAAGAGAGTGATTGTGTATGCGATTGAATGTGTAATTCAATGTGAGATCGAATGTGAGATTCCATTATTAGGCGTACCTGCCCCCTTTATTTCTAGGGTTGAGAGTCATTGATTTTAGCAGTTTCCTATATTGAATAGAATTCCTTTCCTTGTTTGATAAGGTTAAAAGATATGTGATAATCTTCCTTGATTAAGGTAGGATTCCTTTCCTATCTAAAAGACTTGCACTCCAAGATATATTCCTTATTCTGAGGTCGGAAGTCTATGGAAGACGAAGATTAATTCGGAATTCCTCCTGCTCTGTAGGCAGCTCTGCTGGTAGCTGCTCTGGAGGCAGCTTTGCTCTTAGTTGCTCTGGAGGCAGCTCTGCTAGTAGTAGCTCTGCCGGAGGCAGCTCTGCTCTTAGCTGCTCTGAAGGCAGCTCTGCTCGTAGCTGCTCTGTAGGCAGCTCTGCTAGTAACTGCTCTGAAGGCTGCTCTGGAGGAAGATCTGAAGGTAGCTGCTTTGCTAATTCTGTTAGCTCTGGAGGCGCATTTTATGGCTCATCATTTATGTATCAAACTCGAAACAAATGGTGGGAAATTATTGAGATGGGTTGCAGGGAGAGGTCTGAACAAGTTTAGAGTAGAAACAGTAGAGAAAGAAGCTCAAAACTTCAAAAACACAGTTGGCCGGAACCATTAATTTTTCCATTTTCGTGAAGATCTAATGAACCAAATTAAAAAGTAACTTTAGAAATGGAATCCCTTTGAAAAACTGAAGAAAACAACATTTTAAAAACATTGAAAATGGCCGGAAAAAGTTTTCCGTCGTCGGAGATGGCGACGGAACCCTAGGGCAACCCTACTAGAAAGTCGGGAAAGAAGAAGAACTGTTCATGGTTTTGGGTTTGGGTTAGACCCGACCTGCCCCAACATATCGGATCCAAGAAGCTACGTCGTTTCAGTTTATAACTTAAGTGGGAAATTAGGGTGTTTGGCTTCGGGTTTAAGAAATCCAATTGAAATTAAATTCGGGGAAGGGGGATATCCTGTTCTGATTTAAGTGGGCCATCTGCCGTTTAGTTTTAAAACCATTTGAAAAAAAATAGTGCAAGGGCAACACCCCTGTGACTTGAACCAGGAACCGAGTGGATGGGAGAGCACGTGCAAACCAATTGGGACGGGACAATTCCATGCCCTTTTTAGGCACAAAATATATATATATATATATATAATATTTTAACTTTATTTAATTAAATAAATTAAATTAAATATCACGAAATGGCCCAGAGTCCAAATGGAACAAGTCATTAGTGTATTTTGACTATCTCAACCATTCGAAATCCAACGGTGAGATCCGTGACACGAGATGAGGTCCCGAAAAAGAAAAGACCCATAGGACCATTGAACATTACCAAAATGCCCCTGAGTTAAAAAGTAGTCAAACGAACTCCGATTAAAGTAAAAAAGTAGTGAATTTTTATTTTTTTGAGCATTCCGGACTCAATTGTGGAGTTTGAGTTGCGAAAAGAGGCCTCGAGAAGTAAGAACCCGTAAAAGTGTAAAATGAACGTTTTACCCTTTTAGCTCGGACACTCAAATTAAATTTCGTGAAAGCCTAAACTGACTTTCTTCGACGTTCCAGACTCATTGGTAGAGTCTATTTTAGTGAAATAGAAACTCATGAAATAAAAGCATAAAATTTGATGAATAGCATAATTCAAGTAGCAATAGACCGAGTTATGTTTCATGCTTTTAGGGACACTGAAAGGAAAGGAGAAGGCGGCCTAACCTTCTACATTCTCACTGTTTAGTTCAGCTACACAGCGAGCACGACTTCCTAGGGTTGAGACAAACCCATCAGGTATGACGTTTTACTAATGTAAGAAATATTATTAAGTTTAGGAATATTTTATGAGTAAATTGAATAACTTGTATGCTTAACTGTTGTTGGGGAATTGTTTGGAATATTTTTATTTCATAACCTGGAGTTGGTTGTTTACGTGCTTATGTGTTTCTTGCATTCTTTGAGAATTTAGTGAAGTGATGAATGTGAATTGTAACCATGTGTTTAAATTGACAATATGAGATATGTATTCATGCATAACAAGTTTGTGAGTTAAATATTATTGTTGCCTCGGGTATGATATATTGTTTAAAGCGTGCTTCATTGAGATTATATTATTGTGTGGTGAAATTAAAGCATCTTGGCATATGGTGAATCCTTTGGAAACATGGTGTGAGTGGAGCACGTGGTGCTATGCATTATGAGGGTGTAGATCCTGTGGTGAAAAACCCAAAATTGGCCATTGCATTGGTGCCCAGATCCATCCGGGGGAGGCCCGTAAACGGGAATTGGTACTCAGATCCATCGGATGCGATCCGTAAACGAGACATGGGTGTGGCATAGAGTGCATGTGTGTTTCATGCATATTTTCATTGCATCGTATTAATGAAATGAAAGCATCTAAATTATAAATGTACACTTTGCACATGTCACGCCTTAATCTTGTTTCTTGCATTAGTATTATGTCATACCAGCAGTTGAGTTGACCCATTCGTGGGTATTATATTTCAGATGACGACCCTGCTACATGAGACTCGAGGAGGTCTTAATGAAAGAAAGAACTTGGAACTACATTTGGCCTGTGGGGCGTATTTGCTGTTGTACAAGGGCATAAGCCCTAGACTATTTCATGTTTATTTGTATGTTATGAAACAATGGGCAAGGCATTATGGATTAGTATCGGAACATGAATTGGGTTAGTGTTGAAATGTATGTAATTGTCTTCATTTATTTCCTTTTTGTTTATCTCACTCACTCCCCGGGTTTGTGAAAATTCGGGGCATGACATGCCTCCCCCCTCTGTAGCTTACACACGGATTAAAGTTGGTTCTTCTTGTTTCAAGCTCATCTTGAATGTTGGGGTCTTGCTCGATGAATTTGCAAACTCGGCCTAAGTGGATTGCACCAATCCTTACATTACTTCCTTGATCCTCTTAGCTTTTGACCTTATAATTGGCCCATTTGGAACTTGTAAGGGATCTTTAGGACTCGGTCCACCATGGTGCCCATCAGAGAGGTTGCATGACAAAGCATTCATATATACTTTGTCTATACCTCTTCATCTCCACTTCATGATTTGCTTCGTTTTCACATGATCCAAGTCATTATGAGAGCCTAGATCAACACAATTATAATCAACAAAGGAATTCCTTCTTGTGGATTTAAGGAGTGAGCAAACGGAGGAGTCCAAGGTCGTATAGAGTTCACAATTGTACCGAAGAACTTCATCGGATTGGAGGTTGCTTTTGGATTCAAGGTGGAATCGAGATTGGGAGATTGAATGGGGCTAAAGACCTAGGTTCATACTTGCTACATTGTAATCAGTTCAGTCCTCATAGTGAAGCTTCTTCATCGAGCAAAAAGTGCCCTAGAATTTTTCATCACAAGTGATTGTGATGGTTCCTTCGTTACCAAAATCGGTGTGAATTTCTCAATTCCTTAATTTGCTATACAATTCATGATTTTATCAATTCAAGCATGCTCTTGCCTAATTGAATAATCATAACTTGAGAATTGATAATTGTAATTGAATTAGTGGATTAATTGATTCAATAATTTAAAAAATTAAGATGACGATTGTGTAAATCGATTAGTTGATTGATTAAGATTGAAAATCATATTGTTGGTTAGGTCCCTTGGTGTGAACTAACGTAGAAGGGGGGGTTGAATAGGTTTGTACTAGATTTTTCGAATCTTTCAATTTTTCAACCACAACACGAACAACTACTATGATGGCACAATATAATAATTGTAAATTCAATCAATATTCAACAAATACTAACAATTCAATTGTAAGCTCAATCCATCCAATGCAGTAATTTTATAATGTTCAACAAACAAACCATTCACCACATGCCTAATTGATCCACTAATCCAATTCAATTATCAATTTCACAATTCAACTAGAAATTAGACTATGTGATAAATTATCAAATGTCAATTCCACAATTCGAATTACCAATAGAATTACTCAATTAGATTTTCAATTATTTAATTATGCCCAAATTTCATAATTCATGAAAACCTAAAATTCTATTAAGTGGAAGCATTCAATTCTAGCAAATTGGAAAGTGTAAAGTGAAAAGAGTAAGAAAATTGCAAATCGAAGTGATAATGGAGAAACCACTATAGAAAACTATCCATGGAGTAAAACTCGGGAGCCCTGCCAATGCTCAATGAAGAGTTTCACTATGAGTGAGATAGAATTACAATTATGTGGACTCAGACTTAGTCCCTCCAGCCTCGTTCAACATCTTCATGTCTTCAATCTCCCTTTAATCCACAAGCTTCCTCTATAGTCAGAATCTTCATACAACCAAACGATCCTCAGTAGCCTCAAAATCCTCCGATAGGCATACTTCACAGTTGCAAATCCTCACAATATCGGTATCTACCGATCACGCAACAATGAAACCTCAAGGTTGAACTCCAAGCTCTTCAATAGTGAATTGACATGGAATTGAGACTCTTTGAATTGACTTGGATCATGTGATGTGATCAAAATCAATGAATGATAAAAGTAGAGATATATGTGATTCAAAAGAATAAATGTTCACTCAACAATGAAAGCTTCTAGTGTTTGGATCTCAAAAAGGCTTCAAAACAAAAAATAGTTTCTGTTTCATGCAGTGTTCGTTTAAACAAGTCAATGGTTCATTCAAACGATCGCAATTCATTCAAATGAGCAAGGAACGAACATCAAACAAGTAAATATAAAGGTTGGAATTCTTTGTTTGATGTAGTCCTTTCAAATGAGTAAGAATGAACAAGAACAAGCCTCTTAGTTGTTCATTCGGATGAGCCACTTGGTTCGTTTGAATGACCAACAGAGTGTTTCTCATTCTTTGCTTGCCTTAGGAACTCAATTTTTCCAAGTGTTTAGAAATATGCATTCTTGGGAAAATTGTTTCGCAAACACAAGCCAACTACATATGATGATATGATGACAATTATATGCAATGTATGCAATGTGTGAGTGTGAGATCTAATGAAAAACAAAAGTCCAAAATTGTAATACCCCGACCCAAAATATCGAGTCATTGGGCACGTATTACGAGGTTAAGGAAAATTAGTGTAAAGATATTTACACTCAAGAGAACAATTAATTAATTAAAAAAATTAATTAACTAAATATAAGAAATAATGATTTTTAATTATAAATTAAATATTGTAACACACAATTTCACTTACATGGAGGGTGATTGTATGTATGTGATCAAGTATGTATGCATGTAAATATATATATATATATACGTAAATAAATTAAATATAGGTATATATATATATATATATATATATATATATGAAAAATCCTAAAGGTGTATTGTGTGTGTGTAGTCAAGTGTGTATATATATACATATACATGCACATGTGTATACATAAGTATAAATGTATATATATATATATATACATACATATAAGACACAAAAAAAAATATCTTTGTATGTAAGTATGCAAGCAGTGGGTGTGTGTGTGTCGGCTGTGTGTGTGTGTGTTCACATGTAAATTAGTGTGTGTATATATACAATACATATATGTTACAAATATTCCTCTCCCATTAATGTAAAGCCACAAGTGGGCTGATTTGAGAGGAGTGATGGGAAGGGAGACTGCAGCTAGTGTATGGGCTAGTATGTGTGTGTAAGTGAGTGAGTTAGTGTGTGTTATATATATATATATATATTATATACAAAATATCTTACATAATTAAATGTAAAGTAGAAATGGGGAAGAGCAAGAATTGAATGAAGTAAAAGAGAAATTTATGAGAGAGGAAGTCAAGGATAGAGGCTGCAAACGTGTAGAGAGAGAGAGAGAGAGAGAGAGAGAGGAGAGGAGAGAAAAGGGTCGGTGGGATTTAGTATAAGAGCAGAGCATGCATTGCATGCTTAACCATTGCAAAGGAAATCAAAAGAGGGAAACTGTGGAGAATACAGGAAGAATCAGAGCAAGTGGAAGGGAGGAAAATAGTGAGAAAAGGTAAGAAATATTTAAAAATTTCTATTTTTTTTCTCTCTCTAGGATATCTTGTATATGTGTAAGAAAAATTGACCGTTTCATGTATATATGATGTTTAAACTGTATTTAGAATTGTTTAGAAACAATTAAAGACCATGAAAACACTTAAAAATAGTAAACCTAGAAAGGGCAGCCATTGATAACCTTGCTTGAAGCAGGTCTGAACCAAAGTTCACCAAACTGATTTTTGGCTTGTCAAAACCTAAACTAGACACTACAAGGAACTTAAAAACCTATGACCGCTGATCATAAAGCTCAAGGAAAGCCCTCCAAAAATCAAACTACAAGTTCGGGTTCCAAAAGCAAAACTCAAAAATATGAACTGAAACCCACCCTTATGAATGAAATGTGAAACCCCATGAAAAAGGGATCACAACAGAACAAGTCTCATTGGATTTGGTTCAGAAATGGGCATTTACAAGCAGATTATTGGTTTAAATTATCAAACCCAAAAATCTAATTCATGAACCAGTTTTGAACTCCAAAACGAATGTCAAACTCTTCTACAATGTTCTAGGAGTGGATCGGGTTGAAAACAGTGAACAAAAATCCACGAAATTGAAGAAATAGAAATTGAAACAAATTAGGGTTCGCTTGAATAGTGTCGACTTCGATGGGGAAGACAACACTGTTCGGGTCGGTTCGGGTTAAATCAGGTTCGGGTCAGAACCCGACCCATTGAATAAAACGGGTTTATTTAAACGACAACGTTTTGTTTTGATTTATAAAACATTAGGGCTGACGTCATCGTGACGTCAGCATTACGTAATATACCAATCAAACCGGTTGGTTTGCAAGGGAACCGGTCTAGTTCACTTAAAATCTAACTGAGCCCATTGTTTTTTTTTTAATTTATTTAAAACTAAATAAACCAATACTTTTCCTAATTGCGGATTGACCCCAGAATTTTTGAAAAATCCTACTGTAGCCCAACTGAGAGAAATTTCGTTCAAGTATACCCCTGGAAAAATATTTAAATAATTAAATAATTACTTAATTATTTTATAAATGAGTTAAAATTACTATTTTGCCCCTGAATCATATATGGAGCAAATAAAGTCCAAATTGAACATATGAATAGTGTGTTTTTACTATTTCGGATATTCTGAGACTAATGGAGAGGTCCGTTTTGAGAGACGGGGCCCCGAAAAATAAAGACACGTAAAGGGGTAAAATGACCAAAATACCCTAGTACCCCTAAATCCAAATTGAAACTAGGGAAGACCTAAATTGACTTTCTCCAACATTCCAGACTCAATGGTGAGGTCCAATTTCGAAACGAAGTACGAAAAAATATGACACGTAAATAGGTAAATGACCATTTTGCCCTTTTACATACAAAAGTCCAAATTAAATTTTAGGAAAGCCTAAACCAACTTTCTTCGACGCTTTAGACTCAATGGTAGAGTCTATTCAACCAAAAGAGATGTCTAAAATGAAAAGACATAAAATTTGATGAATAGTATCTGTCAGATAACTATGAACTAAAGCATTGGCCGAAGTACTAAACTAAGGCACGTACGAGGAAATGAAATACGAAAAGACACGACACGTAAACATATGAAGTAAATAAAAATTAAATTAAAAATTTATGGAGCTACCAGAAGAGTATAAATTGAAATAAATTTAATTCCTAACACATTAAGTTGTGTCATAGGATAAAAGTACGAGTACATATGAAACTACAAATCGGTTAGGATTTAATACGATCTAAGCATAAGTTAAGAAGCATTAATAGGTGATATTGCAGTGATGTGAAGTTAATGAGGTTATTATGAATTGTTCTTAGGAACTACAAAGGAAGTGGGAAAGCGCATTATTAACACTAACCCTAAAGGACCAAGGTGAGTAACCCTGTGTTTGAAGTGGAGATTTAACTCCATATATTTGAAGAAGTTTTAAGTTCAAGTTATGTGAAGTATTTGAATATCAAATTCAGTTTTGTTACAATTCCTGTTTTAAATTATTCTGTTACGACATGCTTGTTAAATGTTTTTATATTCAGTTCTTTTCTTGGGAATGTTTAGCATGTTGGGGTAAAATGCAAATCTCTTTAAATATTCTGAATTTGATTGTTACAAGTATTTGAAGTCCTATTGCAGAAGTTATATATTTCATATTAAAGTGTCTATTGAAGAAACCATGTGATAAATGTTTTATAAGATAAACGGTACTAAGTACCACCCCCTATGATGGTTGAAATCCTTCAGGATTCAACAATAAAATGCCCGGTAGCAGGATCTAATCCCCCAGGCAAATATGATCGGCAATATTGGCAGTAAAACGAGAGTCTGGTTCGAAACAGATTCCACCTAATTAAAGAGAAAAGATGACAAATGTTTTTGGAAATGAAAGCAGGTTTTACCCTCATTTTCACAGTACATATTTATGTGTTTTAAAGTTTATATACTTTATTGACGAAGTACGAGTTTAGCTTGAATAATTTTAATGTTTTAAAGCTATCTGTTTTATGAAATGCATATGTTTCGAGTTATATACTCTATTTGACGAAGTACGAGTTTAGCTTGAATACTTTAAATGTTTTAAAGCTATCTGTTTTAAGAAATGCATATATTCTATGTTCAAGTATACGAACAATTGGTAGTGAATGTTTTACAAACTCTTATGTACTAAACCACTGCTAATTGAAACCCCATGACAAATGCTGGAATTACCCACAAGCTTAGATTAGCTTACCCGAATTTTTATCCGGACCCCCCTTTCAGGTGATTAGCGGCAGTTTTGATTAGAAGACGTTGATGATGAATCTGCCAATTTTGGGAAGTCATGTTCAAGTAGCTCTTTTGTCTAGCACTACGAACTTTAAGTATGAAATCTTGTATTAGTAAAGTGGTACTCTGTTATGTATAAGCCCCACGGGGCAGTTAAACATGTATTGTTTATAAAGTTTTTAAGTTTTTAGATATGCGCTGAATGTATATTCATGTGCACCGCAATGTGAAGAGCGGCAGTATCGGACGGATGTGCAAATTTTAAAATGAGAAAAGAAAAGAAAAAGTTTTTCACGCTTTCGCAACCACATGTCGCACATCTATTCGATACCACTGTGTATGCGATCCTTGTCCTAAGGCCCTCGGGCCGAAGAATAGCGGTCTCGACACAAGATCTGCAGAGGGTGGATTTCGGGTCATGACAAAAATACTCATATTACCCTTCTCAACTCAAGTTAGCTAGTAGATGTGTACATCAATGAAGCTGGGACCGTCTTGAAGTAGAACAGGACATTGAGTCACTCTAAGTTGAGGACTAATGTAACGAATACAATCAAAGCACGTCTTGTCATACCGGATTTGCCAATGACAATATCAGATCCCTTGGTCCTAACACATATAATAGAATCAATTGATTAATTGATTAGGGGTTGAACAATTGAGGTGAATTAAGTTTTTGATTGAACAATTGAGCAATTGAATTGATTGAATATATTGTTCTGAATTTAGTTGAATAAAATATTATGTATTGCTTAAAAGAACATTAATTCATTGTTGCTTCTCAATTGTGAGTAAAATAGTGTTGTGGGTAAAAAGTTATAGAAAGTTGACAAACCTGTTTGTTGGTTAGGTCCCTATGAGTGATTAACCTAGAAAGGGGGGTTTGAATAAGTTTGTACTAGATTTTTTGAATCTTACAATTTTTCAACCACAATACTAACAACTACTAATATAACATTCTGATCTAATTATAAAAAATTAAGTCACTAATTTAAATATTAGAGACTTTAAGAAACAAAATGGCAATTATGAAAATTAGACCAAGAAAAATAAAAGCTCTAAAATAACAAGACTTCGATTTATGAAGTCGACATGTGAAGGAAATAAGTGAGAGTACGAGTACATGAGAGGAAAAAAATGAAAATAAAACAAAAATAAAGAATGGGATAAAATATGTTCAATGCCAAACAAGGCATAAGAAGAAAAAGATTGGAAAAAAATTCCAAAAGTGTTAGCCAAGGGACTTCAACCCAAGACCAAAATAGGAGGGAAAACTTATACAAAAAAAATAGCCAACTTGACTGCAGCACTTTTGTACTACATATCTCACAAGATATATATATATATATATATATATATATATATATATATATATATAAGCTACATAAAATGTCAAGTTTGCATGCTCTAGGGTTGAGGTGTCAAACCCTCATTCGGCCCTCACATAGACCAATCAGGTTTCATGCAGAATTAAACTATATATAACAAATATATATATGAGCTATATATATATATATTATGTGTATATTATATAAAAGAAAATAAAAACAGAATAGCGTGTCTTTATGTGCATGTGTACGAAGATAAAAACAGAGAGAAGAGAGAGAGAGAGAGAGAGAGAGAGAGAGAGACTTGCTGAGAGAAGAAAAAGAAGAAAGTAGAAATCAGAAGCAAGGAGGCAGAGAGAGAAGTAGTAATGACAGAAAAAAATTGGAGAGAGAGAGAGAGTTGCAATTTCTCTCTCTAGGAAATTTTGGTATAGCTTCTATTTTCTGATTTTATATATGCGTGCATCTGTCTTATGTTGTAGAGGAAGGAAAATAGAAGAAAACTGAGGAATTTGGAAGTGTGAAAACCCTAAAAACCCTAAGACCCAATTTTGTGAAGAGCAGAGTTTTTGTACAAACTTCACTAAAGCTTGAAACTAACTACATAGCTCAAAAGAGCATTGAAATTGGATTATTCTGCAACTTAAATCAATTAAAATGGTCAAGAGACCAAGGAGAAAGGTCAAGTTGCTGGTACGGTCAGGTTTGGTGAGTGATCAAGTTTTTTATCAACTCGTGGGGCTTAAGCAACGGGAAAAGATTCCCTACAGTTTCAAAAACATATTAGAGAAAATTAGAGGCAAAACCGGTGTCAAAACCTCATGAAATAGGAAATTTACTGAGTCATCGAAAAAGCGACCCTCATCGAAGCAGCCACTATGAGTGGTTATTCGATGGCCAAGAGTTGAACCAAATGGAATTTAAACCCTGAAAATGGAATCCTCATAAAAAAATGGGATCGGCCCACGTTACACAATGGTCGAAATTCAATCAACGATGGTTGTCGGTGCCGGAGAAGGCCACTGAAACCCTCGTCGAATAAGTGGGAAAGATGAACAGTAGTGGGTCTAGGTTTTGGGTCAGTTTCGGGTTCGGGTTGAAACTTGCCCAGGCGTAGATAAGGATGACCGAGAAGCAACCACGAAAACCTATCCGTGGAGTAAAACTCTGGAGCCATGGCAATGCTTAAGGAGGAGTTCCACTATGAGTGAGAACAAATTATAATGATAGATACTCGGACTTACTCCCACAAGCCTTGTTCAACATCTTCATGTCTTCAATCTCCCTTGAATCGACAAGCTTCCTCTATAGTCAAAATCTTCATACCACAAGATGATCCTCAAAGGTCTCGAAATCCTCCGATAAGCACACTTCACACTTGTAAATCCTCATAATCTCGGTATTTGTTGATCATTTAACAATGAAGCCTCAAGGTTGAACTCTAAGCTCTTTTTTTTTTTGGTAAGTAAATAAATTTATAAAAGAAAAGGAGAAGAAGGTACAAAATCAAGAGGGCATACCCTCGAACAAGCTAAAGGGAGGGAAGGACTACTACAGGCAGAAGAACTCCCAACCCAAAGCCACAAGAACTAAACAAAAGAAAGACAAGAATAAGAGGGCATACCCTCAGAGACATACAAGAATGAGAACATTACATATTAAAAATGCTACTTAGGAGAGACCAATTGCTTTGAAGATGTCTGTTGGAGATAGTGTTTGCAATCCCTTTTGAGGTAGCGAGCCTGCCACGGATCATATCCTGAGCTTGAGCAATGATAGCCTGGGGAGTTTTCTTTAAAGTGGTGAACAATCTACTATTCCTTTCCCTCCAAATGGTATAGACTGTGCATGCTAGGGTAAGCTTACCTATAGTAGAAGAGAATACCTTGCCCTTGAAGCTATTGCTAGCCCAATGAACGATCTGCTGCCAATCTCCTGAAGGGCATCGGAACCCATATAAGGAGAGCAAATAAGACCATATGATGGAAGAGAAGGAGCAAGAGAAGAACAGATGATTGTAACTCTCAGCCTCGCGCATACAAAGAAGGCATTTGGAATCAATGCCAAGCTGGGAAAAGAAGAGGCGGTCCTTGGTATTAAGGCTGTTCCGGATGGCCAGCCAAAGAATAAACCCAGCCTTGGGTAAGGCTTTAGGGTGCCAGACAAGCTTCCACCAATGAACCAGGGGTTTACGGTAGCGCAAAAGATCCCAAGCTGAGGTGATGGAAAAATCCTCATCGGGGGAGGGTAACCAAATAGCCTTGTCTTCCCGCTGGGGGAAAGGATGAAGGTTGTTGGGCATACCATTTTTAAGTTCAAGTAAATGAGGAGAGTTAGCTATAGGCCAGTTCCAATGATGATCCAAGATGATGGAGCTAACTTTAGCTTGTCTCCCTAGACCCGAATCGTAGATAACTCTATCCCCCATATTGTCGAATATGGTGCCATTGGGGAGCCAGTAATCAAACCAAAGAGATGCAAAGAGGCCATTACCAATAGAAATTTGGATGCTAGATTTGAACAAAGATCTGATTGAAGCATTTTCCTCCAAGTCCAAGAGCAAGATTGGGGACACTTGACCTCCCAGAAGCTCTTGCCTTTCAGCAAATTACTACGAATCCAAAGAACCCAAGGGGAATGAGAGGGATTTTGAAACATGGCCCATATAAGCTTCCCTAAAGCTGCTTTATTCCAATCAGAGAGTTTCTTTATCCCAAGACCCCCTTCATTTCTAGGACACGTTATATCATCCCATGCAACTTTCGAACCGGATGAGATGAGATGGTTACCACTCCAAAGGAACGACCTCATTGCTTGCTCAATTTGATTAACCACTTTCTTGGGAAGAATGAAATGGGAGGACCAGTAAACTTGAATGCTAAACAGCACTGATTTGATAAGTTGAAGCCGTCCTGCATAAGAAAAAGATTTGGTAGACCAATGGGTAATTTTCCCAATGATACAATGAACCAATGATTTGCAATCCTGGGCTTTCAAGCTTGGTGGAGATGGAATTGAGGCCTTTGAATTGACTTGGATCATGTGATGTGATCAAAATCAATGAATGGTAAGAGTAGAGATGTATATGATCCACAAGAATGAATGTTCACTCTTGAAAGCTTCAAGATCTCTCAAGTGTTTAGCTTTCACAATTAGAACCCTCTCTCATTCTGTTTTCACTGATCCCCAATTGAATTTTCGTGAATGTATCTCATTGAGATCGGATCTCAAAAGAGGCTTCAAAATAGAAAATAGTTTCTATTTCACTTAGTGTTTGTTTAAACGATCACCATTTGTTCGAATGAGCAAGGATCTAATATCAAACGAGCAAATGTGGAGGTTGCATCTCTTTGTTTGATGCAGTCCTATCAAACGAGTAACACTAAACAAAAACGAAGCCTCTCAATTGTTCGTTCAAATGAGTCACTTGGTACGTTCGAAAGAGCAACAGAGAGGTGCTCATCCTTTGCTTGCCTTGTAAACTTAATTTCCTTAAATGTTTTGAAATATGCAATATTTGGGAAAACTATTTCACAAACACAAGCCAACTACACACATGATGATAAGATGACAATTATATGCAATGCATGCAATGTGTGATTATGTGAGATCCAATTCAAGACAAAAGTTTAAAATACCCATATTACCCTTTTCAACTCAAGCCGGCTTATAGATGTATACGACAATGAAACTAAGACTGTCTGGGAGTATAATAGGGCATTGAAGTACTCTAAGCCTAGGACTAATGTAATGAATACAATCAAAGCACATTTTGTCAATCAAGATTTGCTGATTACAATATCGGACCCTTGGTCCTAACAAACTCTCCCTTTGGCAATCCGTGAAAAAATTGCAACACTAGTATAATAATACAATACATCAAAATTTATATCCCCCAAAGATCCAAATAGAAGGAAATTATACATTTTGATCTAGTACTCTATACTATACAAATCACTTAGTAATGCTCAAGAAATAGTCAACCTATTTCCTGCACAATGAACTCAACTATACCACGTGAGATCATATCAAAAGAAATATATCACGAGAATAGATGGATATCAGAATAAGACAAGATGTAGTAAACACGATAACCATGAACTCAAACAATGTGACCAATACAAGTGAAACAACAAACTATCTCAATGGAAAAAAAAAAAAAAAAGTACTACTACTCCCCCTCAATATGTACACAAAGTAACTCCCCCTCATTAGGTGCTCAAATAAACATCTCCCCATTTTTGTCACGATGACAAAGGGAGGAATCGATCAAGTAAGAATATGAAAGAATTAGAGTAAGCAAGAATATAAACATGCATAAAAGATAACAATCAAATAGTAATGATAATAGACACAATGTAAGAAAAATATCTATGATTTCAAAACAAAAAGCAAAGTCTCTATATCAAAAATCCCAAAAATAATAATAGTAAGTATAACAGAAAAAGCTTCCAAATAGTACATATAGCTCACGAGGGTGCAAAAGAATACAGGAAAACCTCACTGCAAAATATCACTCATCACTCATGTGGAACTATAGTTGCATCAATGATCAGCTTCCTGGTGGTGGTAGAGGTGGAAAGATGGAAGATATAATCTTTGATAAGCCCTGAATGGCTCCTCTATGGAATGGCATCTCTTCCATCATCGACTAGAAGAAGTCCAATCGGATCCTAGGTGTAGTACTACTCGAGCCTCTCATCGATGTCAACATTGATCCGACCCTAATATAGCTATAGTCTCTCCTCTATCTTATCTCGAGTCATCGACTGACCAGTGGAAGAAGATGATGCTTATGCTATCCCATAGGATTTGAACCAAGGAGTACAGACCTACGGTGAAGTACGATTAATGAGGAAATCCTCCACCCAAATTTGTTCCTAAGGCTGCTGCTGCGGTGACCTAGAAGGCTGCTGCTGTTATGCTAGTGGCTGCTACTGAGTCTGAGACTATTGCTGCTAATGATACTGCTCCCGTGGCTGAGCTTGTGCTAGCTACTACTGTTGTTGCTCCTAAAAACATTGTCCTCATCGAGAGGAGCAATGACACGTGCCTAGGACTTAGCAAGTGTCCCACGAGTGAATGGACTAGGTAGGAGGATAAAGAAATTTTCAATATATAATACTATTGGCTGAACAACACAAATCCTAGTGATAAGCTATTGAATGGAAAGGATTTTGTGCGTTTAATGCCAATGGTGAACGAGTCGTTAACTCCTAGAATATGGGAAGGAGCTTTGATCAGTATAGCAGCACCGACAGCATATAAAAGTGTAGTGCGGGAGAGAGTCAGCGTGTTCGTGTGGCTGATGAGATGAAGAATGCTACAGACAATGTGATTGAGGATCCGATAACCCTCATGAAGGTAACCCTACTCTAGAGTGGCAACCTTCGTACAGAAGATTATCGAGCTGTCAACACGGAGGCTTAGATCTAGATGATAAATCAAATAGATAAATAAAAAGTGAAAGAAGGACCCCAGGACTTACCGAATCAATGAACGGTGGGAATGGAAAAACATTCGGTGAAAAAAGAGTCCTCGTTGTGTTGATCACACTAACCGGAATAGAAATAGGAAATGATGAACATCGGGATCAAAATGAAGTGAATAGCTAGGAAGATTATGAAAAAAAAATGGTGAAAACCACAAAAATTTATGAAGCATAGCAGTTACTCGCAACTTTTGAATTAGGCGGGCACTCGTTCAAATCAACAAGTGTCCTTCGTTCAAACGAGCCTTCATTTGAATGAGGGTTCGTTCAACGAGCTGCAGTAGGTGATCAACTTTTAGAAAAATAGAGTGTCCTACTCTGTTTATCAATCCTCTACTTGAATCAACTAAGCAAAAACTGGGAAAAAAAATTTCAAGGAAAACTTCAGTTCTTAAAATGCAAAACTCTAAGATGTAATCATTTATCCACAAAGCTAAAAATAATCCAATTGGTTTTTAGTTGAAAACAGAATTGGAAGGAAATTTTAAGTGACATAGAGAGATGAAAATGTGTTCTAAATTGAATCAAAACATTCAGGTAATCCAAGAACACTTAAACACATGAAACCTAACTCTTTATTTACTCAAACATGGTGTTTAGAGTGTTAGATTATGCTTTTACAATATGCATAGAATAAGAGTCTATCTTTTTAAACATTTTATTCTTGTATTATAAATACATGAGTTAGAGGAGAGTATTATAACTCATACTAATTCTTTTCTCCCTAAACAAGTTTCTCTCACTCTCTTTCATTTCTTTTTCTTCTTTTCAATCAAACACTAACAATACCTAGGGTTTAATTTCAACTTCGTATTAGAGCGATCCGAATACACCTTAGGAGTCACCGGAATAATCAAACACAACCCTAGAGCTCCTTGAAGCTACTAACGTTAGTATCCATACGCTGGCGTTAGCACTGTACGGATAGAAATGATCTTCTCTTACATGGCTTGGTTTGGAACTCCATGGTGTGATTTATGGTGACCTTCCCAAAATGTTTGGAACCATTTGGTGTGTGTTTTCTATTTTTCAAAGATTGTCAAAAAAATGGCCATATTTTTTCTGATTTGCGATCCTGGCATGTTTCAGAAGCTATTGATGGTTGGATCTTCATCCATTGAGCTCGTCTAGGGTCGAAAGAGAAGTGAGTGAAGTTTCATTGCAATCCAACTTGATTTGGTTAGATTTCTTTGGATCTAGATGGTTTAGCTATCCCAATCTGGTCTTTAAATTTTTTTTCTTTTTAAGTTATTTGTTCTTTAATCCTTTCCTGCCCTTCTTGATATCTTTTGGTTGTTATGAAGGTAAACATTGGTATGAATTGGAGAGAAATCCATTGTTTTTGGTATTTTCTCTATGATAGGGACTTGCTAACGTTCCAAAATGACTGATAAAGAGAAAGAGAATGGCTTTGGTTCAACCAGCCTTAGAGGAGACAGGCTGAGTCGTATTAGGGTTCCTAGAGGAAACCCAACTCTTCATATTTGTCCGGTGAAGTTAAATAGGAACAGTTATCTAGCATGGTCACGTACGTGTTTATTGTCCATTGATGCAACTTGCTTATTTATATGATTATGTCAATGGAATAATCAAGGAGCCAACATTTATAGATCCAATGCTTAAACAATGGTGCTCAACCAATTCCCTTGTGATTTCATGGCTTCTTAATTCCATACAATCACACATTAGCAGTGTCTTCTTGTTTCTAACAATAGCATATGAGATTTGGACTGCAGCAGCACAAACTTATTCACATGTCGGCAATGATGCTCAGATTTATGATTTCTGCAAGGGGGTTCATGAAACCAAAAAGAAAAAGATTTGAGTGTTGCTGAGTATTACGCTGATCTCAATGGTCTCTGGTGAGAATTGGAACAGTATCATAATTTTCAAGCCAAATGTCCAGATAATAGTGTCAAGTTTCAATAGCTAAAGGAAAATGAGCGTGTATGATTTTTTAGTCCGTTCTTAAGGCTGAATATTATCAAATTCGCTAGTTCGGTGCTTGGACATGATCATTTTCGTACTTTGAGACAAACATATGTTTTTGCATAGCAAAAGGAAAGCAGAAGAGGGGTCTGAGCATGGGATAGATTTGTCTTAGCTACCTTCACCATAAATATTCCAAAATACCACTAGTCCAATTTGAGATCAAATGTGGCAACTCTGAGAAGGGTCAGATGAAGTGTGACTATTGTGGCAAGAAATGGCATACTTGGGATAATTGCTGGCAACTTCATGGTCGCCCCAATACAAAATGAGGTGGTGGCAAACCGGGATCAAGTAGACTGTGCCCATTTGACTAAGACTTGAGAGGCTTTCCCTACTAGCATGAGAGATGCAGCTCATCTCACATCTAAGGAGCTATAGATTTTTCGATGCATGATGGCTTGGTTTGACTCCTCTACCTCTAGCTCTACCTCTGTTTCTTCCAACTTTTGCCAAGACAGGTATTCTAGCATCCGCTGTGAGTGTTGGCTCCACCCCTACTTCTTAGATCATTGATTCAAGGGTTACCAATCATATGACAGGTTCCTCTAATCTATTTTCTACATATTCTACATGATTTAGTAGGGATACGGTTAAAGTAGCAGATGGTTCATTATCCTTAATATCGGGCAAAGGCTCAGTGCCTTGTTCTTCCTCTTTATCGTTGGCCTCTGTTCTCCATGTTCCTAATTTTTCCACTAATTTACTTTCAGTTAGTTCCATTATTAAAGCCTGCGACTGCTCAGTAACCTTCTTTCCTTCTCATTATCTTTTTTAGGAGTTAGGGACAAGGAGAATGATTGGTAATGGTAAGGAAAATGGGGGTCTATATCTGCTAGAGACTACACCTTCTATACCTTTATCTCAACAAGATATTCAGGTAGATAATTCTTCACAGCTTCAGGAATTATTATAATGGCACTGGCGGTTAGGAAATCCATCAGTTAGCACTATAGAGAAAGCTTTTCTTGTTCTTATTAAGCTGTGTAAACCTAGTTTCACTTGTGATGCTTGTGAACTTGCTAAACATACCTATACTTCTTATCCTAGAAATAATAATAAAATAACTGCTTCTTTTTTTGTTGCTCACTCTAATGTATGGGAACCTTCCCAAGTTGGCTCTCTCTTGGGCCATCGTTGGTGTGTTATATTTATTGATTATTACTCTCCTGTTACATGGGTCTATCTGCTCAAGCCCAAAAGTGAGGTTTTAACTACTTTAAAGTTTTTCACAAAATGGTTGAAACACAATTTGATGCCAAAATTCAGATTTTGCTAACCGATAATGGGGGTGAATATAAAAATAGAGGTTTTTCACATTATCTTTTTATCATGCGATTATTCATCGAACTAGCTGTGTGGATACTCTTGCACAGAATGGAGTGGCTTAACAAAAGAACATACATCTTCTTGAAGTAGCCCACTCCTTGATGTTCACCATGAATGTGCCTAAGTCTTTTGGGGGTGATGTTATCTTGATTGTTGCTTATCTCATCAACTGCAATGCCTCTTAAACCTTTGGAATTACAAAAAAGCTCTAGCATTGCTTTTATGGGTCTCCATCGATTACCTCATTCCTTCTCGTACCCTTGGATGTGTCTGCTTTCTTTCAGAACCACAGGAAGACTACAAGTAAGCTCGACCCGAAAGCTTTGTGTTATGTCTTTATTGGTTACTCCCCTACATAGAAAGGCTATAAGTGTTATCACTAACTGACTCGGAAGATGTTTGTTAGTATGGATATCACCTTTCTTGAGACAGAATCTTTTTACTCTATTCCCCGACCATTTCTTTAAGGGGAATAGGATCAAAAGAGGGATAGGGATTCACACCCAAGTCAGGGGAAAGATATATTTTTTTAGTTACCTCACCCTACTCGTATTGAAAGGGAAAAGGTCACCATTCATGAGAATAATGAGGCACTAGCTAAAATTCTTGACCGGTTAGACAGAGCTGACTTGAGAACGTATGGTTAGTTTAGATAGGCCTGCCCAAGATGTCAGGATATGCAAATAGATTCCTATGTGCTCCCAGGACAGTCGCAATCCCAGACTCCAGCTTCTTTGGTCTCTCCATCAAATGATGATATCTCTAATGCATCTCTTGTAAGTCCTCTTTCCCATTTTGATGATACTGATATTCCCATTGCTCTTCGAAAAGGAGTTCGGACTTGTACCCGAACACCCAATATATAAGTTTGTATCGTATGATTCGTTATCCACTTCATATCATGCTTTCATCCCCTCCCTCGCTTTTGTGTCTATTCCTCAAGGATGGAAAGAGGCTCTAACTGACACCAAATGGAAAGCTACCATGGATGAGGAAATGGGAGCTTTAGGGGAAAATGGAACTTGGGAATTGGTTTCACATTTAGATGGAAAGAAGATAGTTGATTACAATAGGTTTTTACAGTCAAGCAGAAAGCAGATGGTACAGTTGACAGATATAAGGCTCGGTTAGATGCCAAAGGGTTCAGTCAGACCTATGGCATAGACTATCAAAAGACCTTTGCTCTAGTAGCCAAGATGAACGCCATCAAGGCTCTACTCTCAGTAGCAGCAAATTTGGGGTGGACATTGTAATAGCTAGATGTAAAGAATGCATTCATCTATGGAGATCTTGAGGAGAAAGTGTACATGCAGGTTCCCCTAGGGTGTGCTACCAAAGCAACATAGGGGAAGGTAATGTAAATTGAAGAAGGCTCTTTACGGGCTTAAGCAATCTCCGAGAGCTTGGTTTGATAGGTCTCATAAGGCTATGATAAAGTTTGGTTATAAATCAAGTCATGCATATCATACCATGTTAATTAAGAGAGTAGATTGTAAGGTCACTATTCTTATTGTATATGTGGATGCTATTTGTGACAGGAAACGATTCTTCTGAAGTGACAAGATTGAAAAGTTATCTAGCCAAAGAATTTGAGATCAAAGACCTCAGAAATCTGGAATATTTTATCAGAATTAAAGTAACTAGATCAGATAAGGGGATATTCATCTATCAACGCAAGTATATCCTTGATTTACTAATCATCGACTGAATGGTAATGAAAGAGATCCAGTGGATAAGGGAAGGTTCTAGATACCAGTAGAAAGATTGATATATTTATGTCACACAGTCTTGACATATCCTATGCAGTGGGGGTTGCTAGCCAATTCATGCATAATCTTAGAGTTCAGTGCTTAGAGGCAGTATATCGTAGTATGAGATATCTCATGTCTACTCCAGGAAAGGGAATTATGTTCTTATGCCACAATCATCTGAAACTAGAAGTGTTCACAAATACAGATTAGGTAGGCTCTATGGACAATAGATGATCTACTTCAAGCTACTGTACCTTCTTAGGAGGTAATCTCATAACTTGGAGGACCAAGAAACAACATGTGGTAGCTAGATCCAGTGTCGAGGCTAAATATAGAGTAATAGCACATAGAGTTTGTGAACTTATATGGCTTCAAACATTTATGAATGACCTGTGAGTGCCGATAGATAAACCTATAAAGTTGTATTGTGATAACAAGGTAGCCATTAACATTACAGATAACCCAGTTCAGGCATGATCAAACAAAACACACTGAGATTGATAGACATTTTATCAAAGAGAAGCTGAATCAAGGGTTAATTTGTATGCCCTTTGTGACTTTAGGAGAGCAGCGGGGCAGATATGTTACTTAGGGGCTTTGCAACATAATGTTTCATCCAATCATGAGCAAATTGCGCATGAAAGACATAGATGCTCCAACTTAAGAGGGAGTGATAGATTATGCTTTTAAGATATGCATAGAATAAAGAATATTCCCTTGGATATTCATAGAATAGTTAGATTCTATCTTTGTAAAAATTTTATTCCTCTATTATAAATACATGAGTTAGAGGAGAGTAATATAATTCTCTCTAATTCTTTTCTCCCTAAAAACCTTTCTCTCTTTTCTTTTTCTTCTTTTCAATAAAACCCTAACAATACCTAGAGTTTAATTTCAACTAGACATATGCATTAACTTCAATCATGAAATGTTCTTATACTAAATTTGACTTTATGGTGTTGAATGATTTTACATAACAATATGAACAAACAACCATAGTCAATCAACTAAGGGAAAAAATTACCATTTCTAACCAAAACGCCCTCTCAACTTAAAAGCCAAATTTTGTAACTTGAATTTACAGTTCTCTCACCTTTTGCAATGCGGCTTTCACACAGTTGAGTAGGTTGTTATTTTCAAAGGATTGTCAATGCTAGCAAACACACTATCTCAAAGGTAACACTTTCATTCCACTATTTGACATTTCATTTATTGTGTGTGCCATTTTCTTTTAAGTCCTTTGATTTTTCCAACCTAAGTCAATCTTTCTAGCCATGGACTTATTGATGCACAAACATAAAACTATTATGTCCCACCTATCTACAAGGCAATGTTATCCAAGAAGGTATGCAAGACTAAAAACAACAAGATCACAGGTAGATTAAAAGATTATATGCATTCAAGTGAATAAGACTTAGTAGAGTTAATGATAAACTAAATTACATATGTCATAGTCTCAAGCACTCAAAATGCATCTTAATTCACTTTTCTTTTCTTTTCTTTTTCTAAGAAATGGGATCACCATTAGCAATGAAAATAAAAGAATAATTTTTTTGGATTTTTGGATTCACAAAGGCATGAAATGAACCTAGCTATGAATAAAAGCAAAAATCTAACAAAAATAAAATCCACAGACCTAGAATAGATGACTATTATGAAGCTCACTTAGACTATAGAAAATTGATCACTTCTTCTGAAAAGAATGAATATTTAAAACCATGAAGTAAGAAGTGTCAAAGCAATTTCTAAGGAGACTCTAAGATAAGAATAAAATATAAGTTCCCTAAATTGCCAAAGTCTCTCTTAGTCATCTAAGAGAAGAATTTTCTTTTCCTAAGGAAGAAGCAAATTGTGAAATGTGACTTGCACATTCTTTCTCAAGAGCCTTCAACTTGCCCTTCCACACCCAAATTTGTCTTACATGCTTTTTGGGACATTTTGAAGTAAGAAATGTCAAAGAAATTTTTAGGATATTTTGAATATTGGTCTTCACACCAGCCTTGGATTGTGGAATAACATAAGGCTTCTCAAGGTTAGTCATTTCAATGATCCTTTGAACCATGCTCCTTGACTTTTGAACATGAGTATTTATTTATTGTTTCAAGGAAGCAATCTTTATTTTAAGCTCCAAGGTCATGAGGTGAGAAATTGTGTTGAACCCACACTTCCTCCTAGAGTGACCACCAACCTTTCAATAAAAACAATAGAGTGATTTAACTTGAGGTTAAATTTGGGGTCTACCTTGAGGTAGTGGTTGAGATTGTGCTTAAGGTTTTGGTTGAGGTTGTGGTTGCCTCTTAGGTTGAGGTGGATCAACACCTTTAAGCTTAGAAGAAACAAACACAACTGGCTTAAGAGTAGGAGATTAACTTAGATTTGATGTTAAAGGCTTATTCTTATCCAAAAATTTGTCATAGCCTAATCCACTTTTATCATTCTTGATTTGGACGGTATTAAGCATTTTAGCTAATTTGTTGGACCTATCCTTAAGAGTAATTTTAGCATCCCTAGCTTGTGTGAGTTGTTCACTTAGAGAGTGAACTTTGGAAATCAATTCCTTCTTTTCAACATCACAAGCTTCTAAGGATGATCTAAGTTTCCCTATCTTAACAACCAATAAATTCTTCTCTTGATATAAGGATTCTACCTTTTCTAAGATAGAGAATTTTTCCTGATTTAGTTGATTCAATAAGGATTGATCAACTTCTGATGCACATTTCTCTTTCTCATAGGTCTTGAGTTTAGTGGTTAATTTCATGTTAGACTTCTTAAGATTCATTGACTTATTGAACAATTTTTCATAAGCAATCTCAATATTTTCTTCTTCTTCATTTTCACTATCACTAAACACAAGATTTTTCTTGCCCTCTTGTTCATCATCCTCAATGGATAAAGAACCTTCAAGGACATTGGTGATACTTGTGAAAGATAAAAATTGACTTTTCTCCCCTTCATCATAATCATAATCATTATCATCTTCCTCTTCCTCTTCCTCCTTTTCCTCACCATCTGATAGAGTTTTCTTCATTGCCATTCTATTATTTGATATTCCCTTTCTTTTGTTTGGAAAATCGGCCATTATGTGACCAAAATTATGGCAAGCATAGCACTCTATAGGCTTCAAAGTGGATTAAGATGCAAGTCTCCTCCTATCACCACTAGAGGATCATTTTTGGACTTTGCCTCTTGTATTGTTAGAATTTTCTAAGGATCTTCTATTCAAATTTTTTGATCCCTTAGGGTTAGATATTTTACCTTTGAGGTACTTGTTGAACCTCCTATTGAACTAGGCTAAGTCATCCTCATGCATAGACTCAAGGTCAATTTATACATCCCCTTCATTATCTTCTTCTGTTGATTTCATGGCAAGACTCTGATGCAAATCATAGCACAACTTCAAGGGATCTAGTTCAAGTCCCAATTGGGCCGGTTACGAGAGCACGAGCAAGGAAGTTTAAGGACATACTCAACGGATTGATTCAAGAGGCATGGACCCAAGCAAATTCGTGGAGGCCCATTGAGCATGGACCACGTGGGCACCAAAGATTCATCAACATGATTCAAGTTCGAGAAGAATCTGGCCAAGGCTAAGCTTAAATTGGCAAAAACGCTAATTGGGCGATTTTCGTACAGTTTTAATGTCACTTCGTAATCTGAGCATAACTCTCTCATTTGAACTCCGATTGAGATGATTCAAGATGCTATGGAAAGCCAAATAATATTTATACAACTTTTATGTTTTTTAGTTTTTCGAGATTCGGGGCTTCATCAAGGTCGAAATCGGGTTTGAAATTGTTGTACCTGCAGTGATGACTTTTTTGGCCGGCGCAAATTCTAACTTAATTAGTGGGTTTCGTTTATTATTTTAGTTGGTAGTTTAGGATGTTTTGGGCCTAAAAATGTTTAGCCCATATCTTTTATTTAATGTAGGCCTTATTGCCCTAGAGTTTCGTAGAATGTTTTAAAAATAACTTGTAGCCGCATTTGGCGGACAGACGATTATTCAATAAAATTGTGAGAGTATTTTCTCTACGGTTCTTTGAAGAACTATCTGAACTTATCGGGATTTCTCGTGGCGTTCCAACGACTTATCAAACGGATTTCCACCACTATTTGTGGCGTCTTCTTTATACTGAGGTTCTTGTTTCGCACTGAACAACGGGTTGAGGTCATATATACCGAGGTTCTTGTTTGTCGTAAACAACGGGTCGAGGTCTTCCATTCAGATCTGATTGTAGAACGATCTTGGATTCTACTTTTCGTTGTCGGGTCTCGTTATTTCTTGGCGAGGTTCGCATCAAACTCTTAGTCTTCTTCGCTTGCCTAAACATTATTTCACATGTCTGTAAAGACCCAACTAACTCATCAACTACAAGAGAGTCCACATCTTTACTCTCTTCAATGGTGGTGACCTTGGGTTGGAATCGCTCTAGAAAAACCTCAAGATCTTTTTCACTATCTTGGTCATTTCTATCTTTTCTCTTATGTTAAAAGATGAATTCACTATATCACTCAATTTTTCATAGAATTTAGCAAATATGTCTTAATCCTCCATTCTTAGTGATTCAAACCAAGATGTAAGCATTTGAAGCTTCGACCTCTTGCCCGTCGACGAACCCTCATGGGTAGTCTCAAGGATATGCTATGCCTCTTTAGATATTTCACATCTCATGATTAGTCGGAACCCATTTGGAGTTACGGCATTGAAGATTGCATTCAAGCCCTTTGTGTTATAGCCACTAACTCTGTGTTTAATCTCATTCCATATGTTATAAGGCTTGGGTAAGAAGGAAATTTTTGTAGTAGCGGTTGTGACCGGTGGGGTCTAACCATCTTGGACGGCAAGCCGAACTCGCTCATACATGGATCTTATAAATTTTCTCCTATGAGCCTTCAAATAAGCATAATTAGAGCCATCAAATAGAGGTGGTTGTGAAATCGATCTGCCCTCTCTCAGCCCTTCCATAGTTCACACTAATAGGAAATCAATTGATGGCCTTTCAAAATAGGTTGTGATGCCACTTTATTAGTTAGGTCCCTTGGTGTGAATTAACTTAGAAGAGAGGGTTGAATAGCTTAGTACTAGATTTTTCTAATCTTTCAATTTTTCAACCACAACACCATCAACTATTGAGATGGCACAATATAAGAATTATAAATTCAATCAATATTCAACAAATTCGAACAATTCAATACAAACTTAATCCATCCAATGTAGTAATTGTAGAATGCTCAACATACAAACCATTCAACACAAGCCTAATTGATCCACTAATCTAATTCAATTATCAATTTCATAATTCAATTAGAAATTACACTATTTGATCAATTGCCAATTCCACAATTTAAATTACCAATCCAATTGCTCAATTTGATTTTCAATTATTCAATTTATGCCCAAATTTCATAATTCATGAAAAACAAAAATTCTTTTCAGCAGAAGCATTCAATTTTAGAAAATTGGAAAGTGTAAAGACAAAAGAGTACGAGAATTTGCCAACTGAAGTGATAACAGTGAAACCATCACTGAAAACTATTGGTGGAGTAAAAGTCCAGAGTCACGCCAATGCTTAAGGAAGAGTTCCACTATGAGTGAGATTGAATTACAATGACAAGGACTTGGACATAGTCCCTCAAGCCCTGTTTAACATCTTTACATCTTCAATCTCCCTTGAATCCATATGTTTCCTCTATAGTCAAAATCTTCATAAAATCGGATGATCCTCAATGGTCTGAAAATCCTTTGATAAGTACACATCACAATTGTAAATCCTCACAATCTTGGTATCTACAGATCGCTCAACAATGAATCCTCAAGGTTGAACTCCAAGCTCTTCAATGGTGACATGACATGCAATTGAGGCTCTTTGAATTGACTTAGATCATAATCAATGAATGATAAGAGTAGAGATGTATATGATGCACAAGAATAAATGTTCACTCATGAAAGCTTCAAGATCTTTCAAGTGTTTAGCTCTCATAATCAGAACTCTCTCTCACTCTATTTTCACTAATCTCCGATTGAATTTTCGTGAATGTATCTCATGGAGATCAAATTCGAAAAGAGACTTCAAAATAGAAAATAGTTTATTTTTCACATAGTGTTCGTTCAAACAAGTCAATGGTTCGTTCAAACGATCACCATTCGTTCGAACGAGCAAATGTGGAGGTTGCAACTCTTTATTTGATGCATTCCTATCAAACGAGTAAGAATAAACAAGAATGAGCCTCTCAATTGTTCATTCAAACGAGCACTTGATTCGTTTAAACAAGCAACAAAGAGTTGTTCATTCTCCATTTGCCTTGTGAACTCAATTTCCCTATGTGTTTTGAAATATGCAATATTTGGGAAAACTGTTTCACAAACACAAGCCAACTACACACATGATGATATGATGACAATTATATGCAATGCATGCAAGATGTAAGTATGTGAGATCCAATTCAAGACGAAAGTCCAAAATACCCATATTACCCTTTTCAACTCAAGTCGGTCGGTAGATGTATACAGCAATGAAACTGGGACCGTCTTGGGGTAAAGTGGGGCATTGAGTTACTCTAAGCCTAGGACTAATGTAATGTATACAATCAAAGCACGTTTTGGCAAACCATATTCACCAATTACAGTATCGGACCCACTGGTCCAAACACTATTCAACCCCCCTCCGGTTCTAGGTTAGAAACAAACTAGGGACAAACAACAAAGCCTTTACAAAATTTTGTAGAAGAATCCAAAGTGAAAAGGGATATACCATTAACAATGTGAGAAGTGATAGAGATAGGAATTTGATAATAACAATGTGAGTATAACCTACCCAAATACTTTTGGGCTGAAGCGATAAACACTTCTTGTTATGTGATTAATAGAATAAGCGTAGGACCAAAACTTAATAAAACTCCTTATGATCTTTGGAATAGAAAAAAGTCAACCATTAGCTACTTTCATGTATTTGGTTCTAAATGTTATGTGCTAAATGACAAAAAGACCTTGGGAAAGTTTGATGGTAAATCCGATGAAAGGATCTTTCTAGGATATTCTACCATAAGCAAAGCATATAGAATCTTTAATAAAAGAATCCTATCCTTAGAAGAATCTATACATGTATTTGATGAATGTTATCCTCACATTACAAAAGAAAAATATGGATGATAATGATTTACAAAATGATTAAACTACTAATGAACTACTTCAAGACAATAATGATATAAATCATTAAAATCTTGAAGAAGAAAAAGAATATATAATAGAAAATGAAACTCACTCAAAACGTTAGATTATTTTTTTGGTGGGTAAATGAAATATATAGAAGAAAAGAAAATACAAGATCAAGAGGGCATACCCTCGAACAAGCTAGAGAGAAGGGAGGTCTTCTACAGGCAGAAGAGCTCCCATCCCAAAGCTACAAAAAAGAAAACATACAGACGTTACTCCTTAAAAATGCTACTTGAGAGAGACCAAATACACTGAAGATGCGTATTGGAGTTTGAGTTCACAATCCCTTTAGAGGTAGTGAGCTTGCCACGGATCATATCCTGGGTTTGAGCTATGATAGCCTGAGGGTTTTTCTTAACCATGGTGAATAATCTGCTATTTCTTTCACGCCAAATGTTATAGACCATGCAAGCCTGAGGGTTTTTCTTAACCATGGTGAATAATCTGCTATTTCTTTCACGCTAAAATGTTAGATTAGACTCTTCCAAAGAATGGAAGTTTGTCAAAGATTACCTTAAAGATCAAATTATTGGTGAACCAACCCAAACAGTTGCTACTAGAGCATTATTAAGAAATGTGTGCAATAATCTAGCATTTTTATTCCAAATTGAACCTAAAAATATTCAAGAAACTGAAAATGATGAATCTTGGATATTCTCTATGAAAGAAGAGCTAAATTAGTTTGAAAAAAAATATGTATAGACCTAAGTACCTAGACTTAGAGACCAAAGTTTAATTATCACTAAGTGGGTCTTTAGAAACAAGAAAGATGAGGAAGGGAATGTAACTAGAAACAAAGTTAGGTTAGTAGCCTAAGGATACAACTAAGAAGAAGGCATTGATTATAAAGAAACGTTTGCCCCAATTACTAGATTATAATCCATGAGAATGCTACTTGTCTTTGCATGCCACAAAGGGTGTAAACTCTACCAAATGGATGTAAATAGTGCATTTTTCAATGGATTTATTTCCGATGAAGTATATGTTGAGCAACCTCCCAGATTTGAAAACTATAAAAAACACAAACCATGTATGTAAGCTAACTAAAGCCATATATGATTTGAAGCAAGCTCTTAGAGCTTGGTATGAAAGACTTAGTGGTTTCCTCACTAACAATGAATTTATTGGAGGAAAAAGAGATACCACTGTGTTTATTAAAACAAAAGGGAAGAAAATGGTCATTGTGTAAATATATGTTAATGGCATTATATTTGGCTCAACAAATAAATATCTATGCAATGACTTTTCTAAGTGCATGCAACATGAATTTGAAATAAGTATGACAGGAGAATTAAACTTCTTTTTAGGTTTACAAATAAAACAATCTAAAGAAAGAACATTTATTAATCAATCTAAATATGTTAAAGAATTATTTAAAAGGTTTGGCATGGAAGACAAAAAACCCATGAGTGTTACCACCAAACTTGAGAAGAACGACAAAGAAAAAGATGTAGACATTAAGAAATATAGAGGTGTCATTGGAAGTCTCTTATATCTCACAGCAAGTAAACTAGAAATTATGTTTATTGTATGCTTATGTGCAAGATTTCAATCTTGTCTTAAGGAATCACACCTAAAAGCCGTAAAAAATGATCTTTAGGTATTAGCTAGGAATAAAAAATATAGAATTATTCGATCCTAAAAACACTTCCATTAATCTATTATGCTACTCAGATGCTAATTTTTTTGTTGCAAAGTTGATAAAAAAAAGGAAAAGGGGGACTTGTCACTTTCTTGGACATTCCCTTATGTCTTGATTTAGTAAGAAGAAAAACTTTGTAACATTGTCCACGGCCGAAGCAGAATATATACCAATTGGGAGTTGTGCTCAAACTCTATATTTGAAGCAATAACTTCAAGACTTTAAACTTAACTACGATCTAATCCCAATTAGATGTGACACCACTAGTGCAATAAACAAGTAAAAATCGAATTCAACACTCTAGAACCAAACACATAGAGATTAGACATCATTTTCTTAGGGATCATGTGCAAAATGGTGATGTAATCCTTGAGCTCATTGATACAAACCATCAATTAGCAGATATATTCACCAAACCACTCTAAGATGAGAGATTTTGCTTTATTAGAATAGAACTAGGAATGATTGACCCAAAATATTTGAGTAACTAAGTGATAAAGATCACTTCTGCTCAAATCAATCCACTATCTTTATAAACCAGTCAACTCATAATAGGAATAGTCGACATAAGGTCCATTGAAGTTAGTTAGCCGAGAAAGAAATTAGCCATTGCTCAAATCAATTGACTACATGGAGAAACCAATTGACTGACAAGGTTTTCAGAGAAAGATTTTTGGGTACTGGTTGAAATGGTTGACCTACCAGTCGACTACCCCAAAACTAGGGCAAAACCAATCGATTGATGGTATAAACCAGTCGACTGATTCAGTCGAATATATAAAAACTGAGCAATTTTCAGACATTTCAAACTCGCGCTCACAAACACTCTTCAACTTCTTTCTCTCTCAAACTATTCATAACCTTCCAAATTCTCTCCTAAACCTCTCAATCTCTCTCCTATGGCTCCGAAAACCAAAAATAAATCCTCCAAATCCTAAGGAAACCATCCTAGAGATGACAATGATCTCGAACAACGAACTAAATCACGTCATGATCATCAAGTCTTTCTCCATCATTTAAAAATTTCACGATGACATCAAGCACCGTACCATCAAGTATGGAAAAACCTATAGCACTCCCTTCTTCGAGTCCCAATGCATTTTTCATAGGATGTCACTTCGACTATCTTGGTTGGACAAAATTCTTCTCTCCTCTAACATCCAATACACATGCCTCGTCTAACTCTTTGAGGTGCATTTCAAGATGCCTGCAGGCCTCAATGCTTCACCATGGCTCTCACATACCTCTATCTCACTCAAACCCGAGTTTATCTTTAAGGTATTCAACATACCCCGAGGGGACTTCCAAAAGTACACTACCAACTCTTGGGTAGTGCGTAAAGGGCTCAACCCTCTTATGGTCATGCAACAAATGTGCAGTGACTCCACCATTGCCAAGGCATTCAAATCCAAGGCCTCTCAAATCACATTTGAGAGTCGCCTCATCCACCACATCATAACCTACAACAGATGTGTTCCTCATTTGGTGCATCTTAAACCACCAAAAGATCGACCTTCCCCAGATCATGCTCCACCATATAAATGATTTCTTAAAGAAAAAGAAAGGCATCCTTCCATATGGAAACCATCTCATCACCCTCTTCAAGAACTACCAAGTTGATCTTGGTAGTGAAACAGAGACCTATTCCCTAATCTACACAGACATATACTCCAAGGGAACTTTTAAGTCCATTGGGTACAAGTCCACTGACTAAGGATGGGTCCCTAGTGAAACCCCCATCCGAGCAAACCCAAGAGCTTCACTTTTCCAGTCACCCTACCACCCAAACCACCATACCTCCTCCTCATCCTCCGGCTCTGACCTTGGTATTTCTCCATTATCACCCTCCTCCACAAGATAGACTATGGTCTCTGAAACTAATTTTGGACCGTTGAATCCAATCTCTCCAAAGCTTTATCTTCAATGATTGAAATGATAGAGGCTATAGAGAATGATGTCCACAATCTTAAGATGTATGTCAACTCTCTCTACGAGCACAATAAGAGAAAACATGGAGAAACAAAGATGGAAGTACTTGAGGTCAATGACACCCTCCACCAAATCCCACACACCACTTGAATGGCAATGTGGCGCGTTTAGGGTGGGGGACCCCTTTCTTAACCCTGCCTCGTGAAACAAAGCTTCACCCCAAACCCATTTAAACCCTGTGATAGGCAGGGCCTGAGGCCCCATTTATTTTAAAAATTTTATTTATTTATTTTATTAGATTAATTATAATTAACACATTTCAAACAAAATGATACATGTGTTAAAATAATAAATATACATGTTAATAGAAAATTAAAATGAAATATTTTCTTTTTCACACATATAATTCTATCAAATTTGTATAAAATTTTAATAAATGACAAAAAATATCATTATAAACATTGGTTATGTAGTATAAAAATCTATTATTATTTTATTTTATATAATCGGGGTGAAGCAGGGTTGGGTGCCTTCTCCCCAAACCCTAACGGGGTGGAAATATCTTCGCCCAAACCCGCCCCAGTAGGGGTGGGGTTAGCGGGTTTCCAACGAGACGAGTTAAATTGTCATCCCTAAGCACTAGGCATAGACCTCCACGTCCCCAACAACCCAATGTTATTTATTTTTTAAGAAAAAGGGGAGAAGAATAAAAAGGATAAGAGAAGAAGAATAGAAAAAATAGGACAGTGTCATGACCCGAAACCCACCCTATGCGAATTAGGGGTCGTCGACACCTGTCACTTAGATAGGCCTTACAAAATCAAATGAATTGTACGAGATAGTAAAAATTTTTATTTTATTTTATCAACTGCGGAAGCTACACACATGCAACTCATTTGATAACAAATCAAATTTTAACAATCATTAATAAGATTATCTCATAAGAACAATTTCCATAACCATTAATCACCATTCATGCCTAATAGCATCTTCTAGTAT
The DNA here is from genome assembly GCA_008638375.1 of Nyssa sinensis. Classification (NCBI taxonomy): domain Eukaryota; kingdom Viridiplantae; phylum Streptophyta; class Magnoliopsida; order Cornales; family Nyssaceae; genus Nyssa; species Nyssa sinensis. The sequence continues at coordinate 37,188,599 of CM018034.1, forward strand.
CACTAAGTCACAATGTCTATATTGGTATCATCCTTACATGATCAATTCAAATTAAGTCTTGGAGTCATACATCATCAATGTTGTTCATAACACTTCACTAGCTCCATTAGTCACCATCACTGCCCTCCTTCCAAAGTGTGTTACCTGAAATATGTTTGGATAAATCCATGCGATCTTCACTAAGCTCGTGAGTAATTCTTGCATCTTGTCAAAGGTTTTGCAAAGGTAGGGTTTTGCAACGGATATCTGGGCACCAAGTTTCCTCAAATAGATAACACATACTCAAGAATATCTTATAACACACTTCTAAAATGGATCATGTATAAAAATACATATTAAAGGTTCAAACGGATATAATACATGCAATTCTAACACACGTCATCTTCAATAGCATAGCTTGAATATCAAAACACAAAATAGATGATGAAGAGTTGTTCACAAAATGTATAGTAGTACATCCATTTCTTAAAACATGGTTCAGATAATTAACACATAATGGATAACACAACATCGAATAATGAATACACGCGAGATGGTACTCTTGGAATCTGATTATAAATCATGGATAACATAAAAAGAATGACAAATACATATTACGCACAGTGAGAATCACATATTGAGTCGGAGCGCTGCGTGGGCAAGTCTCATCAAGAGTCGAAGTGCCACGTAAGTAAGCCTCAATCATCAAATCCACAATGAGTTAGAGCGCCATGTGGGTAAGTCTAATCACAAGAGTTGAAGTGCCATGATAAGTGCGCAAAAGTGCTCTCTAAATACCCTATTAGATTAAAATGCTAAAATGTGACCCTATTATTAGAGCATAATGTTTAAAATTCTTAATTCATTTATATTTAATTTTATGACATATTTTATATTTAAGTGAGCTGATTAATATATTTATTGAATTAGGGAAGCATTGAAGGTAAAAGAAGAGATATGGAGTATATTGTGTAATTTTCAGCTTTTAGGCAGATTCGATCTATGGAGCTTCAACTGAGGTTTGGATGGCGTTAGAATTTCAGAAGGAGAAAGTTTTATTCATGAAGTTTTTAGAGGATGTCTTAAGCTTTTCAGAAAGGTATGGTTTGCAAAAATCCGAGTTCGTTTGGGCCTCAAAACGTTATTTCAAAGTCAGGCCTGGAAAGCTAGATTCCTGTCCGAACCAACAAACTTTTGTGGGTCATAACTTGAGTTCCAAAGCCCAAATTAGGTGATTCAAAAGCCTAAAATTATCTACACATCTGGGGCTACAATTTTTGTGAAGAACCCGAATCAAGATTCAATCGTTATCTGATAGTAAAAGGGACCAAATGGTTGCGGCTGTTGGCTGTGCGACTGGGGAGCAGGACGGCTAAACTAAGAAAGGAAGGAAAGAAAATAAAAGAAAAAATGCAGTTTGAAAAAGTCAAAGCAGCTGGGCTGAATCAGAAAGGTGCAACAGGGTGCCAGAAAATGAACCAAAAAGAATATATAAAAAAAAAAAAGAAGAATTAAAGTTGTGGCTTGAAAGGCCCACATGAAGAAAAGCAGAATAGGAAAAAAGAAAATGGTCAAAGCTTGAGGCACTGAGAAGGCGGTACGGTTGGGTCTGGTCTTGGCTAGGCCTTGTGCGCTGTGGGCCTTGTGCAGTGAGGCGCACAGCTAGGTTTCGAAAAGGGAAAAAAGGGAAGCGCACTAGGGCCCAACTGCTGAATGAGTTAGGGTGTAAAGCCAAATAAGAAGAGAAGCATAGAGCTGCGGTGAAAAAAAGAGAACGGAGGAGGAGAGTGTGCGGTGCAGAGGCAAAACGTGTCCTGGCGCAGAAAAAAAACAGCCACAGCTACTCCATGGCTCAATTCTTCTTCATGAGGTTTATATTGTCCATTATTCGTATGGGTAACTAAATTTTCAAGTAGGGTTAGGGATGAACTTGCACCATAGATGGTTATTTTTAATTTATTTTTGATTCAGGTGCTGGATTTTTATTTATTAAAACTCTTTGTTTTATCATTCTCAATTTATTTTTGCCGAATAATTACAGAGTTTATTCCGTTATAGATTCAGTCAGGCTTTTTCTATTGAATGGTTTAATTCTTTAATTATGTCTGGATCAATTAATTATTTATATTGATTTAATTCTTTGTTGCAATATTGCTCTTTGGGTATATTGTTGTCATTGGGTTCTTTCAATGTGGATAACAATTTGTGGGATTTAAAAGTGATGAATGATTTTTCAAAGGGTTACATTTGGTTTAATTTTGGTTTATAATTCTATATCTTTCGATTGTGATTTTTGGAATTAAATTCTCAATTGAGTTATCAGTGAATTAAAAATAATTAAAATACCGGATATGTGCAAGGGATTCCCGACGCTCTACTATTCGTTAATTTGAGTATTTTCTTCCATTAATCACTTGGTTTAAATTTTAATTTTCTTTTTAAATCAATTTTTATATTTTAATTCTCTCGTTAATCATTTATTATTTTCTTTAGTTTCAGAAATTCTTTCTACTATTCTTTTAATTTGTCTCCCTATGGAATCGACACCCCAAAGCTGCACTACAACTACCGCGTTATTCTTTGGGCGTAATCAAATTTTGGCGCCATTATTGGGGAGACGGTAGAAGAATCAATAGATAGTTTTTCTTTTCAGCAGTTTGTAAAGGCGGTAACTTCGTTCCCTCTTTTTACTTGCTGCATTATTATTTTATTTTATTTGTTTTTTTTATTTTTTTATTCTCTATTTATCTTGCATGCATAATAGGTATAGGGATGCATTAAGTCGATTTGCTTGTAGGCCTGTGTTAGAGCTAGATTCAGAGTCTAATTTTTCTATTTTTTCTAAATTTTTGTTTGATAATTCTTCTAATTCTAAAAATATGAGTGAACACGAGGATCAATGTCACGTCCCGCACCCCATCCCTACGTGGATGCCCAAGATGTGATGCCAGCTAGCCGCCTTGCCAGTCTCCCGACCGGCAATTCGACTAACCAAAGGCAAACTTCTGAACCTAGCGATGACTTGCATTCCAAATGTAGGGTTAGAGCAGCGGAATTTAAAACCTTTTCATCTTGGAAATGCAACTCATCTATCCATGTACCACAGAGTTATGTCTCGTACCAGACAACTAATAACTCTAGCCACAGAGTACATCTATAACCAAACATATAACACAGAGCATATCTAATCTCTCTAGAGTACCATTACCATGAGCCATGTCCCTACACATCTATTGCATATAAATAAAGCCAATTATATCATCACAACTCACCTGAATAGCTAGAGTCAATCCATCAGAACCTAAGTCTCCACATATTATTGCCATCAAGTCCTCACTTGGGAATGCCTCTCAGTCTACTAATGTCATGTCCTTGTGCCTTCTAATCCAATGAAGATAAATCCTGAAAAATATTTAATAAATGGAATGAGCTTAAACAAACTCAGTGAGTCACATAGGTTTCTACCATGGGTTTCAAAACCAGTTTATATATATACATGCATGCTCAAATGCAGCTCAAATAAAATAATGCAGCTCAAGTAGAATAATACAGGTTAAGAGATCAAATCAAAATAGAACAGATCAGACATAACAGAGTAGAGCCAAAACAGAATGGATCAGGACTGAACCGAGTACCAATCAAACAACAGCACATCATCAAAGATGCTTGAACCTTCCCCAGCTGCCCATAAGCGAACCACTCGTGGGGCCTCTACCCTCTAGGGTTAGTATCAAAGCGGAACAGACAGAATTGAGTGGGACAACAGACTGCCACTTAGGCAGATGAGCCCTTTTTCCAAGCTGCACCAAAGTGGGCCACTCGTGGGGGCCTCTACCCCTCTAGGTCACGCTCATAAATAAAAATCGCTCAATCCTGAGGTGGGCCTAAAGTAAGACTTAACATAACCAAATAGAATCGAACTAGACTCCAATAGCGCAGAACAAGTTAGAACAACAGACCCAAACATAATCAGAACAGGAGATATCAAGAAGCAGGATAGAATCATGCCATATGTAGTGCAGTGTAAAGAATATGCATTAAAATAGTACCGTGTATAAAACAGTTCAGTAAGTAAAACAGTACAGTATACAAGTTTAGGTAGTACAAAAAATATATACCAAGTCAGGAGTCCGAGTTACTCACCTGAACATACGCCTACATTCACATATATCCTCCAAATGCGTCGTTAGCCACATCTATGCATATCCTGGGCATTATCCTTCTAATGGCCATCATAATTGATGTGAACATACCCAACCTTTGTCTGGCTACAGTCAACATTCCACTGGCACTGCAATCATCATTTAACCCTCCAGCTAACTTGGCAGGGTGGCTTCTCTTGTTTCTCCATTCTGAACCCCAACCATGAGGACTTCTAGTGGAATCTCTTTTCAGTGAAATGTTTCTGTTGATCCCATTGAGACTATACACTTTCACCCCAACCGATTCCCCAGAATAAAAGTTAGGTGGTTTTGAATCATCTCATGTGTTTTAGAAGTGTGCAGCTATTCAAGCTGCTGCTCCACTACATATTTACCTAGATTCTCCAAAGGGATACCACAAGGAAAATCCTAAATCCTTCTCCAAGAATCAATCCTCAACGCATATATATGTCTTGACCTCGATTTCGTATGAACCCCCACTACCAACACCACTCCAAACTGAATTATGCAGGTTCTCTATTGGATAATCAAACTTGACAGCGTCAATAGGTGGCTCATACCCTTGTCATTACTTCTTCTACCAGAACCCAAAACATATTCTGTCACCAGATCAGCAGTCTTCTTGTTAGCCATTAACTGTTGATCCGCAACCTCCACCTGTATTTGCATCATTAGAGTCCTCTACTGCTTCCATAACTACCTTATATCACCCTCAGAATACTCTAATAAGTCATCCACAACAACCAGTTCTCGAACTTCTCGAATTACCTTCATGTAAAGTTGAAAACCGTCTCTAAGCATTAAAAATAGAAATCCCTCAACATTCTTGTGCATAATTTCGTCCCTTGCTGTAGTATTTGGTGAATCTTTTCACACCAAATATCGAACATGGGCAATTCTTTTGAATTCAATTCCAAGGTCTACATCCCGGTACTGCTAGACTAACGTACTTCCTTAGTTTTGATAGAAGAACCATCGGTAACCTCGGTATACAATTGCATTACAGGTTTAGCAATTTGCATCCATCCAAATCCAGAATTCTGACCACAGATTTCCCAATTACCTACTAACACCTGTAATCTTCTTCAAACTCAATCTGAAACCACCAGCCTCTTACTCTCCTTGCCTAGAAAGAGCAGGCCAGCCATCTAAGCGAAGCTGCCGAATGATTCGGTCACACTCCTTCTAGCGAATGCTTCCAACAAGGAATTGGTGTTGCTGTGTTGGTTGGTGGTGAATGCCACATCAGCTCGGTGGAGGAAATCGAGCTCGGAAGATTAGAATTGGAGATTTCAAAGCTGCACTCCTCATGCAAGTCTCGTTGGAGGTTCCTGATGGATCGAATTGGTTCACCGACCCAACCATCTCTCTCAACGCCTCAATGTGTTCGCCGCAACTGCCTCCAACGCTACACAAACATACATACACCAATCACCTCCAACACGAATACAATCGGATTAGCAAATCCAATCTGCTCGATCATAACCCGTTGAACTGACTTAGCCGTAGGGCCCTCAGCCTCGAAGTCCATCTCAGCGACCAACCGCTGCCCACAAAATCTCGCTAAACCAAATCTGAGCCATCTTACTGCTTCTTCAACTTGAACTGATCATTTTTGCCCCTCTACACTGCAACACACACACATATATATACATAAATATATAGTGATCTACTGCACCACCAGGAGATCTTGAAATTCTCTTTTCCTCCTTCTAATTTCCTACAGATATATATATATATATATATATATATATATGTGTGTGTGTGTGTGTGTGGGTAGCCCAGCCTAGAACTTTCCAGATTTTCACAAGCTTCACCGACTCTCTCTTCCTGCTCTAGAAGCTTCAAGCTTTTTCTTGCTCCTGATTTATATATATATAATCTTGTATCGGTAGAGCAGCCCCTCACGTGCCCAATATGGCTGTTTCATTTACTTCTAGCAGCTTCTACTGCATTTATATATATATATATATACATACATATATATATATATATATTTATATATTTAAATAATTTGGCCCTTCATTTCAGCAGCTTCTTTGAAGCTTCCAACGGGTCACTTTCTAGCAATATATATGTATACATTATTTACATGCCAAATTCATAGTATTTACATATTACGTACAATATACCGAATACACATATATATTTATATATTGTGCCTGTAATCATTTTTTATATATATACTTTTATATTTTATTTCATAAAATCTTCATTTATGACATGTTAGTGATATATTAATAAATTTGGCTCAAAGTCGGAGCTCGGTGTCGTAATTATTTACTTTGCCAATATTGGCCTCGTTTGTGTCTCATATTATATTCATATTAATTTTTTTTATAATTAGTGATTCGTATCAATCCCATTAATTTATCTTGGCACTCGGTTAACCGGGTCGTCTATTTCCCGAGCCTATTTTATTTTTAGTGGTCTGAATTAATTTTGTATTTTCTAATAATTAATTCCATCATGGCTTACTGTATTTTGAGTTATTTTAAATCATTAATATCACATAACCTATTTTTCTTAGGTCGAGGTGTAGTCCGGGTCCTGTTGAATTTTTTTGGGGTATTACAATCAACCCATTAGGACCCTTCAGGATTACCTCCACCCTACACGCACAGCCACACCATCATGCATCATGTTTCCACCTAATGCTCGTTAAATTGATGTTAAAACGGGGATGATACAGTTACTCCCGACATTTCATGGTTTGGAAAATGAAAATCCATATGTGTACATTAGGGAGTTTGAAGAGGTAGTTACGACTTTCCATAGTCAAAATGCAACAAATGACATTGCGAGACTTAAGTTCTGTCCTTTCTCTTTGAAGGATAAAGCTAAGAGTTGGCCATACTCACTAAAACTACAATCGATTAGATCGTGGAATGAGATGACTCAGGTTTTCTTTACTAAAAACTTTCCCCAACATAAGACCAATGCTTTAAAAAGACAGATTTCCACCTTTGTACAAAAGGACAGTGAGACTTTGTATCAGTCTTGTGAGAGATTTAAGGAGTTATTGACTATGTGCCCTCACCATGGGTATAAGAGTTGGCATCTAGTGAGTTATTTCTATGAGGGACTTACACCTGGAGAGCGCCAATTTGTAGAGAAGATGTGTAATGGTGAGTTTTTGCAGAAAGATCCTGATGAGGCCATAGAGTACCTAAATGAGTTAGCTGAAAAAACTCACACTTGGACAGGACCTAGTGCTCTTGAGAGCACAAATAGGTCAAGACCTACAGGGAACCAAAACGGTGGTGAAATTTACCATCTTAGAGAGGAAGACAACTTAAAAGCACTCACTGGGGAGTTAGAGGTGTTAAAGGCTAAGCACTTAAAGCCAACACACTTGGCTAATCATGCAGAGTCTTTTAGACCATGCTCGGTGTGTGGCGGGGTAGATCACCTCGCCCAAGAGTGTCCCACATTAGTTGAGATGAGAGGGATGTATGAGGAACAAGGTAATACCTTAGGTATGTACAAGAAGCCTTTCACACCCTTCTCTGAGACCTACAATCCAGGGTGGCACAATCATCCCAATTTTAGTTGGAAGTCTGAAAACCAGCCACCTGCACCACCACCTACACAGCCTCTTAGATCATACCCTGCACCATATCATGCATCTTCATCTTGTAGGAATTTTTTAGAAGACACTTTGCATGCTTTTATTGAAGCACAAGGTAAGACTAACCAAAAGTTTGAATCTTTGATTTTGCAGGTTGTGGAAGAAAATAAGGAGATAAATAGCCAAATGTCGAAATTGTGAGTCTTTGAGTGTGAATGAGCGAGACAGATTCCCTTCCCAAGCTTAATCGACACCCCATGATCAACACATGGCGCAAGAAAATTTGAAGGATGCAAACGCCATTGTGACTCGAAGTGGTAAGTCCTCACACATCCCAACAATGGACAAAGCTAAGGATGTGGAAAACAATCAATATAGTAGCAATGCTGAGCTGCCCAAGGAACCAGAGGTGACAAAAAGCTATGTTAAGGTACCATTTCCAGAAGCTTTAAATCAACCAAGCGAACTTTGGATCCTAACAATGAAATCCTAGAGAATCTCAGGCAGGTAAAAATCAATCTTCCTCTTTTGCATGTGATTAAACAAGTTCCAACTTTTGCAAAAGTTCTTAAAGATTTGTGTACAGTTAAGAGGAAGCACCATGTGAACAAGACAACGTTCCTGACAGAGCAAGTTAGTGCTCTAACTGAGCAGAGGATTCCTCCCAAGTACAAGGACCCTGGTCGTCCAACCATTGCATGCAGCATTGGAAATCATGAGTTTGGACAAGCTTTGTTTGATTTAGGAGCTAGTGTGAATCTAATGCCTTATTCTATTTATTTGCAGATTGGGGTTGGGAGAAATCAAACCAATTTCTATGGTATTGCAATTGGCTGACCGTTCAGTCAAAGCGCCAGGGGGTGTGGTAGAGGATGTTCTGATTCAAGTTGATAAATTTTATTATCTTGTTGATTTCCTAATCCTTGACACCAGCTCTGTTGTTGACTCTACATCAAAAATTCCTTTGATTTTAAGTAGGCCTTTCCTTGCCACTGCTAATGCTCTTAATAATTGCAGGAATGGGCTCATGAAGCTGTCTTTTGGAAACATGACTCTCGAGGTGAATATCTTCTATGTTTCAAAACAGCCAGAAGACGAGGACGAGTGCCACCAGACGTACATGATTGATTCACTCATTGATTCACTCATGGATAGGGGAGTTCCTACAACTCATGATTCTGATCCCCTTGAGCATTTTTTTATTAATTCTGAGTTTGATTATATTAATGATCCATCTGATGTGGTTGATATTTGTGTTATTTTTGACAGAACTCAGGATTATGGAGCACAGGCATGGCAACCAAAGTTTGAGGAGTTGCCTAAAAAACGTGATGAGCAGATTCCTTCAAGTGTGGAAGCACCCAAAGTTGAATTGAAGCCTTTGCCTAAGGGTTTAAAGCATGTTTTCCTTGGTCCAAGTGATACTTTTCCAGTTATTATCTCATCTGAATTGTCTGAGTCCCAAGGTGAGAAATTAATTATGACCCTAAGTAGGCATAGGTCAGCCATAGGTTGGAGCATTTCTGATATAAAAGGTGTTAGTCCCTTGGTTCGTTCTCATAAAATCAATTTGGAGGAATGAACTAGCCCTCAGTAGAGACCCCCAGCATAGGCTTAATCCCACTATGAAAGAAATCGTGAAAAATGAAGTGTTGAAACTATTAGATGCTGGAATCATATATCCTATTGCTGATAGTAAATGGGTTAGTCCTACATAGGTTGTCCCTAAAAAGTCAAGTGTTACTGTGGTGAAAAATGACCTAGGAGAGTTAGTCCCTACAAAACTTGTGACTGGATGGCGGATGTGCATTGATTATAGAAAATTGAATGCTGCCACCCGAAAAGACCATTTTCCTCTCCCTTTTATTGATCAAACTCTTGAGCGTGTGGCTGGTGATCCTTTATATTGTTTCTTGAATGGTTATTCTAGTTATTGTCAAATTGAAATTTTTTTTTTTTGATAAGTAAAAGATATATAAAAGAAGAAAAAATAAATGCAAGATCAAGAGGGCATACCCTCGAACAAGCTAAAGGGAAGGAGATCTACTACAGGCAGAAGAACTCACAACCCCAAGCAGGAAATAAAAACAAGAGAAAACAGAAATACAAAACAAGAGGGCATACCCTCAGACAAGCAAAGAAAACAAGAAAACTAGAGCTCATGGCCCATGCTGAGAAATATTACATATTAAAAATACTACAGGGAAGAGACCAAGTACACTGAAGATGTCTATTGGAGAGAGAGTCTTGAATCCCTCTAGAAGATGTGAGTCTGCCTCGGATCATTTCCTGAGTTTGAGCTATGATGGCCTTTGAGTTTTTCTCGATCTTGGTGAACAATCTGCTATTCCTTTCACGCCAAATGTTGTAAATTGTACAAGCAAGAGTGAGCCGGCCTAAAATGGAAGAGAAAGACTTGCCTTTGAAAGAATTGGTAGCCCAAAGAACAGTCTGATGCCAGTCCCCATTAGGGTTTTGAAATCCACTTTTAGAGAGCAAATGGGACCATATGTTGGAAGTGAAGGAACAAGAAAAGAAGAGGTGGTTGTGGCTTTCATTTTCTCTTAAACAGAATAGGCACTTGGGGTCATGACCAAGATTAGAGAAGAAAAGACGGTCCTTGGTCCTTAAGCTGTGGCGGATGGCCATCCAAAGGATGAACCCTGCACGGGGGATAGCTTTAGGGAACCAAACAAGCTTCCACCAAGGAACCTGGGGGTTACGGCTACGCAGGGAATCCCAGGCAGAGTTGATGGAGAAGACCCCATTTGGGGAGGGAAGCCAAAAAGCTTTATCATCAAGGAGGGGGGATGGGAGAAGATTAGGAGGCATACCATTCTTAAGGTCCAGCAGGTGGGGAGAATTAGCAATGGGCCAATTCCAATGATTTCCAAGAATAATGTTACTCACTGTAGCTTTTCTACCTAGACCTGAATCATATATAACTCTTTCTCCCATATTATCATAGATGGAGCCAGAAGGGAGCCAATAGTCAAACCAGAGAGAGGCAAAACACCCATTACCAATGACAATTTTGATGAATGGTTTGAATAACGGGCGGAATTTGATCATTTTCCTCCATGCCCATGAGCAAGATTGGGGACATTTGATTTCGCAGAAGCTTTTGCCTTTAAGAAGGTTGCTACGAATCCACTGAACCCAAAGGGATTTAGAGGGATTTTGAAATAGAGCCCATATGAGTTTCCCCAAAGCAGCTTGGTTCCATTCAACAAGCCTCTTAATACCAAGACCCCCTTAGAAGACCAATATAAAACCACTTTCACTTGTCCTTTTTGTACTTATGCTTTTCGTAGAATGCCATTTGGATTGTGTAATGCACCTGCTACTTTTCAACATTGCATGATGAGTATTTTTAGTGATTAGTGATATGGTTGAAAATTTACATAAAAGTTTTTAGGGATGACTTGACTATTTTGGATCTTCTTTTGATGCATGCTTATTGAATTTAGAGAGAGTGTTGACTCGTTGTGAGGAGAAGGACTTGGTTTTGAATTGGGAAAAATGTCATTTTATTGTACATTTAGGTATTGTCTTAGGGCATATTATTTCTTCTAAGGGGATAGAGGTTGATCAATCTAAGATTGAATTAATCTCTAAATTGCCTACACCTAAAACAGTCAAGGATGTGAGATCCTTTCTTGGTCATGCGGGCTTCTATAGGAGGTTCATACAAAAATTTTTCACCATATCTAGACCACTATGTGACCTGGCTAAAGATGTCCCATTTGAGTGGACACAAGCGTGTCAAGAGGCCTTTAAAACACTAATTGGCAAGCTTACTTCAGCACCCATAATGCAGCCACTTGATTGGCCTTTACCTTCTGAGATTATGTGTGATGCCAGTGATTATGCTTTAGGTGCTATTCTTAGACAGCGAAGGGAGGGGAAGCCTTTTGTCGTTTACTCGACTACTGAAAAAGAGTTGCTAGTTGTAGTATTTGCTCTGGATAAGTTTCATGCTTATTTAATTGGTTCTTCTATTCTTATTTTCACAAATCATGCAGCCCTTAAGTACCTTCTCACAAAGAAGGATGCTAAGGCGAGACTAATACGGTGGATTTTACTTTTGCAGGAATTTGACATCACCATCAAAGACAAGAAAGGAGTGGAGAACGTAGTGGCTGACCATCTCTCGTGATGCAAATCATAGCACAAGTTCAAGGGATCTAGTTCAAGTCCCAATTGGGCCGGTTACGAGAGCACGAGCAAGGAAGTTTAAGGATATACTCAACGGATTGATTCAAGAGGCATGGACCCAAGAAAATTCGTGGAGGCCCATTGAGCATGGACCACGTGGGCACCAAAGATTCATCAACATGATTCAAGTTCGAGAAGAATCTGGCCAAGGCTAAGCTTAAATTGGCAAAAACACTAATTAGGGCGATTTTCATATAGTTTCAACATCGCTTCGTAATCTGAGCATAACTCTCTCACCCGAGCTCCGATTGAGATGATTCAAGATACTATGGAAAGCCAAGGAATATTTCTACAACCTTTATGTTTTGAGTTTTCCGAGATTCGGCTTCATCAAGGTCGAAATTGAGTTTGACGTTTCGGTACCTGCACTAATGACGTTTTTGGCTATGCGAAATTCAAACTTCATTAGTGGGTTTCTTTTATTATTTTAGTGGTAGTTTAGGATGTTTTGGGCCTGAAAATGTTTAACCCATATCTTTTATTTAATGTAGGCCTTATTCGGCCCTAGGGTTTCGTAGAAAGTTTTAAAAATAACTTGTAGCCGCATTTGGCGAGTAGACGATTATTTAGTAAAATTGTGAGAGTATTTTCTCTACGGTTCTTTGAAGAACTATTTGAACTTATCAGGAATTTCCCGTGGCGTTCACCAATGACTTATCAAACAGATTTCCACCACCGTTTGTGGCGTCTTCCTTATACTGAGGTTCTTGTTTCGCACTAAACAACGGGTTGAAGGTTAAATATACTGAGGTTCTTGTTTTCCACTAAACAACGGGTTGAGGTTAAATATACTATGGTTCTTGTTTGTCGTCAATAACGGGTTGAGGTAATACATACCAAGGTTCTTGTTTGTCGTAAACAACGGGTCGAGGTCTTCCGTTCAGATCTGATTGTAGAACGATCTTAGATTCTTCTTTTTCGTTGTCGGGTCTCGTTATTTCTTGGACGGGATTCGCATCATTTGGTATCAAAGCTCAGACTACAAATCAGGTCTAATCTATCCTTTTAATTCTTGCATTAGATCTTAATCTTTTCTTTCTTTCGTAAAATAAAAATAAAAATTGCGCGTCAGCCCCTTTGCGTCGCACAGCCTTTTCTTCTTTTTCTTTCTTTTCTTTCCCTGTTGTTCTTGTTGCCATAGCCGCCTTTCTTAAAGTCACAAAACCTTTAAGCCCTAAACGCAGAAGAAAAAAAAAATCGGCTTCTTGACTTTTCTCTTGCGCCGCATTTTTTGACTTTTCTCTTTCTGCTTTCCTGTTGCTTCTTGTTCACACACAAGCCATCTCTTTCGTTCTACTTTTTTTTTTTCTTTCTTTCTTTCTTTTGTCTTTGTTCTTCTTTTGCCCAGCCGCACGTTCTGTTTGTTTTTTCCTTTTTTCTTCTGTTTTTTTAATTCTTCTTTTCAAACCCTTGCCAGTCGCCGTTTTTTGACGTTCTTTTTTATTTATTTATTTTTTCTTTCTTTCTTCAAGTGCACTCAAATAAATGCGCCCTGACCCTTTCGGTTTAAAAAAAAAAGGTACAAAAAAAAAAAAAGAGTTCAAAAAAAAAAAAAGGAGAGACAGCATATCCAAGGTTGCTCTAAAAAAAAAAAAAAAAAAAAAAAAAAAAAAGAGTACCAAAAAAAAAAAAAATATTGATTGTTTTCATCCCTTTTGGTTCCAATAAGCCCGAAAGTTAACCCTGTGTATTCTTGCTTTTCAAATCCGACATTCCTTGATGAGTTCTTGGTGATTTGTTGTTGGAAATTTTGAGTATTGCTTGTGTAGTTTCAAAAGCACTGAAAGAGAATTATCGAGTGGAAAAAGGCAAGAGTGGTGAGAACATTTGAGGGTTAAAAGCCACGTAATTTTTGAGTGAAACACGAGTGTAGAGTGATTCACATTCTTGAGTGTAAACACGTACAGGGAGCGCATTGTGAGGTCCTTTTTTTTTTTTCCTAACTTTGTTTTGCAAGAAACATGTCTCACAATAGTGCTAAGAGCATTGCTGAAGATGCTATGACCCTGGCTGATCCAAAAGTGTTTATGGAGGCCATGCTGAGTGAGATTGCGGCGTGTGATGAGAGTGGAACTGGAGTAGGTTCACGAACGGATAGATTAGATGGAGAGTGTACGTGAGAGGCAGCCACAAAATGTCCCTAATCTGCGTAGAAGGGAAAGAGTTCAATTCGAGGGAAGTGAGGGTTGAAGATGAAGAGCCTTATAGGGCTGGTTTTGATGAAGAAGATGATCGGGATTTTGTTGTTGGTAATAGGAGACATGGAGGGTGGATTAGAGAAGCCAAGAATTGGGAAGATAACAACTTGTGTGGTATAAAGATGAAGATTTCGTCATTTCAAGGTAGATCCGATCTTGAAGCATACCTTGAGTGGGAGAAGATGATGGAGTTCATATTTGACTGCCACAATTATTCCGAAGCAAAGAAGGTAAAATTAGCTGTGATTGAATTTTCTGACTATGCTATTACTTGGTGGGATCAGCTTGTTATAAACAGGAGGCGGAATAGAAAACGTCCAATAGAGACATGGGAGGAGATGAAAACAGTGATGAGAAAGCGGTTTGTTCCAAGTTACTACTACCGAGAGTTGTACAAAAAGCTACAAGGACTTAGAGGATTACTATAAGAAGATGGAGGTTGCTATGATCCGAGCTAACGTAGAGGAAGATCGAGAGGCTACAATGGTTAGGTTTTTACTTGGATTAAACCGGGAAATCCAAGATAAGGTAGAGATGCAGCATTATGTAGAGTTGGAAGATATGGTGCACATGGCCATCAAAGTGGGGCAACAACTCAAGAGGAGGGGTGGGTCACGTGCAGCCCATGATTTCAGTTCTACCTCTTGGAAATCGAGTTCTACCAAGCAGATGGACAAGTCACAAGCGTCCAACTACGAGCCCAAGTCCACGCACACTAGCCACGTTCCTCAAGGTAAAATGACACTTCTACCTCTAGAAATCGTGACATTAAATGTTTTAAATGACAAGGCAGTGGACACATAGCCAGTCAATGTCCAAACAAGCAGGAAATGGTGTTGCAAGACAATGGAGAAATTGTGATCGATAATGAAGCTTTCGACACCGACGACATGCCACCATTGGAGGACATTTCTGTGGAGGAATATTTAGCCCCTGATGAATTGACATTGGTAGCGAGGAGGGCATTGAGCTTGCAAGAAAAAGAAGTTGATGAAGTGCAGTGGGAGAACATCTTTCACACTAGGTGTTACTTCAAGGACAAGGTATGTAGTGTGATTATTGATGGTGGTAGTTGTACTAATGTTGCTAGCACAACTATGGTGGAAAAAATGGGATTACCCGTGTTGAAGCACCCTAGATCGTACAAGTTGCAATGGTTGAATGATAGTGGTGAGATCAGGGTGAACAAGCAGGTGTTAGTTGCCTTCCGAATCGGTAAATATGAAGATGAAGTGTTGCGTGATGTAGTGCCGATGCAGGCGGGACACTTATTGCTAGGGCATCCATGGCAGTTTGATAGGCATGTGAATCATGATGGCTTTACGAACAAATACTTCTTTGTACTTAACCAACGATTAATCACTCTTGTACCATTGACACCTAAGCAAGTATATGAGGATCAAGTGAGATTGCAAAAAGAGAGTGATCAAAAGAAAAAGAGTGAAAATCAGAGAGAGGCCGAGAAAAATGAGCGAGAAAAAGAAAATCAAAATTCGGCCATTGAGAGAAAATCAGAGAGAAAACAAAAGAATTTCTAAGCAAAGGTGAGTGAAATTAAGCGAGCAATGTTTTCCAGTCGGCCACTGATTGCACTTTTGGACAAAGAGGCCTTTCTAAACACTAACGAACTTAACCTTGCTTTGCCTAGTTCTGTTGTTTCTCTTTTGCAGGAGTATGAAGATGTCTTTTCCGAGGAACCACCACATGGGTTACCTCCAATCCGAGGGCTTGAACATCAAATTGATTTTGTTCCCGGAGCAACAATTCCAAACCGACCAGTCCTAGAGCGCATCAATGACAATGCATACAAGCTAGAGTTACCGGGTGAGTACACTGTAAGTGCCACTTTAATGTTACTGACTTGAGTCCTTTTCATGTAGGTGATGATTTGAGGGCAACTCTTGATTTGAGGGCAAATCCTTTCCAAGAGGAGGGGAATGATGCAAATCATAGCACAACTTCAAGGGATCTAGTTCAAGTCCCAATTGGGCCGGTTACGAGAGCATGAGCAAGGAAGTTTAAGGATATACTCAACGGATTGATTCAAGAGGCATGGACCCAAGCAAATTCGTGGAGGCCCATTGAGCATAGACCACGTGGGCACCAAAGATTCATCAACATGATTCAAGTTCGAGAAGAATCTGGCCAAGGCTAAGCTAAAATTGGCAAAAACGCTAATTGGGCTGATTTTCGTACAGTTTCAACTTCACTTCGTAATCTGAGCAAAACTCTCTCATCCGAGCTCCGATTGATCTGATTCAAGATTCTATGGAAAGCCAAGGAAGATTTATACATCTTTTATGTTTTGAGTTTTCCGAGATTCGGGCTTCATCAAGGTCGAAATTGAGTTTGAAGTTGTTGTACCTGCACTGATGACGTTTTTGGCTGTGCGAAATTCTAACTTAATTAGTGGGTTTCTTTTATTATTTTGGTTGGTAGTTTAGGATGTTTTGGGCCTAAAAATGTTTAGCCCATATCTTTTATTTAATGTAAGCCTTATTTGGCCCTAGGGTTTCGTAGAATGTTTTAAAAATAACTTGTAGCCGCATTTGGCGGGTAGACGATTATTTAGTAAAATTGTGAAAGTATTTTCTCTATGGTTCTTTGAAGAACTATCTAAACTTATCGGAATTTCCCATGGCGTTCACCAACAACTTATTAAACGGATTTCTACCACCGTTTGTGGCGTCTTCCTTATACTGAGGTTCTTGTTTCGCACTAAACAACGGGTTGAGGTTAAATATACCGAGGTTCTTGTTTTGCACTAAACAACGGGTTGAGGTTAAATATACTAAGGTTCTTGTTTGCTCGTAAATAACGGGTTGAGGTCTTTCATACCATGGTTCTTGTTTGTCGTAAACAATGGGTCGAGGTCTTCCATCCAGATCTGATTGTAGAACGATCTTAGATCCTCCCTTTTCGTTGTCGGGTCTCGTTATTTCTTGGCGGGATTTGCATCATTTGGTATCAAAGCTCAGACTACAAATCAGGTCTAATCTATCCTTTTAATTCTTGCATTAGATTATTATCCCTGAAAAAAAATAAAAAAAAAAAAAAAAAAGAGTACAAAAAAAGAAAAAATGAGAGTATTAAAAAAAAGGAGTTCACAAAACATAAAAGATATATATATATATATATATATATATATCTTTCTTCCTTCGAATCTTTTTGAGGAGAGGGGGAATGATGGGCACCATGGCAGACCGAGTCATTAAGATTCGAGAACGAATCCTTTTGAAGAGAGTGGGAATGATGGGCACCATGGTGGACCGAGTTTTAAAGATCCTTTATAAGTTCCAGATGGGCCAATCACAAGGTCAACAGCTAAGAAGTTAAGTGTACAAAAACGCTAATTGGGTGATTTTCGTATAGGTTCGACATCACTTTGTAATCTGAGCATAACTCTCTCATCAGAGTTCCGATTGAGATGATTCAAGATGCTATGGAAAGCCAAGGAATAGTTCTACAACTTTCATGTTTTGAGTTTTCTAAGATTCGGGCTGCATAAAGGTTGAAATTGGGTTTGAAGTTGTTGTACCTACACTGATGACGTTTTTGACTGCTGCGAAATTCTAACTTAATTTGTGGATTTCTTTTATTATTTTTAGTCGGTAGTTAAGGATGTTTTGGGCCTGAAAATTTTTAGCCCATATCTTTTATTTAATATAGGCCTTATTCAGCCCTAGGGTTTCATAGAGTGTTTTAAAAAGAACTTGTAGCCACATTTGGCAGACATATGATTATTCAGTAAATTTTTGGGGAGTATTTTCTTTACGGTTCTTTGAAGAACTATCTAAACTTATCGGGATTTCCCGTGGCTTTCACCGACTTATCAAACGGATTTCCACCACCGTTTGTGGTGTCTTCCTTATACCGAGGTTCTTGTTTAACACTAAACAACGGGTTGAGGTTAAATATATCGAGGTTCTTGTTTCGCACTAAACAATGGGTTGAGGTTAAATATACTGAGGTTCTTGTTTGTCGTAAATAACGGGTTGAGGTCATATATACCAAGGTTCTTGTTTGTCGTAAACAACCGGTCGAGGGCTTCCATTCAGATCTGATTGTAGAATGATCTTGAATTCTCCTTTTTCGTTGTCAGGTCTCGTTATTTCTTGGCGGGATTCGCATCATCTCGAGGCTCACATCTGACGACACGCTAGCCACCTGCCAATTAGGGATGATTTTCCCGATGAGCATTTACTTTCTATTACTTCTCGGTCACAATATGGTCGCGGCTTAAAATTTTAATTGATAGGCAAGTTCTGGAAGTGCAAGACATTCCACTTATGGACCCAGCCTATCAACCTTGATCCCGCCATGCAGGTATTTATTTATTTATTTATTTTGTTTGTTTTGTTTTATTTTTTGTTTTGTTTTATTTTCGTTCTTTTTTTCTTTTTGTTTGCTACTAGTTTTCTTTGTTTTTATTTGTAGGTTAATTTCATTTTGTAAGTTTAGGTTGCCATCTTTGGTGCTTAGCAAGCTGCCCACGTCACACATCAGGTGTATTCTACCCTTTTCAGTACCCTCCATTCAATTTTGATTGTTAAACATTGAGGACAATGTTTCATTTAAGTTGGGGGGGTGGTAGTTGCAAATTCAACATTTAAAATGCTTGTGGCATATTTTCATGTGCCAAATTTTTTTTTAAATTTGCATCACATGTGCATCTTTTTCACATGAGTACTCATTCTCATTCATAGCCATTTTTGTTAATTCACTGAATCCACCGTAATCATTCTGTTGAGGCATTCACAGAACTTTTAATGCACTTATCCAAACTTTGTGGTAAGATGGTGGTTTGACACATGTAGCTAGAGAACTATTTTGCTTAAGTATGCATGTGAGTTTTGGAGAGAATTGAGAGCCTTCAAATGCAGGAAATTGTGATAAGCATTCATTGATCTGTTGAATTGGGCATTTCTTTCGAGAATATCATTAGATGGTTGGTGGTATGACGGCGGATATACTTGGGATATGATCAAGGTCAACTTAGGATTAACGTTTGAGCCTTTCAAGCTAACCCTTCTCATTCATAGACCCTTAGTAGCCAACTTTGAGCCAACAAACACATATAGCTTTTTTTCATATGCCCACATCATCCATACTGCTCTACATTGGAGTATAGCCTATACCTGGATTTTCCTATCCTTTTTGCTTCCAAGTGTGTACTAGGTGTGGAATTTGCATTACTTTTCTTTTGTGTTGCATTGAAAAAAAATCAGAAAAAGAAAAAAGGAAAGAGTACAAGTGCAAAGTGTTCAATTGAGTGAGCATCATATTTAAAAAAAAATCAAAAAATAATAAAAAAAAGAGTTAAAAAAAAAAAAAGAAGAGAAAGAAGAAGGAGAAGTATTATTATTCAGTGATTTGAAAAAGTTGAATAGTACATCGAGTGAGAAGTTTGGTTTGCTATGATTCTTAATGAAATTCTCTTAGTATGTACTTGGAAGTTTTTGAATCCTTTTTATCCTTTTCTTCATATAGCCCCTAACCCGAGCCACGTTACAACCCTTTTATGTTAATCCTTCTGATCCTAAGGAAGCCTGTGGAAAGAGTGGTGGAAGTCTCATTTGTTAGCATGCCTATCATAAGATCAATGTTTGCTTGTTGCATATACATAATTGCCAAATTCTTCATTGAGCGTGTGCACCCCTTGTCAACTCCATAGAGAGAACCCCTACATGAAACACTTTTATACCTGTGAGATATGGAGTTGAACCTTTTGCTTGAGATGTTCTTGACGTTGCATGTGTCATGGTTTGTGGTTAGATGGATAAGGTTTGGAGCACAAACACACTCTGCGAATTGCTATAAGTGGATTGATTGTTATAGGGTTCTTGAATTCCTGAAATTGCTTTGATATGCGAATCTGAAAAGTGTGATTAGATGCCATCTGTGTGTGATCTTCTTTGGTCTCTTTTGTCACTTTTGCATGGAAATTGCTAGGGACTAGCAATGAGCAAGTTGGGGCGTGTGATGAGTGCGCAAAAGTGCACTCTAAATACCCTATTATTAAATTAATAGATTAAAATGCTAAAATGTGATCCTATTATTAGAGCATAATGTTTAATATTCTTAATTCATTTATATTTAATTTTATGACATATTTTCTGTCTAAGTGAGCTGATTAATATATTTATTGAATTAGGGAAGCATTGAAGATAAAAGAAGAGATATGGAGTATATTGTGCAATTTTCAGCTTTTAGGCAGATTCGATCATGGAGCTTCAACTAAGGTTTGGATGGCGTTAGAGTTTCAGAAGGAGAAAATGGTCTTCATTAATTTTTTGGAGGACGTCTTAAGCTTTTCAAAAAGGTATGGTTTGCAAAAAATCCAAGTTCGTTTGGGCCTCCAAACGTTGTTTCAAAGTCAGGCCTGGAAAGCTGGATTCTTATCTGAACCAGCAAAACTCAGTGGGTCGTAACTTGAGTTTTCGAAGTCCAAATTAGGTGATTCAAATGCCTAAAATTATCTACACATCCGGGGCTACAATTTTCGTGAAGAACCCAAATCAAGATTGAATCGTTATCTGATAGTAAAAGGGACCTAAGTGCTGCGGTTGCTGACTATGCGGCTGGGGAGCAGGACGAGCTGAACTAAGAAAGCAAGAAAAGAAAATAAAAGAAAAAAAATGCAGTTTGAAAAAGTTAAAGCAGTTGGGCTGAATCAGAAAGGTGCAGCAGGGTGCAAGAAAAAGAACCAAAAAGAATATCTAAAAAAAAAAAAGAATTAAACTTGTGGCTTGAAGGGCTGAGCATGGGTGTCCGAGAAGGCGGTACAGCTGGGGGCTGGTCTTGGCTAGGCCTTGTGCGGTGTGGGCCTTGTGCAGCGAGGCGCACGGTTGGGTTTCGAAAAGGAAAAAAAGGGAAGCGCGCTGGGGCCCAACCGCTGAATGAGTTAGGGCGCAAAGCCAAATAAGAAAAGAAGCCTAGAGCTGCGGAGAAAAAAAGAGGACGGAGGAGGAGAGTGTGCGGCGCAGAAAATAGCCGCAGCTACTCCATGGCTCAATTCTTCTTCATGAGGTTTATATTGTCCATTATTCAGTATGGGTAACTAAATTTTCAAGTAGGGTTAGGGATGAACTTGTACCATAGATGGTTATTTTTAATTTATTTTTGATTCAGGTGCTGGATTTTTATTTATTAAAACTCTTTGTTTTATCATTCTCAATTTATTGTTGCCGAATAATGACAGAGTTTATTTCGTTATAGATTCAGTCAGGCTTTTTCTATTGAATGGTTTAATTCTTTAATTATGTTTGGATCAATTAATTATTTATATTGATTTAATTCTTTGCTGCAATATTGCTCTTTGGGTATATTGTCATCGTTGGGTTCTTTCAATGTGGATAACAATTTGTGGGATTTAAAAGTGATGAATGATTTTTCAAAAGGTTACATTTGGTTTAATTTTGGTTTATAATTCTATATCTTCCGATTGGGAGTTTTGGAATTAAATTCTCAATTGAGTTATTAGTGAATTAAAAATAATTAAAATACCGGATATGTGCAAGGGATTCCCGATGCTTTACTATTCATTAATTTGAGTATTTTCTTCCAGTTAATCACTTTGTTTAAATTTTAATTTGCTTTTTAAATCACTTTTTATATTTTTATTTTCTCGTTAATCATTTAATATTTCTTTAGTTTCAGAAATTCGTTCTATTATTCTTTTAATTTGTCTCCCTGTGGAATCGACACCCCAAAACTGCACTATAACTTCCGCGTTATTCTTTGAGCGTAATCAAATTTTGTGCCACATAGGTTAATCTGGTGTAAACACAAGAATCGAGTCAGAGTGCTATGTGGGTAAGTCTCATCACAATACTCGGAGCGCCATATAGGTAGGTCTCGGATAGACACAAAAAATCGAATTACACATTGAGTCAGAGCATCGTGTAGGTAGGTCTCATTACAAGAGTCAGAACGCCACATGGGTAGGTTTTACATAAACACATGATCGGATCAAAACAAGTACGATTCGGGTTACATTGTCAAAATTGGTCCACACAAATCATTTTTCTCACTGAAAGGGGTGTTGTGTTTTATAAACATTTTTGCAAAAGAATTTAGTCTAGATTCAAGCATACAACATCTTTTAAATCAGTACATAAGAACGTTATTTCAAGATATAGTCATGAACATCATAGCTCTCTAATATTTCATAAAGTGTAGAAGAGACATTTTGAGTAAATATCGAAATTCATAAGGTAGACATTTGGAAGCAAGATGTAAAATCCACTGATTCAATATACCAGATTATTTACCTATGGTCTAGAGTCCACAGTCCTTCCCTTACTTGCTTACTTGTCTTGGCACTTATCTTATCCTTATACCCTTTGTTGGTGATCCTAGTTCACATATTAAATTGAACTCAATATCCGAATAAGCATATGATTCTATTTAATCACTATCTCTTTGATGTTACTGGCCTTGACCGATTCCATTTTTGGATTCAATCGTCCTCTAAACCCTAAGATAGATCCATACTTTCCCTCGGGTCCCATCTGAAACTTATTCTCCTATTAATGGTATTTTAGTAATTTTATCTCTTTTGTCTCATTTCATTTGGTCTTTCATTTGCTAAAATGGACCCCACCATTATCTCTGAAAAGTTAAAGAAAGTCAGAATATACTATCTCTGACATTTAATTGGCTTTTGAATTACTAAAGGCATAATGGTAATTATGACATTTCACGTGTCTATATTTTTGGGACTTGGTTTCATAAAATGGACCCCCAATATTGGGTCTAGAATACCTAAAAATGTGAAGATAGGTATTTTCATAGTTATCGGAGTTTAATTGATCACATAATTATTTATTAGGACATAATTAGAATCATTTAAGTTTGTCTGTTCATATTTTTTGGAATATAATTTCATAACTCAGACTCTACAATTGAGTCTGCAATGCCCAAAAACATTGGGTTAGACTCTTCTTTCATTTTACTTAGCCTATTTTTGGCCTAATGGCATTTTGGTATTTTTTTTTTTTTATAATTTAAAAAGGATTTAAAAATAATTTATGATCATTTTTCTAGGCCAATTCATAATGAACAAAAGGTTTGGGGCCCAAATGTAATTTCAAAAACTTATTTAACCTAAAGTATACGGTCTAAAGGATTAGTGACTGAACCGGTTCAATTGGTTTAGTGTGTCATCATGACGTAAGCATGGTGTCATCGGTCACTTAATCAAAACAACGTTGTTTCAAGAAGCCTTTAGATCTTTCACGCGGGTTAGCCCAAACCCGGTATTTGACCCAACCTAACTAGTTGACCGACCCGAGTCAATAGTTGACTAGGTCAACAGAACCCCTACCGGTGTCAATCGCTTTCTTCGAGGACGGCAAACTCCGAAAACTATTTCTGGCAATGAGCCCGACATGGTTCAAACCTTTTTCATGAGGATTTCATATCTAAGGTTGGATTTGGGTTTCATCCATGTTTGGTCGTCAAACTAGGGTGTTATAGTGGTTGCTCCAACAAGCCATGATTTTTTGGCGACGTCTTATTCTTCTATTTCATGAGGTTTTACACTATTTTTTAAGCTATTTTTCTTCCATTGTATATCTAGGAGCTTGGGGAACATTTTCCCGTTATTAAAACTAGAGAAAATCAAGCTCAAAGTCACACTCTCTATTTCTCTCTTCCTGATTGTAAACCGTAGTTGATCATTAGTCTGATGACCATTTTTTATGATCTAAATTGTAGTGTGCTCCATTTTCAATGCTCTTTCAAGCTATGAAGTTTTTTTTAAGCTTATGGTTGAAACCCAGTTTTCCTATTTTCGGGTGTAAGGTTTTCTTACGGTTCCTTTTCCCAACAGTTCCATTTTTCTTTCCCTTTTCTTCTACTCATAATTTTAGGCATTTTCAAGCTAATCAAATCTCACGAAGATTAGCATTTAGAGAGGGAAGTTTTAGTGAGAGAAACTTACCCCTTTTGATGGCTTCTCTCTCTTCAATTTCCCTTCCTCTTCCTCTCTATTGGTCCAATACCTCTAGACCTCCCTTCTTCTTCAAAGCTTCTATTTTGGACAATGCATGCAGAGCATGGAGCATGCATTACTTTCCCCCTTCATTTTTCTTCAAGTTCTCTTTTTCTCTCTCTATCCGAACTCTAAAATGGAGTGTCTGGATTACCCCACACGTATACACAGCATAGCTTATATATAATGGGGAGGGGTTTGCATGAAATTTGATTGGACAAGGGGTTGGTGCTATAGGGTGATGACATGTGTCTCTCTTTTCTGAATCTCCCTACTCATCTTCATGTTATATACATATCATGTAGCTTACGTAGCACAAAAGTGTTGATAGCCTAGTTGATATAGTTTTGTTACTTTTTGGGTTAAGCTTCCTTTGGTCCAAGGTTCAAGACTTGGTGGGAGCATTTTGGCTCCTTTCCCCCTCTTTTTATTTTACATATGCACCATATTGCATTTTAGTGTAGTTCATGCACTAGCCTTCCAAACTTTTTCAAGTGTTAATCTTTGATTAATGCCACTCGTAAATTGTTATCAAGTTACAACCTTTGCCATTAAATCATATTCTTTAAAATTGACCATCTCCGATCTATAGCTAATTTCTCTCATTTATACTTTTGTCTCCATATTCATAAACTATCAATTTTAAGTAGAATTGCCCATGATTATTAAGCAAACTATCTATGATAATCATCATTATTCTCAATTGCCCCACTTAATTAGGTCGGGATGTTATAGATAGGATTTTTTTTTTTTTGCCTATTTTTGAAATCCGTTTGTATTTTTTATATTTTTGTTGAGAAATACTTGTATTCATGCTCGATATTGTACAAGTTCAAAGTAATGAACGGAAAACATATCTTCTATTACATCTCTTCTTGTATGCTATGTGCAAGTTTATGTACTTACTCATACTATTTAAATGCACAAATAAAGCATGAAAAATGTGATATAATGCTCTAACCCTAATATGCTATAATTACATGTTGATAGGCAGAGAAATAGAAAAATATGCCCTAACTATTTAATTATATTCATTTGAGGCATGAATTTAAGTTTACAAGTTGATAAAGGGGAGCACATATCAAAAAATAATAATATTCTATCAGTGGTGTCTTTATATTACTATTTTCATTTTAGAAAAGGACATTTTTTGTCATCATCAAAAAGTGAAAGATTGTTAGCCTTAAGGCCTTTCAACCAAAGGTGTAGAGATCTGAAAAAATGAGGGAAAATTTTTCGTTTTGCCGGTAGGATATTTGGCATACACGGTTTTGTCGGTCAAGCCCGGTTTTGCTAGTAAAGCATCTAAATGCGCAGTTCACCATTTGACATGTTTAAAGGCATATTTGGAGTGTGTCATAGAAGATAAATATGCTTAGAATATTTTGAAGTAGCTACTGTTCAAATTTTAGCTAAAACGGAAACCGTTTCAAAATTGGACAAAAAGGGCGTTTGGGTGGCCCTGGTGGAACGGGCCTAAAACGACCTCAAATGAAAATATTTTCTTCTAAGAGTTTTCATTTAAAAAAATTTTATGAACATTGGTTAAAACAAAATTTTGAATTGAAGCGTTTAGGAATGGGTTGTAGAGTAACGAGGTTTCGGGTTCATTAAGGGCAAAATGGTCATTTGCCCTAAGCCCCTTTGTCCACCACTATAAATACAGCCCCCTTAGACTATTTTTATCATAAATTGGGTCTGCAATTACAGAATTCACGTTCTTATAGAGAGAGAGTGAGAAAAGCCCTAGAAATTCAAGAATTCAAGCTGCCGAAACACATATTTCGAGCGGGATTTTGGTCAAACTTTCTTCTGGAAAGTTGTTCATCTCCACGATTAATATATCCTTACCAAACAGTTTGGCTATTCAGAAAATACAGCTTCTACAGTTTGTGAAAAACTGATTTTAGGTATGGTTTCTTGTTAAGCTAGGAATAGATTTAGTTTTTCTTGCTTTGCTACATGTTGATTGAGCTGTATAGATGTTTAATTAATGCTAGGAATCCACCTAGGTGGTGTTGAATTGAAATACCTAGAGTTGGAAATTTGGGGCTTTATGTATTCTTTGGTTTATTTGATGTTTTGTTGCTATGAAGATAACTTATCTTGTCTTTGTATTTGATTGCTATATTTGGTATGTATTTATGTAATATTTACTTGACATCTTGGAGGGGAATTGGTTGTGTAATGTATTAGTCTTGCATGGAATGTTAGTGACTTTGTGAAATTCTTGTTGGTTGGTGAAATTGTGATATTGTGGCTTGAGAAATGTGTTAAGGTGTATGATTATGACCTATGTTATGTGAAGCAATTTACGGGAACTTAAAGTTATGAATTATGTGGGGTTTAAATGCATGACTTGAAAAAGGACACACCATGTATTTGATGAAATGACTCACTGAACTTGCATAATGGAATCATGGCATTTGGCATAGTGTAATTCCTTGGAAGCATAGTGTGAGTTGGGAATTTGGTGTTGTGCATACTTGGTTACTCATGTCCTTCGGGGAAGGTCCGTAAAATGAGACATACTTGGTCACTCATGTCCTTCGGGGAAGGTCCGTAAAATGAGACATACTTGGTTACTCATGTCCTTCGGGGAAGGTCCGTAAAATGAGGCATACTTGGTTACTCATGTCCTTGGGGGAAGGTCCGTAAAATGAGGCATGGACATGGCATAGAGTTGACATGGCATGGAGTTGACATGGGTGTGGCATAGAGTTTGCATGTGTGAGTCATGCATAGTGTGTTTGCATTGCATTAAATAACGGGAAGGAAAATTATATCTTGAAATTGTACACTTGCACATGCCACGTCCTAAATTTGTTGCTAGTATTAGTGAGTTATTATACCAGCAGTTGAGCTGACCCATTCGTGGGCAATACATTTCAGATGAGGCACCAGCTGCTTGAGACTTCCTTGAGTGTTGAAGAAAAAGGAAGGAAATGGATTTTGTAGAAGATTGGACCTTGGGGGGCATGTTTTGAATGTATGGGCATAAGCCCACTTTGTTGTATTTTATATTTAAACTTATGTAAATTGAAAACCTTAGGGCTTGGGCCATTTTAAAAAAATGTATGAGTTGGAACTCAATGAATGTATGATGTTTGATTTAAATGTATACTAGAGGTTACTTGATATTCGGGAGTTAAATATGCATTAAATGGAAGTGTTAGAAAATAGTGGATGCATGTTTAAGAGTTGATGGATTTTGATGCAATTATACCCATATATGTTGTGATTATTAGGTGATGAAAATACTTGGGAAAAACAAAGGAGACTATGTCGAATTTTTGGTAGAATCAAAGTGGGAAATAGGTGTGTAAATGACTTTTTAAAAGGAGTGAAAAAAAATGTCAAAATGGGGGTTTAGGAACCTTGAACAAGGGGGATAAAAAATGGGAAGAAAAGAGGGCTTAAAGGACTTGAAAAAAATTCAAAAGGGGAAAAATTGGTTGCAGCAATGAACAGTAACTTGAAAAATATCAGAAACTGCTCTCTGTGCTACAGTGTCGTGAACAGTGCAGGAACCAGCCCCAGCCGTCGCAGCCCGCGCACCCCTTGCGCGCGCGCGCGAGTGCCTGCGCGGCGTGCGCCCAGCGCCCCACGCCGCGCCCCTACTGCACGCTTGCCGCGCGCATGATGCTGCTCACGCGCGCACCCGTTGCTGCCCATGCGCGCGCGCCCACTGTTGTCTTGCCTGCTGCCACCTGCTGTCCAACCCATGGGCAGCCATTGTTTTGACCATGAAGGCCATGTTATGACCTATTTTCCAAGGGCATTTTGAGGCCATTAAATCATGAGTTTGACCCAAACTTTTGAGTTCATTTGAGACCATTTTAGGCCATTATATAAAGCCAAGTTGGGGCAATTTATGGGACACTTTTTAGGCATAGATTTCAAGGCCATGTTTGGCCATCCACTAGCGCCAACTTTGGGCTAATAGTGGGACAAGTATTTAATTTTAATCTTGCAGGAAAAATTTGAGGAATAATGCGGGAGATTTAATTTAAATTTAATTCATTGTCATTTATTTATTCCTTTTCTTTAATTCAGTCGCTCCCCGGGTTCGTGGAAATTCGGGGCGTGACAAAAGGCATCTTAGTAATTTTAATGATAACAAGGCATTGTCCATGTGCACTAATTTTTTATTCAAGTGACTGCAAATAGGTCATCAAGGTCAAAAAAGATTGTTGACTAAGAAATGACAAAGTCCATTAAGCGAATGTATTCCACTCAAGTACATGTTTCAAGGCAGAAATCAAATCAAGTGGAATTCTCTCTTCGTTTTTTTTTTTGGTGGGCAAATGAAATATATAGAAGAAAAGAAAATACAAGATCAAGAGGGCATACCCTCGAACAAGCTAGAGGGAAAGGAAGCCTTCTACAGGCAGAAGAGCTCCCGTCCCATAGCTACAAAAAAGAAAACATACAAACGTTACTCTTTAAAAATGCTACTTGGGAGAGACCAAATTCACTGAAGATGCCTATTGGAGTTTGAGTTCACAATCCCTTTAGAGGTAGTGAGCCTACCACGGATCATATCCTGGGTTTGAGCTATGATAGCCTTAGGGTTTTTCTTAACCATGGTGAATAATCTGTTATTTCTTTCACGCCAAATGTTATAGACCGTGCAAGCTAGGGTAAGCTTGCCTATAATTGAGAAGAGTTTTTTGCCTTTGAATGTGTTGCTGGCCCAAAGAACAATCTGCTGCTAGTCCCTAGTTGGGCTTTGAAATCCATTTTTGGAAAGCCAATAGGACCATATGTTGGAGGAGAAGGGACACGAAAAGAAAAGATGGCTGTGAATCTTGTTCTCCCTTAAGCAATGAAGGCATCTAGGATCATGGCCAGGCGAAGAATAAAAGAGGCGATCCTTGGTACTTAATCTTTGACGAATAGCCAACCATAGAATAAATCCAACACGGGGAATAGCTTTTGGATGCCAAATAAGCTTCCACTAGTGGACCTGGGGATTACGACTCCTCAGTGATATCCTAAGCTGAATTGATGGAGAAATCCCCATTGGAAAAGGGGTCCAAATCGCCTTGTCTTCCTGGTGGGGGAGAGGAAGAAGGTTTGTAGGCATGCCATGTTTAAGTTCAAGCAGATGAGGAGAGTTAGCAGGAGGCCAATTCCAATGATGATCCAGAATGATAGAACCAACTTTAGCATATCTCCCAAGACCTGAATCATAGATAACCCTTTCTCCCATGTTGTCATATATGGAGCCATTGGGGAGCCAATAGTCAAACCAGAGAGATGCAAACTGGCCATTCCCAATAGAAATTCTAATATACGGCTTAAACAATGGCCTGAATTAAGCATTTTCCTCCAAGCCCATGAGCAGGATTGGGGACACTTGACCTCCCAGAAGCTTTTACCTTTAAGGATATTGTTGCGAATCCAGAGAACCCAAGGAGAATTGGATGGGTTTTGAAACATAGTCCGTATAAGCTTCCCTAGAGCTGCTTTGTTCCAATCATAGAGCTTCTTTATCCCAAGCCCTCCTTCATCTTTAGGACAGGTAATGTCATCCCAAGCGACTTTGGATCTGGAATGAATAAGATGGTTGCCGCTCCAAAGAAAAAATCTCATGGCTTGGTCGACTTGATTAATCACCTTCTTAGGGAGAATGAAATGAGAAGACCAGAAGACCTGAATGCTAAAAAGCACTGATTTGATCAGCTGAAGCCGACCAGCGTAGGATAAGAATTTGCTAGACCAATGAGTGATTTTCCCAATGATGCGGTCAACCAAGGTTTTACAATCCTGGGCTTTCAGCTTAGTAGAGATCAAGGGAACTCCAAGGTACCGAATAGGAAGGGACCCTTCAGGGAATCCAATATGATCAATAATAAGTTGCTTGAGGTTACTATCCACTCCAGAAAGGAAGATGTTACTTTTGGAGGCATTGTGAAGAAGACCAGAAAAGGAAGCAAAAGTGTCAAGCCCTTCCTTGAGAATAGAGGCTGAAAGGAGATCACCATGACAAAAAAACATAATATCATCAGCAAAGCAAAGGTGAGCCAACTTAGTCTTATGGCATCTCCAATGGTATTTAAATTGAGGAGAAGCTGAATTCTGTTGAATAATAAAAGAGAGCACTTCCATAGCAAGCACAAAAAGATAGGGGGAGAAAGGATCTTCTTGCCCTAGACCCTTAGCACCAGGAAAGAAACCTTCCAACTCTCCATTAATAACAACTGAGAAATAAGGAGTAGATATGAAATAGTAGATCCAATCAATAAACAGCTTAGGAAATCCCATGAGGCTCAAGATGTCCATAATAAACTCCTACTACACTGAGTCAAAAGCTTTCTTAAGATCAACTTTCATTGTACAACGAGGAGAGCCTGAGTTCTTCTGGTAATTGTGCATGAGCTCCTGGGCAAGAAGGATGTTGTCACTGATTTTCCTACCTTGAATAAAGACAGATTGGGCTAAGTCAATGAGGCTAGGAAGGACTTTCATTAGGCGGTTGGCAAGGATTTTGGAGATGGCTTTGTAAATAGTGTTACAGCAAGAAATAGGCCAGTAGTCATGAACAAAGGAAGGGTTAGGGACCTTAGGAACCAAGGTAATAGCTGTGGAGTTGATCTCCTTAAGAATGGATCTTGAAGAAAAAAATTCTGAGATAGCAGCAATGACCTCAGGTTTGACAATACTCTAGGCTTTTTTGAAAAAATAGCCATTGAAACCATCAAGCCCTGCGAGAAAGTCATTAGGAAGCCGCTTGGTGATAAAGTTTGCAAGAGCTTGCTTCCCTGGGTACGGAATGGGACTTTCAGTTCCCAGAAGATCATGATAAAATTCGACAATGTTGCTTTTGATCTCTTTGATGTCATTAATTATATTACCATTAGCATCAATCAGGCTGACTATCTTGTTTCTGTTTCTTCTGCTATTCACTGATTTGAAGAAGAAAGAGGTATTTTGGTCACCTTCCGTAAGCCATTGGACCCGGGATTTTTGCTTGGCAAGGCTTTCCTCACTGGAAAGGATGGAATAATATAAATGGATGGCTTCTTTCTCCTCCTAGATGAGCCTGGCATTTCCTAGATTTTGGGCCAGGAGGTTTTGGATGTCGTGCAGCTTGTTGCGGGTTTCTTGGACTCTAGAGGTAATGTTCTTGAATTTTTCCTGATTGAATTCCTTAAGAGCATATTTTACCTTCTTGAGTTTCTGGCAGCAAATGAGCAAATGAACATAGCTGTACCTTGGATATTAGAGTTCCAGGCCTGCTCAACAATAGGAAGAAAGCCATCAGAATCCGCCCAAAAATTGAAGAATTTGAAAGGAACTTTGCTCTTTTTTAGAGGGATGCCGGATTGAACAATAATAGGGGAATGATCAAAAAGGCCATGGGGGAGAAACTCAGCCTCCGCCGTAGGAAAGGCAGCGAGCCAATCTTGGTTGACCAGGGCTCTATCAAGTTTCCGCTGAATAGAAGGGAGCAGCCTGTCCATTTGTCTAGGTGAAAAAATGCCCAAAGTATCTCAGATCCTCAAGCTCAGAGTTCATAAAGCATTTGTTGCAGTCGTCCATAATAGTGGGCCAATCATGGCCACCACCGCTTCTTTCATGAGGCAAACGGATGGCATTGAAATCCCCAAATATAAGCCACGGGATATCCTTGGAGATGGAGGCTTGGAGGTTGATGTCACGCCATAAATCATTCCGTTGAAGAGGAGAGTTGGAGCCATAGATAACAGAAATGATCAGAGGAGCATTGGTGTCCCGAATAGTAGCATTGAAATGAATGGCTTGAGCATTGGCGCAGGAAGAATTAATTTGCAGAATAGAGTTATTCCAACCAATCCAAATCCTGCCAGAGGGAGCATGAGAATAGTTATGTAAAAAAGACCAAATGGGAATGAGAGAGTTAGCTATAGAATCTTTGGAAGCATTCTTAACTTTGGTCTCAACAATACCAAAAAAACATATAGAATAATCATGAGCAAAGGTTCAAATTTCACGCTATTTAGAGGGGCTGTTCATTCCCTTGATATTCCAACAAGCAAAATTCATTGAGAAATGGAGAGGGTATTGGAACCGGATGTCCCTTGGTTCCTTAGGAGTTTT
Organism: Nyssa sinensis; assembly: GCA_008638375.1. NCBI lineage: Eukaryota > Viridiplantae > Streptophyta > Magnoliopsida > Cornales > Nyssaceae > Nyssa > Nyssa sinensis. The sequence goes on from CM018034.1 coordinate 37,220,810, forward strand.
CGCTGCCTTCTTTGCTTCCTGAGCTGATTCCTTCTATAATTGCTCCCAGTATCAGCTTCATCAACTTTGGCTATTTTATCCACTAGAGAGTTGGATTCAGGAGAAGCAGTGGAAGCAGAGTAGTTGTCTGCACATGGGTAGCTTTCATCTAAAGGAGGCCCACTGGAGTTAGGAGTTTTTGGGAATAGAAGAGAGACATTGCTCTCCTCATGAGCTGAGAGAGGTCTCTGGACCTGATAATTTTTTCCCGCTATAGCAGTAAGAGGATGAAGAGAATCAGGTTGCTGTATCTCTGGGCATTTAAGGCTATGACCACCGCTGGTGGAACCTGTTACCATTGGATTAATTCGTTGAAATTCAGGATGCACAATCTGCTGTTCTATAGAACGGTTAGTAGTGTCTGCAATGGGATTGGTGTGGTCTCCTGCATCTCTTAAAGCATTATCAGAGTGAGTGGTGGCAGCTTGGATGGGGTCTGCATTACTGTAGTTTTCAGCTTGAATGAGTTTGCCTTTTCTGGAAACCTCTCTCCAGACACCCTTGTTAATTGATGGAGCAGCATTAGTAGGAGGTTGGATAGTTTTCCCTGCATCACGTTTCATGGAGGGACAATTAGCAAGTCTATGCCCAAATGTTTGACAATGGGTGCACATGGAGGGAAGCCATTGGTATTCAACAAATATTTTCACTTTTGATTGTTCAGACAACTTGATATCAAAGCAATCAAGCAACTCTTGGGTGGCGTCCACTTCCACACAAACTCGAGCATAGCTGATCCTAGATTGTTCTTCAGTATAAGAATCAGCATAGAGAGGCTTCCCAATGGCACTGCCAATGTAGCTAAGCACTTGGGCTGTCCAGAGTTCATAAGGGATATTATAGAATTTAATCCAGACAGGAATTTTTGCCAAATCCTACTTTAAGAGAGCCATGCCAGGGTGCCATTTTTGAAGAATGATATGTCGTCCAAAGAAGTGCCAGAGCCCGCTTTCAAGGATAGAGCTGATAGCATGCACAGAATCAAATTTGAAAAAATAGAATTCGTTGCCATTTGTGAGAACAGAGTTTAAGCCATCTTTGCTCGAAAGTTTTTCTGCAACTTTCTGTACCCAGAGAAATGGCATTTTCTTGTCTAAAAAATAGACGACCATGGTGTTTTCCCAATCTGATATGCCAGCTTGGAGGACTTCCAAGGGAGGTTGGACCGTGATCCTATTACCCACTTGTAGGGCAGCTTTGTATTCTAGAGAAAATTTTTTTGAGGAGGGGAGTTTTTAGAAAAGTGAGGACCAGGTAGTAGAGGGTGTAGGACCCGCAGGCATATGGTGAGAAGGAGGTGCAGTTGACTTACCATGGTGTGGAAGCAAGGGGTTGGACGGACCTATTGCTAGGGAGAGGGGCTGTGGTTCTGTCTCTATAGGGTTTGTTGAAAGGAGAGGCAATGTTATTGAATCTGGGTTGTAACACCCCAACCTGAATATGGGATCATCGAGTCGTGGGTTATAAATTGGTTATCAAGGCATTGAGTAACGGGGTTGGTTTCGACCCTGACGCGTGGACTTTTAGTAATAGTCCTGAAAACTCAGGACGACTGTACATCACTTTCGTTGCAATCACCAACCTATTTCGGTTAGTTCCACAGTGATTGTAGAATTTCACGACAACTACCGGCCATTGATACGACTGTACACCCACACGGCCACTGGATAGCCTGCCCCAAACAGTGACTAAGAAGCACTCATTATGGGTGCTACAACAAGCAAGAGGAAACCTAGTTGGTGGGGAAATCAGAAATTGAAATGATCATGAGTAAGTTATATATACATGCAAACATATTGTATACACACAACACATACCATTCAGTCACATACAGAGAAAGGGAGAGAGAGTTCTAAGAAGAAAAAGGGAGGAAATTCAGCAGGAAAAAGGAGAGGGATCTAGAGTTAAAGAGGTAAACCCACTAAAACACCTAAATTTCTCTCTCTAGAATATATGCATGTGTATAGGCTGTTTAAGTTTTATTTATGCATGTATAATGTTTAGGGTGATAGTAAACGAACAAAGCATGAAAATTGGCCACAAAACAACCCTAGAACACCAAGAACAGGACACATCCACCATGGACGTCCCCCTTGACAACAGGTCTTAACCAACCTTGGCTAATCCAATTTTGGCCTACAGAGACCTAAACTAGACCATCTCAGTGCCTTGAAAATACTAGACCACGATCCAAAACCTTATACAATGCGCCAAAAACTCAAGTTACAAGTTTCGGCTGTAAACCTAGTTCTTAGTTTTAGACTCCTCGACTCGTTTTTGAGAATGGGGATTGAATCCCCATCCCATGAGGATCACACAACCAAACACCATTAAAAATGGTGAAGAAACAAGGATTTGCCAACGGGTTGCAGGTCTGGGTTATCAACCCTCTGCCCGAACTCGTTAGACTTGTTTAATTCCTAAAACGAATGCCAAAATGATTCTTGATGCCTTAGGAACATTTCTGTTTGAAAACAGTAAGGATTTATGGAGCCAAAACGCACGAAATTGAAGAAAGAAGAAAACCAGAAATTAGGGCAACAGTGGAGGAAGACAGGAGTCGAATCCACTGTTGAATCAAGTCACGCGAGTTGACTCGAACACGTGTCATGACAATAGTCCTAGCCGCTTTTGGAAGGAATGTTTCAGTAGTACTGTTGTTAAGTGATATGAACTTTAAGTATTAACTTTTTATAGTAATAAAGTGGGTACATGATATGAGTAAGCCCCACGGGGCACCTAAATTATGATTGTAATTATAAAGCTTTTAAGTTTTATTATGCTCTCAATGTGTGATCATGTATACGCAATTGTGAAGAGGGGAGTCCGGGATGAGTGCAAATTTTAAAATGAGAAAAGAAAAGAAAAAGTTTTTCACGCTTCCGCAACCACATGACGCACATCTATTTGATACCACTGCGTATGCGAGCCTTGTCCTGAGGCCCTCAGGCCGAAGGGCGGCGATCGCGACACGAGATCCGCAAAGGGTGGATTTCGGGTCGTGACATGGGTGGGTTACAAAAATAGGAGTATCAAAGTGGTTAATAGAAGAGGGAATAGTTTGGTAGGGACCACCATATAAAGGGGCACGTCCCTTTGCTTTATCGTCAAGAGTAGAAGGATCAGTTTCATTTGGTTGGCCAGTGGTTAGGTGAGTGAGAGGGGGCATATAGGTGACTGTAGACACGACTTGATGGCACACTACCATCTGCTGCGCCGATTGAAATGAGGGGTCTGTTGGGTTATCGGGGGGGTTTTGTTGACCCTGTGGGCCCGGGACTGCCAACTACTGCGCTGAATGAACCGTTGGGTTAGCAGGAGGGACATGTTGACCAGGTGGGCCCAAGGCCATGCGGTTACAAGGGTTAGTTGGCACTGTTTGTACAGTGTTTAATTCTGACCTCATATTAGGTTACTGAGTGGTCAGATTTCCAAGCATATAGGTGAGTGAGGGGGTAGCGACTTGTTGGCCGTGGGCAAGCTGTGGCTGATAAATTTTTCCAAACGTGCTAACAAGCTTAGGAATAGGCGCTAGCTGGAGCGGTTGGACCTGGTCAACATTAGAAGGCGTCTGAACTTGTAAAGCAACGTTAGGCGTAAGGGGATGGGCTGTATCAGAACAGCATAATTTAATTGACGGACATGCAACTCCTGCAGATGGAGATATTAGTCCTTCATGTTGATTAGGAACAGTGTTACCCACACTTTTTATTTTTTGTCTTTTGGGTTTTGAGTGATTTAGGATTATATTGATTATTGGTCGTAAGTTCTTAATATTTAAAATGACCAACTAAGAACAAACCTCAAATGATTTTTCAAAATAATATATTTCCATACTTTATGTTTTGAAGGTCAAAAAGTTTTGATAAAAGTACATTGGAAAAAATAAGCTAAAAGGCATCTACTATCCAAACCAGTTATCGCATCCCACACCCCACCCTATGGGGATTAGAGATAATGATTGGCTAGCTTGGCACTTCTCCAATATACTAACTTTGTTTAGCATATTGCTGGCGTGTCCAACCAAAAGCCTCTTCACTTGAACATAATCCATGCATTCATAATTATACATAACAACAAAAATAAAACATAGCATAGCACAACTAAATATTTAATTGTCAAATACAATAAATATGAAACTTACAACCCAAAAATTTCTTTGATAAACTACTACAAAAGATAACTATGATAACAAAAGATCATCATCGTCTCTCAAAATGGTTGTATTCCAATCCGTCCTTGTTGATTGCGCTATCAAAATTTTTACCTAAAATATACAGGATAAAACCCTATGAACTTTATGAAAAGCTCGTGAGTAACTCAGGTTCCCTGTCGTTGGTTTTCTAAATCTTTCACATAAACTTTCATGGATAGTAATATGAAAAAATATACCAAAAGCTACTAAAAATTATAAAAACATGTGTATATAACTGATTTGCAAGATGTGCTGTAAAATCAAGCAAATATTCATGCCAGTCAAGTTTTGTAATATAAAATATGATCGCATAAAAGTTGAAGTTGTAAAACATATTATATGCCAACATCTATAAGTTACGTCCCTTGCAGACCCAAAATACTCACTTGGGCGACTAAATATAGTCTACAGCTCTCGGCTTATATAGTCACTTACTGAATTCAAACTCCCAGCCGAGTAGGTTATATAGACTTATCTGAAGTCTATTGGATCTAAACCCCAGTAGGGCATGTAGGGCACATAATTCTCTACCATTGTGTCTAGAATAGTCATGAAAGCTTAAAAATGAGGTTTCATAATTTTTGGTGTTCGTTTGACTACTTAATTTAGATAGCAAAGTTACACAAATTATGCCCATTAGTCTTCGTTTATACATTTAAAAAATTCATGTGCTAAAATGGAACCCTCCATGGAGTCCAAAGTGCTAAAAAACCATAGGTCAGGCTTTTTTATATCTTAATTTGGTAATATATAGCATTAAATTTCTAGGGATGTAGATGTCATTTTTATAATTATTTGGAGGAAAATGGTCATTTTGACACTTCTAGGGACATTTTTGTAATTTATCAAAAATCTAGCCGCTAAATTATAATTTTCAGAATTTACTATTTTATTTTAATCATTTTTCTAATTTAGAGGGATATTTTTAATATTATTTGGGCTTTTATATAATTAATTAAAACTCTTGGGAGTCAATTTATAATTATAGAAAATTAAAATTATTTTTCAATTTTAGATGGGCGTTTTTGAATTTTCAAGTTTTTCATTTGGGCCATGGTGTAATTTTCTTAAACTGTTGGGGGTTAAATCTTAATTTAACAAAATTCATTTAAGCCCTCAAACAACCAAACAAAGGATAAGGGATTAATTCATCGATATGGTATCCTTGTTCCAGCTCCTAATCTATTAAGCTTTAGCCAAACAGGCCTAATTCAAATTTAAAGCTTTTTAAATTTACCCTCAAAACGATGCAGTTTAGTTAACCCTATTGGCGCGTAGACCGGACTTGACCCGACCCAAACCCGGATCCGACCCAACCCGTCTGGTTACTGTTCATCATCTCCCTCACAAAGGTGGCAGCACTGTTCACCAAAAACCCTAAATTTTTCAAACACTTTTTCTTTATGTTTTCTTGACTCTTTCAACCCCTTTTCGATCCTAAACGACTTCTTAACCTTAAACTTAACTTTTTATGGTGATTTAGAGCTTCGAATCGTATTAAACATGATCTGGGCATCATCACAGTGACTAGTTCGAGGCTTTGTTCATGGTGATTTCTCAACCAAATCTCATGGGGTTTGATTTGTTGTAATCCTTGGACCACAAGGTTTCTTTTCCCGTTCTTAAAACCAAAGTTGGTGCTCGATTTCATTGATGTCTAAATATCTTCACTTGTAGTTTCTAGTTGCTTCAAACTAACCTAGGCCTATTCCACTTGGTTTATTCCATTTCACAAGTTATTTATCATGTAGTTTAAGCTTCATTACTTGCATTTAAGTTTTATTGCAATCGATTTCTAGACTGACCTCGATTTTCCACTATTTCCTGCCACTACAGAGGCTTAAAGCTTCTAAAATTTAACTAGCAAGCATAATTTCTACACAAAAATTGAAACAAAAGATGAGAATTCTTTTTTTTTTTTGGTAAGTAAAATTTAATATAACCAAAAGAAGAAAAGAAAATACAAGATCAAGAGGGCATACCCTCGAACAAGCTAAAGGGAAGGAAGAGCTTCTATAGGCAGAAGCGCTCCCAACCCAAAGCAGCAAAAAAAGACACAAGCATTACAAACCATTACACATTGAAGATGCTACTTGGAAGAGACCAAATACATTGAAGATGTCTATTGGTATTGGTGTTTGCGATCCCTCTGGAAGGAGTGAGCCCACCTCGAATCATTTCCTGGATTTGAGCTATAATAACCTGGGGATTTTTCTTGATCATAGAGAACAATCTGCTATTCCTTTCCCTCCAAATAATATATACTGTGCAAGCTAGCGTAAGTTTCCCTATAGTAGCGGGAAACCCCTTACCTTTGAAATAATTGGTAGCCCAAGAAATGATCTGCTACCAGTCTCTAGAAGGGCAATGAAAGCCACTTTTAGAGAGCAGATGAGACCAAATGTTGGATGTGAAGGAGCAGAAGAAGAAAAGATGGTTGTGACTCTCAACTTCACGCAAGCAGAAAAGACATTTTAGATCATGACCACGGTGAGAGTAGAATAGACGATCCTTGGTACGAAGACTGTTACAGATGGCCAACCAAAGAATAAATCCAGCACGAGGGATGGCTTTAGAATGCTAAACAAGCTTCCACCATTGAACCTGGGGCTTCCGACTTCTAAGAGTATTCCAAGCTAGGTTGATGGAGAAGTTCCCATTGGAGGAGGGCAACCAAATTGCCTTGTCCTCCCTTAGGGGGGAAGGATGAAGGTTGCTAGGCATGCTATTTTTTAGCTCAAGTAAGTGAGGAGAGTTAGCTATCGGCCAGCTCCACTGATGATCCCTAATGATGGAACCAACATTAGCATATCTCCCAAGGCCTGAATCATATATAACCCTTTCCCCCATATTATCATAGATGGAACCAGAGGGGTGCCAATAATCAAACCGAAGAGAGGCAAAGAGACCATTCCTAATAGAAATTCTGATGAAGGGCTTGAACATGGGTCTTAATTTAAGCATTTTCCTCCAAGCCCACGAGCAAGATTGGGGGCATTTGACCTCCCAGAAACTCCTACCTTTCATAATATTACTATAGATCCAAAGAACCTAAGGAGATTTAGAAGGGTTTTGAAAGATTGCCCAAATGAGCGTGCCTAGAGTTGCTTGATTCCACTCAACAAGCTTTTTTTATCCCTAGCCCCCCTTCATTTCTAGGGCAAGTAATATCATCCCAAGCAACCTTAGATTCGGTCAAGATGAGGTGATTGCCACTCCAAAGAAAAGATCTCATAACTTGCTCAATTTGAGTAACCACTTTCTTAGGGAGGATGAAATGGGAAAGTCCAGAAAACTTGGATGCTAAAAAGCACGGATTTGATAAGTTGGAGCCGACAGGCATAAGATAAAGATTTAGTAGACCAATGAGTGATTTTACCAATGATGTTGTCAACCAGGGCTTTCCAATCCGGGGTTTTAAGTTTTCTTGAGATCAAATGAACACCAAGATAGCGGATAGGAAGGGATCCTTTAGGGAATCCAATGTGGTCAATAATATGACGCTTGGTGTTGTTATCCATGCCAGAAAGGAAAATGTAACTTTTGGAAGCATTGTGAAGAAGCCCAGAAAAGGAGGCAAAAATGTCAAGCCCGTCCTTGAGAACAGAAGTCGAGGGCAGATCCCCATGACAGAAAAGCATAATATCATCAGCAAAGCAAAGATGGGTCAGCTTGGTTTTGTGACATCTCCAATGATGCTTAAAATGAGGGACAGTTGAATTCTGATGGATAATCAAGGAGAGAACTTCCATAGCGATAACAAAGAGATAGGGAGAGAGAGGATCCCCTTGCCTTAACCCTTTAGCTCCAGGAAAGAAACCTTCAAGCTCACCATTAATAACAACTGAGAAGCGAGCAGTAGAGATGCAACAGTAGATCCAGTCAATAAAAAGCGGAGGGAATCCCATAATGCTCAAAGTGTCAATAATAAATTCCCATCGAACCGAGTCAAAGGCTTTCCTAAGATTGAGATGGATCAATGAGATTAGGAAGGACTTTCTTAAGGTGATTGGCCAGGATTTTGGAAATGGTTTTGTCTATAGTGTTGCAGCAAGATATAGGGCGATAGTCATGAACAGAGGAGGGATTGGGGACCTTGGGAATAAGGGTAATGGCTGTGGAGTTGATTTCTTTGAGAATGGAGCTTGAAGAAAAAAATTCAGAGATAGGAGCAATGACCTCAGGTTTGACTATGCTCCAAGTTTTTTGAAAGAAATAACCATTGAAGCCATCAGGCCCCGGAGCTTTATTGGGTGGAGACTAAAGAGAGCTTCCTAGATTTCACCTTTAGTAACTGGGCATTGGAGAGCCATGAGGGAGTCATTAGGCAGACGCTTAGTGATAAATCCAACAAGAGCTTGCTTCCCTGGATACGGAATGGAACTTTCGGTTCCAAGGAGATCATGATAGAAGTTAACTATGGAGCTCTTGATCTCTTTGATTGTGTCAATTCTGTTACCAGAAGGATCAAGGAGACTGACAATTTTGTTTCGATTTCTTCTGCTTATTACTGATTTGAAAAAGAAAGAAGTATTTTGATCACCTTCAGAAAGCCATTGGACTTGGGATTTTTTCTTGGCAAGGCTCTCCTCACTGGAAAGAATAGAATAATAAATTTGGAGAGCTTCTTTTTCCTCATAAATGAGCCTGTTATTTCCCGGATTCCGCTCAAGGAAGGCTTTGGATGTCATGAAGCTTGTCACGGGCTTCTTGGACTCTAAAAGAAATGTTCTTGAATCTTTTCTGATTGAAATCCTTAAGAGCATACTTTACCTTCTTGAGTTTCTGGCAAGCAAATGAACATAGCTGTCCCTTGGATATTTGAGTTCCAAGCTTGCTCAACCGTGGGAAGAAAATCATCATAGTCTGCCCAAAAATTGAAGAATTTGAAAGGGATTTTGCCTCTTTTTCGCGGAATGCCAGTTCTGACAATAATTGGGGAGTGATCAGACAGGCCAGGGGGGAGAAACTCAGCCTCAGCAAATGGAAAAGTAGTGAGCCAATCTTGGTTGACAAGAGCTCTATCAAGCTTTCTCTGAATTGTGAGGGGGGCAGCCTGACCATTACACCAGGTATAAAAGAACCCAGAATATCTTAAATCCTCAAGATCAGAATTCATGAAGCATTTGTTGCAGTCATCCATAATATTGGACTAGTCATGGCTACCATCTTTTCTTTCATGAGGGTAACGAATGGCATTGAAATCCCCAAAGATAAGCCAAGGGACTTCCTTGGATATAGTGGCTTGGTGGATGATGTCATGCCTATAGATTATTCCGTTGAAGAGGGGAGTTGGAGCCATATATAACAGAGATGACCATAGAAGTATTGGAGTCCCGAGCTGTAACATTGCAGTGAATGGCTTGAGCATTGGTACAATAAGAATTAATCTGCAAAAAAGAGTTATTCCATCCGATCCAAATTCTCCCAGGAGGGTGAATGAGGATAATTATGCAAAAAAGACCAACTAGGAATGAGAGAATTAGCTAAGGCATCTTTAGAAGCATCCTTAACTTTGGTCTCAACTAAACCAAAAAACAAAGAGAATAATCTTGAACAAAAGAACGCACTTCCCATTGCTTGGCGTGGCTATTCATACCCCTGATATTCCAGCAGGCAAAATTCATTGAGAGAAGGAGGGGTTGATGGAACCTAAGGTTCCTTGATTCCTTAATAGACTTCGCCGCCATCTTTGCTTTCTAAGCTGATTTCTTTTGTAATTGCTTCTAGTATCAGCTTCGTCAACTTTGGCTATCTTGTCCACTAAAGGATTGGAATCTGGGGAACCAGTGGAAGACGAGTTGCTAACTGCACATGAAGAGCTGCCAGCTAAAAAAGGACCATTAACACTAGGATGAGGGGATTGAAAAGCAATGCTGTCATCATGTATAGGTGGACGAGGACTCAAGTCCTGTGCAACTTCCATGGCCAAGTCCTGAGCTTTTGCCGAAACCATTATTTGAGCTAAGGAAGATGGGAGGATGTCTTGAGATATCAGAATAGAATCAGCAGTAGTTGGGTGAGGCATTATCTTTGGGTCATCAAGGAATGGGCAATTGCTAGGGATGACGGTCTCAATTGAATTAATAGGCAGCACTTCAGATTGGTCCAAATTCTGCCCTACATCTCTTAACTGTATTTTCTGTGGGAGTGACATCTGCTTAGACATTGCTTGCACTCAGGGTGTTATCTTCTTGAATGGATTTACCTCTACTGGATACCACTTTCCACACATTCTTATTATTGGTTGTGGTAGCATTGGCAGCGAGCTAAACAACTTGACTTTCATCCCGTTTTATGGAAGGGCAACTTACAGTTTTATGCCCAAAGGTTTGACAGTGGGTGCACATGGAGGGAAGCCATTGATATTCAACCATAATTTCCATCTTTGAGTGGTCAGAGAGCTTGATATCAAAACAATTCGGGAGCTCTTTGGTAGCATCCACCTCCACACAAATTCTAGCGAAGCTGATCCTGGATTGTTCTTCTGTATGAGAATCAGCATAGAGAGGATTCCCAATAGCACTGGCTACATAGCTAAGCCCTTGGGCTGTCCAGAGTTCATAAGGAACATTGTAGAATTTAATCCAAATATGGTATTTGCCATGTCCTGCTTAGAGAGAGCCATACCTGGGTGCCATTTTTGGAGAATTATATGTCGCCCAGAAAAGTGCCAGAGACCACCTTCAAGAATATAGTTAACAGTAAGCATAGAGTCAAATTTGAAAAAATAAAATCCATTGCCATTGGTAAGGACCGAGATTAACCCTTCATTAGTCCATAATTTTTCTGCAACTTTTTTTACCCAAAGAAATGGCATTTTCTTGTCCAGGAAGTAGCCGACCAACGTATGTTCCCATTTTGGTATACCGGCTTGAAGGACCTTTGGGGGGGGATGGACAGTAATCCTATTGCCTTCACGTAATGGTTGCTTAAATTCCAGCTTGAATTTTTTTTATGAAGATGGCTTTTGGAAAAGGGATGACCAGGCAGGAGTTGGCGTATGAACAGCTAGATGGGGATTTGAAATAGGAGCCTTACCACTTGTAGTTGACATGTGGGCTACCTCGTGAAAGTCTGCTGCAAGGGAACTGTTTGTCGGTCCACCGAAGCTTGGCTTGGTTAGGTGATGGAGAAGGGACATATAGGTGACTGTAGAATTACCATTTCTACACGCTGCCATCTGTTGCGTCGGATGAAGAGAGTGGTTAGTAAGGGGGCCTGCTGCATCGGTTGAAAACAATGGGTCATGGATTTAGCAAGAGAAGCTTCTTGACCTGGTGGGCCCGTAGCCATGCAGCTTTTAGGGGCAGTAGGTGATAGATCTTTTTGAATTTGTTGAGTGACTATTGCAGAGCTAGGGAGAGGAGGCCATGCAGTAGCCGTTTCAGAATTTTCTGAGTGGTTAGGCCAGTACACAGTGTTAGAGACTGACCTTATATTGGGTTGTTGAGGGATCAGATTTTCAAACGTATCTGTAACCATGCCTCTATAGGAAGCTGCTACTGGGGCTATTTGGACAAAGCTAGAAGGGAATGACGTATGGTCAGTCACTTAGTGATTTGTAGAGGCAGAATTTATTTTATTTTGTTGTAAGGAGGAGGTGGGAGTATCAGCTTTTTGGGTTGGATAAGTTAGCACACTACCAGGCTGTCCTGCGTCCAAGGGGGATTGCATTGAGGCGTTCTGACTTACACTAGTAGGCTGCTACGTGGCCTAGCATTTGTGTTCCTCCATTCCAAGCCGTTGGATCAGCTTTCCTAGTGTCCCCAGATGACATGCAGTGAGCCTGTGTTGTAGAAGGGCCGGATTGCCCACTTCTACTTGCCATTGAGGGAGCTGCACGCGCCAATGAATGAGACTTGCGTCCTCCTCTTTCGTGAGTTCCAGCTTCCTGGCTGCTATTGAGGGTAGCTAATTCTGGTTCCCTCATGAAGGAGCAGTCATAGGAGAAGCCACCAAAGTCCTGCTCTAGATTAAGAGCCGCTTGAGGAATGAATTCCCCCTGCTCAACGCCGTCTGCCCAAGACAAAACTGGGCTTTGATCTTGTTGCCTTTTCCTTCCCTGCATGGTCACATGATGGGTTTGGGAACCTTCCTGAACGTGGCTAGCATTAGAGGCTTCCTTATCATGGTTGCCTATCTCCGTAACAACAACGGCATGAACCTCTTGAGGGGCATGATTGGCTGGAGGCGTAGTTAGCACGACTGAACTCCCTTGACTTTGAACAATAGGACATGAGAATTGGGCAGTGTAAGGAATCGGTGGCAACATGGTCAGCAAGAAGCTTAGAGACCGAAAAACCCAGAAGAATCAGTAGTGCCTTTAGCTAGTTCTAAGACCGATGACCCAGAAGAACCTTTAGTGTCTAGAGCTACATTTGACGACCCAACCTGAAGATGGGATTTAGTTGGAGGATCCAGTAGCTTGCACTGATAGAGAAGGATTCTTTGTGTCATGAAGAACATTAATCTCGGCAGATAATGGACTGAAAACTAGAGAGAGAGGGGGAGGGATTAGAGAGAGAAGCTATCATTTTCTCGAACTGAGAAATTGATTCTAACCTTGTTTTGATTTGGTTGGTCCCTTGGTGTGAAACTAACCTAGAAGGGTGTTGAATAGGTTTGTACCAAATTTTCAATTTTTTATTCACAACACTAATCTACAACAAGGATAGAAAAATATATGAATTGAAATTTTAATCAATAAACATTCAATGTGTTCAATTCATTTCAATCCACCTAATATAGTAGCAATAGTGTTTAACACACAAAGCAATTTCAACACAAGCCTAATTGATCAACTAATCCAATTCAAATACCAATTTCACAATTCAACTTGAAATTACACTATGTGATCAATTCTCCACTCCACAATTTAATTTACTAATCCAAGTGCTTAATTAAGTTTTCAATTATTCAATTGATGTCTAATTTTCATAATTATTCATGAAAACCTAAATCTAAATTAAGCGGAACCATTCAAGTAGAACAAATTGAAAATTGTAAAGCATGAAGAGTAAAATAGTTTCAAACTAAAATGATGACGGAGAAACCACCACGAAAACTATCCGTGATATAAGACTCCGAAGCCGGCCATGCTCATAGAAGAATTCACTATGTGTGAGATTGATTACAACATGATAACAATACTGACTTAGTTCCTCAAGCTCCATTCTACTCGATCACCTTCAATCCTCCTTGTAGCCACAATTATCCATTATAGCTGAAATCTTCATACAACCACAAGCTCTTCACAGTCTTAGAATCCTTCGATAAGTGTTCTTCACAATTGCAACTCCTTGCAACCTTGGACTTCTCTAATCACTCAACAATTGAATCCCCAATGTTGAACCCACAAACTCTTCAATGGAAATTGAGGCCCTTTCATTGATTTGGATCAAGTGTTGTGATCAAATCAATGATTGATAGGAATAGAAATGTAGATGAATTACATATATGGATGTTAACTCATAAAAGTCCTAAATTCTCTCAAAGTTTTAGCTCTCACAAACTGAACTCTCTCTGTCTCTGTTCTCTCTTCTCTGAAATTGACTTCTCGAGATTTATAGTTCCTTGACTGGATCTCAAAATGTGCTTCAAAATAGAACATATTTCTATTTTTGCACAGTGTTCTTCGAACAAAACAATGTGTCATTAGAATGAGCACCACTCGTTTGAACGAACATCAAACGATGACCTTCTGATGTTCGTTTGATCTTATCTATCAAATGATGATCAAACAAATGAAAATGACCACCTACTGGTGTTCGTTCGAATGAGGCACTTGGTTTGTTCGAAGGAACAACAGAGGCTTGTTCATTTTCTTATTGCATTGTGAACTCAATTTCCCTAAGTGGTTTTCAAATTTTATTTTTGAGAAAATTGTTTCAGAACATAAGTCAACTACACATGTAATATCCCAACCCGAGGTACGACACGTATGTCAAGGTAAGTTGAAAAATAGTGTAAACCAAACTGTGTTAAATTTTATGTCATAGTATTTTATGCAACGATATAGTTGTGGAATGTCCATGTTTTGCCTAGTGTAGCTAGTGCCGGGCGACACCTGAATAAACCAACATTTGAATCTCGTACGTAATACGTGCATGCACAAAATTAAATGGAGATGTATATGTAATATCTATGCATACATAATGTATCAATGTAATATTATTTATATATGTATATATGTGTATACGGTTGCATATATATATATATAATAGGTATGTAAAGTGTGTGTCATGTGGGCCTTGCATGATGAGGAGGTGGCAAAGTCACCGATTAGAAAATCAGCAAGAAAGGGCTAGGGTGCAACGTGTGAGGAGGAGAGGAGAGAGAGAAATAGGGGTGAGGTGTCTTGTGTGCAAGAGTATGCTGCCACTGCGGCTACAGGTGGCAAGGGCCACCGACTGGGGGTCGGTTAAGAGAATAAAGAAGGAATGTGAAGAGAGAGAAAATAGAATCGTAAGAATTGGAAGGAGAGAAAAGGAATAGACGTAGAGAGAGAAAGCTGAAACTTGAGGTACAACAGTTGCCTGAGAACAGGTAAACCACTGCGCCTTTATTCTTTAGATTTACTTTATATGATTATAGACCTGATTACTGGAACAGTAGGACCTGAAACAAAAGAGGAAAAACAAGAGAAAATAGAACTGGGTTTCGGTTAGAAATGGTGATTTAAAATAGGTGAACCTAAATAGAAATTTGAACCCTAATATGAATAGGAAATTGCTCCAGGATCTCAAAACATTTTGAATCACTTTAAACGGTTGAAAATGGCCATCTTATGGCCGATTATCCAGTCACCGGTGTAACGCCAGGAAAACTGGGAATGGGTGCGTGAAACCGGTGATGTTGGAGGTTAAAACCAGTCCTAAAATGTTCCTTACAATCTTAGAATTCATTTGGGAAGAAAAACAGTAAATTTTGGACGTAAAACCACGAAGATCCGTGAGGAACTGCACTGTTCCGGCGACCGTGGCCGGAAAACCCACCGGTTATCGGGGGCTTCTTCGGGTCAGGATGAGACCGGGTCTGGGTCAGGTCGGGTTGAGATCCGACCGACTGCAATACAGGTACCAACACTGTGTCAGTTTTGTTTTAAAATTAAAAGGGATTGGGCTTGTTTGGACACGGACATAGTAAATCAAATTGGGTTTTTGGGGTTATCTAAAACGTGGATAAGGTGGATAGGGCAGATATCTCAATCCGGTTCTCTGAAGTTAACTGAACCGGTTGGTTCACAGTGGAATGGAACCGGTTTAGGGTTTCTGGTTCTGAACCAACTGGTTCAGACCGCAACTCTGGCTATTTACATTTTGACCCCGAAAGTTATAGATAATTCCACTAAGGCCCAACAGAGAAATGTTAATTTTACAAAAATACCCCTGACTCAAAAGTGGGTCAAACGAGGTCCAAATAGGGCAAATGAATAGTCAATTTTTATTATCTCGGATGCTCTAAGTCCAATGGTGAGGTCCGTTTCACAAGACGGGGCCCCAAAAGATAAAGACATGTAAAAATGACCAAAATACCCTTGCTTCGAAAGTGAGCCAAATGGACTTCGATTGAATTAAATAACTAGTGAATTTTTATTATTCTGAACCTTCCGAATCTATTGGTAATGTCAAAATTATGAAAAGAGGTTCCGAGAACAACGGACATATAAAAGTCTAAATAAGTATTAGAAATACTGATCATAGCAAGGCATAGAATTTGGTGAATAGAAATTATTCTGAAACGTATTTACTGATATATAGGGAACTCAACGGGAAAAGGCAAACCTACAGGAGACTGATTTAGCAACGCATTAGAGGTAAGTAGATACCCTTTCTCTTCCATGTGGTGTTATCAAGGCCAAGTTCATTCTTTTACTACCAAACTTGTACTCCTGAGCGTATCTGATGTTACTGTCTCCACAACGTGATATTGTTCTATCTGGTGGACATTGATTTATTGTTGTACTATTGTTATCATGTTGAACCGTGCTTTGAAATTCCTATTGTTATGTTTCCATTGAATTAATGATATTCCATTTTTATATACTCCTATGGAATCATTTATGATCATGAAATGTTTATGTATACTGGATTTGTGCTCAGTCACAATATCCATCCAATGCTTTTAAATACACTGAAGACCTTCGGGTCGAGTCCGTGAACGGACATATGGCCATACACTGGAATGCACTGAAGGGGGTAAACCGGGCCCCCAAGGACCGAGGGCATATCAAGCCCTGACACAGAACAAAAGCATCTCTTATACGATTGTTCGACTATAACTGTTGAATTACCTTATTCTTGTGATTATCTTGTATTGCGAGATATTCCTTTATTGATCTATTTGTGATCGGTTTATTGTGGCAGCACGCTCACATTGATATATTGTTGTTAAGAGTTTCATGTTGATGTTATGTCCCTTACTCCTAATTGTACATTGTGTTCTATTGTTTATTGGCCCTTATGGCAACTGTTCCCATTGGCTATCATAGCATCTTATTTCTTATGATTGGCTATCATATTCTTGTTCTTGGATTCATATTCTTTTATGATCCTCGATACCAGTGTCGGAGATCTGTATTTACTTGCTGGGCTCTTGTAGCTCATTCCACCCTCCCCACCCCCATTTCAGGTACTGACGCCGCGAGACCCCGGTAGGAGTCTGAGAGCGTAGGAGGACATTTTGAAGAACTGTACTAGTCTATGTTTAGTTCTCCCATGTACTCACCACCCACGGGTGCTGGTTACGTATGGTTCTTATTTTGTTTAACTGTAGAACCATATTATGTATTGTAAAGACTTTCGCTGACATTGTGTATTGAAAGACTTCCGCTGATTATAGACATTGATAAGACTTCCGCTGTTATTGTTTTAATGTTTTAGTACTTTGCATATTAGTACTATGATACGGGAATGTAAAAAGTAGGGATGGCTTTAGGGTCGGCCCCGCGACACGAGATCCGCATAGGGTGGGTTTCGGGTCGTGACAACACACATGTGATGATATGATGTCAACTATATGCAATACATGCAAGGTGTGAGTATATGAGATCTAAATCAAAACAAAAGTCTGAATTACCCAAAATACCCTTCTTGACCCAAGTCGGTGGATAGACGTGCACGACAATGAAGCTTGGACCATCTTGTAGTAGAACAGGGGCATGAAGTCACTCTAAGCCTCGGACTAATTTAATGATTACAATCAAAGCATGTTTTGTCAAACCGAATTAACCAATTACAATACCGGTCCCCTTGGTCCTAACAAACTCCTTCCTTGGCAATCTGTGACAAAATGACACCAATAGTACAAGAATACAATACATCAAAATACATAACCCCCAAAGAGCCAAAAAGAAGGAAATTATACATTTTGACCAATTATTCTATACTATACAAAACACATAGCATTGCTCAAATGTAGTTGCACATGTTTCATGCACATCACAACCAACTACACCACGTGAAATCATATAAAAAAGTTACAAAAAATATATCCAATGAAAGCACGAGACTAGGTAGGTATCAACTAAGAATAGATGCAGTGAACAAGGTAACCAGTCAATCAAATCCTGTGAGCAAGATAAGTGGAATAAATGCTATCTTAATCATTTGAAGAAAAAAAATGTACTACTCCCCCTTAACATGTGCACAAAGTAACTCCCTCTTACCGAGTGCTCAAATAAACATCTCTCCCTTTTTGTCACGATGACACATAGAGGAATCAAATAAGTAAGAACATCAAGAAAGAAGTATTGTAATACCCCAAAAATCTGACACGGGTTAGAATGTACAACGACTTGATAAAAATAAATTACGTGACATAAATAATTTGAATAGCTTAACATACCGGAAGCTATGAGCGGATTAGTTATTATAAAATATAAAATCAGTCCAGACCACTAAAAATGATATAGGCTCGGAAAATAATTAACCCGGTCACCCAAGTGCCGGAATTAATAATTGGGATTGATACGAGAAAATTAATTATCTAGATAATATAAGTGTAAAATAAATTAGTAATGGAGATCCAAAATAAATAAATAAATATATATATATATATATATATATATACACATACAAAAGCAAGAAAACAAAATTGGAAGAAGCGTGAAGCTTCTAGATATCTGTAGACAAATGGAGAAAAAGAGAGTCGGTGGGAACCGATTGAAAAAAAAAAAGAGAGAAAAAGCAAAGAAGAAGCTTGAAGCTTCTAGAGCCAGAAGAGAGAAAAAAAAAAATCGCCAAAGGCACTAGAAGGAGGGAGAGATAGAGAGACGGTGTGCAACTAAAGCTGTTGGAACCAGAGGAAGAAGAGAGCGACAGTTCCAGTGCTCCAACAGCAACAAAAACACGAAGCAACAGGTGGTATATATATGCGTATATATGCGTGTATGTGTGCGTAGCTCGGTTTGTAGAAAAATGAGACAAAGAGAGAAAAAGTCGGTGGAGAAAGGGCCAATACGCAGAAGCAGGGAGAGGAAGAAATAGAAGTCGTAGGGAGACGAAACTGCAGTGGTTAATTGATCGTTGGATGATGATATTGCAGGTGAACGGAGACTGTCGTGGCTCGGAATTGGGTATGTGGTCGCTACTGGAGTTGCGATAGGGGGCGATGACGATGTTGCAGCAGTGCGGTGCTACAGAAAATTGGGGGAATTGGCTATATGTGTGTTGGTGTGGTTATGTTGCGGTGCAAAGAAAGGAACGGCAGTAGCAGCGCACAATAGTAGCGCAGGAGCAGTCGTCTCGTCTTCGCCGCCTATTCACACTGTTGGACATCGATTCGACCCAATTCACCAGGTTGATAGGAGCAGAGTGTGACGATGCTTGGTTGATGGGTGTGTGTGACGGTACTGCTGGAGAGAAATTGTAGAGGGGGTAGTGCAGCAGGGGTATGTGCATATGTGTGTGTTTGTAAAGCGGTGCAGGGGAAGATTGATTCAACCGGTTAGAAGAGCTGCCGTTGGATGCTGCAGAACCGAAATTATTGGAGCAATGGCATGCAGCAACAGCGTGCGGCAGCAGGAGCATGTGTATATATTTATGTATTTGTATGTTGTGTAATTCTGAGTTGGGATTGTGGTGATTTTGGCACAGCAGGGGAATTATACTGGCTATAACGGGGCAGAGAAGGGGACGGCAGTGATCGAATTGGAAGCAGTCGCTGCAGGGGTGAGTCACATTGGGCAATATGCAGGATTATGTTGGATTGATCGTTAGATGAATGATTGAGGGGTCGATTTGATTCGGAGGGTCGCCAAGGAAAGGTGAGAACAGGGGCTGTTTTAGTCCTGCGCCTCTTGTTCCATGCTTGCTGCTTCAAGGGACGGTCAGTGACAGAATTGGCTTCGAAGGCCAAGCGGCAGCAGCAGCGATCTGAAGATGGATAGATTGAAAGAAATTGCCCAGGCAAACCTTGAGGTGTTACGCAGCGGTTTATTTATGGAATCCAAATGAGGTCTGGCCATTCTTGCTGGGATATTGTGCAGATGATTCAACATATGCAAAGAAGGAAAATCCAGCAATAGATGAAGCTGATGGTCCCGGTTTGGAACAGGCTAATAGAAGCAGCAGAGCTGCTGTCCAGTGATGGAGGTTTGGGAAACCTGTAACTATCGGATGTTGTGATTTCTGTGATGAATTGGAGGAAGGGAAAGTTCTTCAATATCTGATGGATGGGATGATAAAAGGACAAGAATCTATCAGGATCATCATCTACTCGAGGGAAAAAGACTGAAGAAGCTGATGAAACTAGATGTAAAATGGTTGGTACGATGAGGAATGTATGTAGTAATTCGAATCCGATAGTACCAACATCAGGACGATGATTATTGAGGACATGCATGGAGGTACCTAACGCATCTGGGGGATATCTGTGAATGGAGATAAGCATAAGTTTGGGAGTAACTCGGACTCCTGACTTGGTGTATAATTTCTGTATTACTTAAACTTGTATACTGAACTGCTTTATATGCTGAACTGTTTATACACTGAACTGTTTTAAATGCATATGCTTTCATGCATACCTATTGATCTGCATTACTTGTGGCATGATTTTGTTCTATCCTGCCTTCTGATATATCCTGTTGAAGTTTGTTGTTCGGTTACCTGTCCTTTGGAGTCTGTTTGATTCTGTTTGTCATGTTGAGTCTTATCTGGGGCCACCATGGGATTGAGTACATCAGTGGATGGATGGCTGGCTATGAGGCGTGGTGAACTCAGCATCCGCTCAATCCTGATCTGTTCCGCTCTGATTCTGGGATAGCTGGTTATGAGGCATGGTGAACTCAGAATCCCAGTATTCAGACATCTGTTAAATCCTATCTGTTCCGCCATGATACTAGGGTAGCTGGTTATGAGGCGTGGTGAACTCAGAATCCTAGTACTCAGGCAATCTTGTCTTATTCCGCCATGATACTAGGGTAGCTGGTTATGAGGCGTGGTGAACTCATAATCCTAGTACTCAGGCAATCTTGTCCTATTCCGCCATGATACTAGGGTAGCTGGTTATGAGGCGTGGTGAACTCAGAATCCTAGTACTCAGGCAATCTTGTCCTGTTCTGCTCTGATACCGACCCCAACCGGTAGTGTGCTGTGGGGACATGGGCCTCCATGTGTGGGGTGGGTGACTGACGGATTATCTTGTGCGGCATCCCACACTGCCCGGGGAAGGTTCAGGCACTTTGAGCTGTATCCGTTCTATTTGAGCTGTATCTGTTCCGCTCTGATACCGACCTCAGTCAGGAGGTGTGCGATATGAGGCCCTCCATGTGAGGGGGTGGATGGGAAGTAATGCCATCCCACATCGCCTGGGGAAGGTTCAGGTACATTTGTTGATATACCGTTGTTTAATTGGTATTCAGTATTGATCTATTCTATTTGGTTCCATGTTGATTCGATTTGTTCTCTTGAATTACATCTGTTCTACTGGAGCATGCATATATATCTATATGAACTGGTTTTGAAACCCATGTCAGGAACCTATGTTACTCACTGAGCTTGTTTAAGCTCATTCCATTTATTTAACATTTTTCAGGGTATATCTCCATTGGATTAGAAAGCACAAGGACGTGTCACTAGTGGACTGAGAGGCATTCCCAAGTAAGGATCTGATGGCAATAATATGTGGAGACTTGGGTTCTAATGGATTGATTCTGACTATTCAGGTGGGTGTGATGATATAAATGACTTTATTCATATGTAATAGATGTGTAGGGACATGGCTCATGGTAATGGTACTCTGGAGGAATTTGATATGCTCTGTGTTATATATCAGTTATAGATGTGTTATGTGGTTAGAGTTATTAGCTGTTTGATTATAGATTTGCTCTGTGGTACATACTTATGAGGTACATAGTTGAGTTGCATTCCCGAGATAAAAATGTTTTAATTTCCGCTGTTTTGACCCTACATTTGGAATGCAATTCATCGTAAGGTTCGAAAGATTGCCTTTGGTTGGACGCATTGTCAGTCAGGAGACTGGCAAGGCGGCTAACTGGCATCACATCTTCAGCATCCGCATAGGGTGGGGTGCGGGATGTGACAAGTATACTCAAGAATATAACTATGCATAGTGAAATAACAAACAGACAGTAATGTAAGAAATATATTTATGAAATAAAAAAAAAAAAAACAGTGTATCTGTAACACCCTGACCCGGAATATGCCACTCAAATCGATGTAGGCCGGGTCGAATAGTGTAATACCGACTTGTAACCCGACCATGTATTGTAATGAATGATGTATAGTTTTGGAAACATATGTATAGTTTTCT
Source organism: Nyssa sinensis (assembly GCA_008638375.1). Taxonomy (NCBI): domain Eukaryota; kingdom Viridiplantae; phylum Streptophyta; class Magnoliopsida; order Cornales; family Nyssaceae; genus Nyssa; species Nyssa sinensis. Next base: position 37,242,819 of record CM018034.1, read on the forward strand.
GAAACATATGATAATGTCAATCACACGAGTAAAGTTACAATCAATTCAGAGTACCTCGGGATCACCTATAAGAGGGATTCAAAAGTATGGAAAATCATGCACGTAGACCCGTACATGCATCGATGTATGTGCATAGTATATTATGTATACACGTATGAGTATATATATTAAAGTATATAAATGTATGTATTATAGTATGTATATATATATATATATAATATACTGAATTATATACATGCAAATTGCAAGCAAGGAGAGGGGAAAAGAGACATAGCAGAGTGTCGGTAAGGTTATGTGTGTGAGAGAAAGTGAATTAGTATGTGTATCATACATATATATAATATACATAATATCTCTTTACATTTAATGTTAAGTAGAAAGACAAAACAAAAAGAAAAAAAGTAGAAAAGAAAGAAAAGAAAAAGGAAAGAGAGAAGAAGGAGGAAAGAGAGAAGGTGGTGAGAATTGCCTACATATATGCGTAGTGGGTTTAGAGAAATTCAGAAAAATAAAGGATAAAATGAGAAGCTGAGAGTTGATTGAGGATTCAAAAGTGGAACAAAAGTGAAGCAAGGAAGAAATAGAGAAGGAAGAGAGTGGAACCTGCGAGCCAAAAGTTCACCAAGTTAAGAAACCTAAATTCTATTTTTATGATTTGTCGTTAGAATTTGTTGTAGGGTTGATTATGCCCAAAGAATAACGCGGTAGTTGTAGTGTAGCTTTAGGGTGTTGATTCCACAAGGAGACAAAATTAAAAGAATAATAGAAAGAATTTCTGAAACTAAAGAAAATATTAAACGGTTAACGATAAAATAAAAATATAAAAAGTGATTTTGAATGCAAATTAAAATTAAATAAAGTAATAAACAGACAAAGTACTCAAATTTAACTGAACAGTAGAGCTTCGGGAATCCCTTGCACATATCTGGTATCTTAATTATTTTTAATTCACTGATAACTCAATTGAGAATTTAAATTCCAAAAATCTCAATCGGAAGATATAAAATTATGAACCAAAATTAAATTGAAAGTAACCTTTCGAAAAATCATTCATCACTTTTAAATCACTCAAATTATTATTCACATTGAGAAAACCCAACGACGACAATATACCCAACGAGCAATATTGCAGCAAAAAATTGAATCAATATAAATAATTAATTGTTCCAAAAATAATCAAAGCATTAATCCATTCAATAGAAAAAGCATGACTGAATCTATAAACAGACTGAACCCTTTAATTATTCGAAGAATAAAATCCAACAGTAAATTGCGAATGACCATTAAAGAATTTTAATAAATAAACATCTCGTACATGAACCAAAAATAAATTAAAATAACCATCTATGATACAAGTTCATCTCTAACTCTACTTGAAGATTTAGTTATCCATACGTAGGACGGACAACATAAATCTCATGAAGAAAATAAACATGGAGTAGCTGGCGGCTAGGATTTTCCCTGCGTCGCGCCGCACCTGCGGCTCCTGTTCTGTTTCACTCTTTTGTTCCGCAGCTAGAACAGCCCCCTCTTCTGGTTGTTTCTTTCCTTTTTAGATCAGCCTGCTCCTGCGCCTCAATTTAGCCCTACACGCTACAGCCCATTGCGCTTCAATTGAGCCCTACACGCTACAGCGCCAGGGCCTCCCTAGTCGCACCAAGCCAATTCTTTTATTTGTTTCATGCGGCGGGCCCCACGCCTTTTGCAAACCCCAGGCCTTAAACGCACAGGCCAACGCCCACCTTTCATTCTTTCTTGCTTTTGTTCAGCGCCCTGCCAAACCAGGTCGTAGCAGCCAAGTCCCAAATTCTCTTTCTTTAATATCTTGCTTTCCTTTTCTTCTGCTTCAGCATTTTGCCCAAGCCAATTTCTCTTCTTTTCTTTTAATATTCAACCCCTTTGACTTTTGCTTTGCTGAATCTTTCCTCTTTAATTCAGCCCTTCCACGTCACTTGACTTCTTTTGTTTTTATTTTTTTCTTTCTTTTTGGCTTCTTTGCTTCAGTGTCCTGGAACCCAACAACAAATAATAGAATATTTGCAATTTAAAATATTATAAAACAATACTTAAACATGTCTCATTGTAAATAAAAATTAAATTAAATAATATCAATTATAATCCAACATTTTCATTCACCTTTTAGCAATTTAATCTAATAATAGGGTATTTAGAGTGCACTTTCGCGCACTCATCAAGGGTCTTTAACAAGCTTGCTATAAGGATTATTTTTCAAAAAGAATGAAGTGTTTTGGTTTAGAATTGAGGTAGAAAACCTCAGTTGCAGGTTTTAGAGAGAAAATCGGTTTTCATGATTTTATGCTTTAAAATAGAACAAACTGCTAGGATTTAATCCCCTGAGGTGCAGAAAACGAATAGAGCTCATAAAGGGCAAATCAGTACATGCAATAGCATGAAATTGAAAAATGAAACTTGGCCAAAGATTCGGGTTCTCGCCGGAGACCCACTGAAATCCCACTATTCGAGAGGCTGTCGTAGGTTAAATTTAAAAATGATGTTAGATATGTAAACCTAATAAAATGTAGAAGAGAAACTCATTTGTTCTAGGGTGAAACAATGATCAGAAAAGTGGTCGGTGCTGGAGAAGGTGCCAGCATGTTCACCGGAGAAGAAGAACACTGTTGGGTTTTAGGGTTTAGGCTTGGTTCGGGTTCAGGTTATACATGACCCACCCGTACGCAAGGCACAACGGAACCATGTCGTTTTGATTTATGTATTAAGTGGAAATGCGGATGTTTGGATGCAGGGTTAGTAAATTGAACTTGGGCTTAATTAGGAATAAGGATATCCTATTCTAGTTTAGTGGTTATCCGTTATTTGGCTATTCCAATTTGGAATAGTGGTTTCTGATTTTTCAGATTGGCCCAAACATTTTAGAAATTGTAAAAGGACCCTAGACTATGGCTAATTATGAATAGACCCAAAAGAATAAATAATTTAAATATTTATTTAAATAATTAAAAAGAGAGAAATTACTAAAATACCACTAAGTTAAATGTAAAGTCAAATTACCAAACGGACTCCAAGCGAGACAAACGTATAGTCAATTTTTATTATCTCGAGTATTCCGAACTCAATGGTAAAGTCCAAATTATGAAAATTGTAAAGACCTGAAAAATGGGGGTAATTTTTTTTTTATTTTTTTTAATTATTTTATTATTGTTATTAACTTTATTCAAGTTAGACTATGGAAATAATGTGAAGAGGGAATAAGGTATTAACGGGGACCTAACACTGATAAAATAAATAATTATACCGAGCCTCGGCCTTAAGCCAAGTTTACTAGCATCTCATAGATTAATATTTATGGAATTGGAAGGTATTATAAAAATATATCTATATATATGTATGTATGTATATATATTGATGCTGCACTTTTTGACTCGCAACACGTGAGGGCTCCGTGACCTGTAGAACACTCAGAAAGATGATCAGAGGACCACCGGATTGGCTCCGGCGGTAGCCGCTCCGATGCTTAAGTGAGTAAGGGAATTGAAAGACTGTATTGAAAGTCAAAGAATGAGCATGAATTTAATAGCGTACCTCTAGGGTTTAATATATAGGCCGAAGCTTTCCTAAGTTGATTAGGATTCGACGCCATGAATATAGGGATATGATCATCGGAGATTGCAGTTACCTTGTGGGCATTGAGTCGTAGATGGAGATAATCATAAATGGTAGTTTCCGTATTGGAGACTGCTTCCTTATCCTCTGCCCGGAATCCGCTAAGGCGGAGATAATCATAAATGGTAGTTTCCGTATTGGAGACTGTTTCCCTATTCTTTGCTCGGAATCCGCTAAGGCGGTGATGAGATCTGAAGCTCTGGTCTGGACCCTGTGATCAGTTCTGGATATATTTGTTTGGTCACTTCCGACCTTATGTGATGATCTGGATGTCATTGGCTGAGCGAGAATCATGCTAGCTGAACATAAATCGGACTGTGGTCATACGTGTCAAGTGTTGATTGGCCTGTCTTTTTATGGTATATCATATATATATATATATATATATATATACAAAGCTGAAGGGTTATAAAAGAAAAATGGGTTGCTCATATGTAATATATAAATATATATAGATAATGTATAATATTATAATTATGAAACTAGAAACCTTAATGGAAGCTAGCAGGCCACATGTGTATAAATGTAAATATAAGAGCAGCCAAAGTTGTTGGGCACGTGCTGATATATGTCTATACATAGATATATTTGAGAAGGCTTCTTGAGGAAGCTGGGAAGAGAGGAAAGAAAAAGAGGAGAGTTTGGGAAGCAGCCGAAGTAATTGATAAAAAGGGGCAGTGCAGTGAAGTAGGTACTTAGGGTAATGTGTGCAAGATATATCAAAGAAAAAAAGGGGGCGTGGGTTACAACAGAAAGGGGGTAGCGATGCAGGAGAAAAAGTGAGGTTGGAGAGAGAGAAGAAAAAGCAAAGGAAGAGAGAATGAGAACAGAGATGGCGAAGCAGGGGCGTGAGCCGCAGAATCGACTAGGACTGGGTGGAGGTTCTTGGTCTTCGACAATGATGATGGATTGTGGCGACTTATTGCGATCCAAGGATTTTGATTTTTGTGATTGAACAGCAGTTGATATGGATTTTCCAGTGTTGCGACTGTGATTCAGTAATGATCCGTGATGAACAACAATGAGCAGCTCCTAGATCTGAAATAGATCTGGTAGCTAGTGTCGACGTTGAAGCTAATTCCGACGATGTGGCGGTCGACTACGATTGTCGTATGGTATGGAAGGCTATGATGGTATCTAATGGCGATGGAGTGTATTACTGTGGAATATATATACATGGATGTTGAAATGATATTTTTGTAAAGCTTGTTGGATTGTGATTTGAATCTGGGTTCTGCTTTGAGTTTTGATAGTTTGAAGGGAGATTTGGGTGATCTCATGGAGTATTCCGGTAGTGGTGTTGAAAATGGAGGAGGGACGTTTTAGATTTGGTTCAGCAAGGTTTTGTGGGTGGTGGATGGTCGCTGGGTTGGATTTCGGGGCTGAGATTTTTGCGGCTAATTCGGTCCGTTGTGTTGGGTTTGAAGCAGATTGATTGAAGCAGTGGAATAGAGATTGAAGAAGAGAGAATCAGTAACTGAAGTTCTGATTCCAGGTTGCCGAATGAATTCAGTGGTGACTATGGTGCCGATTTCTTGCTGTTGTTGGTTGAATCTTCCTGTAGTTACAGGTTGTTGGTTTGCCCATCTTTTAAATTTGGTTCTGAGTGTAATACCCCAAAAATTTGACACGGGTTAGAATGTACAACTGACTTGATAAAAATAAATTACGTGACATAAATAATTTGAAATAGCTTAACATACCGGAAGCTATGAGCGGATTAATTATTATAAAATATAAAATCAGTCCAGACCACTAAAAATGATATAGGCTCGAAAAATAATTAACCCGGTCACCCGAGTGTCGGAATTAATAATTGGGATTGATACGAGAAAATTAATTATCCAGATAATATAAGTGTAAAATAAATTAGTAATGGAGATCCAAAATTAGTAAAATAAATAATAGTCATACCGAGCCCGGCTTTATGCAATATATAAATCTCTATATATGTATGAAGTAGAAGCTTCAAAGGAGTTGTTAGAAGGAGGGGTCAATATCATATAATATATATATATATAAATATATATATGAATAGGTGTTATATAGAAGCTTCTTGAAGAAGCTGAACAGGGAAAAAGAAAAGCAGCGTAGAAGCTGCTAGAATTCTCACGAGGCATATATGTATAAATATATATATATATATGGCAACCTAGAAGCTTCCATCGGTGTGGGTGTTGAATGAATCAGGAAGTAGAAAGAGAGCAAATGGAGGGAAAGATGGAGAGAGTCGGTGCAGCTTGGAGAAGCTACTAGAAAACGTGAAAAAAAAGGGGGGAGAGAATAGGGTCGCGGCAGTAACGGTGCAGAAATGGGAGACGTCGCGACAGGGGGCAAATCCATGGAGAGGAATGCATGTATGTATATATATATATATATATATATATATTTGTTTGTGTTTGTGTCTGTGTAGCGTGTTGGTGAAAGAGGATTCTGCCGTGAAGATTTGGTTACAGCAGCTCGAATTAAGGCATGATCTCATAGGGTGTTTTGATGAACTGTTTAAATTGTGATATTGGTAGGGGTGCTAAAATTGGAGGAGCGCGACAGTGTCGGTTTGATTGGATTTGGGAGGAAGGAAATTGCAGCGACTGGTATCAGCTGGATTGAAAGTTGTACAGTGGTCCAATTGAGGTTGAATTGATGGAAAAATTGGAGGCAATTTGCTATCATTTTGGTCAGGTGCAAAGAGGTTTCAGATTGGGAAATGAATTGATGTTGTTGCTGTTGTAAATTTTGTGTGTGTAGCGGTGACAGCACAGCAGTGAGCTGCTCTGTTTGGGGCGATGACGATGGGTGTGTTGTGTAACGGTGCAAGGGGGGAATGGAAGTGCAGAGTGAAGTAGTTCGCTGTATGGAATGGATCCCGTTGTATTGATTGTTGGATGAATGATTGAGGGGTGGATGCGTACCCATTTCGGCTGTTCAGGAGTTGATACAACTAGATGTTAAGGAGCAGCAAATTGTCAAGAACTCAGTTACCTCAGGTGATTGTACAGGGCAACTGAAGTAGAGGCAAACCGTTTGCTTCTCCTAACAAGTTCATAGGCAATAGAGCGCTGTAAAGAAAGAGCAGACAACTCAGTAATTGATGTAGAGGCAGAACTCAACATGTTTCTTATCCCATTTAATGAAACAAAGTTTATTGATTCCTCTGGCTTCTTAAAAATCTGGATTGGTGATTCTTCATAGAGTGGCTGAGGGGGTTCTATTATTGTCCCGAGCTTATTGTGGTTTTGAGACATCTTGGCTTTGAATTTCCGTAATCAACTCCTGCTGGTATTTCATGGTTGCTACTATAATTAGGCAATACGCAGGATTAATTGAATATGCAGGTAGTATCATGTGAAGGTTTTGAAGATAGGTCATAGCTGCTAACAGAATTATTTGAGGAGATTGTCCAGGCAGACCTTGAGGTGTTGCGCAACGATTTATTTATGGAATCCAAATGAGGTCTGGCCATTCTTGTTGGGATATTGTGCATATGATTCAACATATGCAAAGAGGGAAAATCCAGTAATATATGAAGCTGACTGTTCAGGTTGAAGCAGGCTATGGGTTCTGACTTTGCTTGTAGTAATCGGAGCTACTGATTTGGAAGACTCTGCACAGTAATATGATGAGAGGAAGGGAAAGTTCTTTAATATCTGATGGATGGGATGATAAAGGGACTAGAATATGTTAGGATCATCATCTGCTTGGAAAAAAAGATTGAAGAAGCTGATGAAACTGGATTTAAAATGGTTGGCCGACTCGATCAACCTACCGGTGTGTTTTCTTTAACTATGGGATGATCTGTTGGATGTTGAATCAATTATGATGATCATCAGAAGGATAATGCCTAGAATATGCAGAGACGTGGCTAGTGACGTATCTAGAGACCGTTGACGTGGCTAATGACTTATTTGGAGATTGTCTGTAATTTGAGATAAGCATATATTCAGGTGAGTAACTCGGACTCCTAACTTGGTGTATATTTTTAGTATACTATACTGGCTTTATATGCTGAACTGTTTATACACTGAACTGTTTTAAATGCTTATGTTTCCATGCATACCTCTTGATCTGCATTACTTGTGGCATGATTTTGTTCTATCCTGCCTTCTGATATATCCTGTTGATTCTGTTGAAGTCTGTTGTTCTGTTACCTGTCCTTTGGAGTCTACTTTAATTCTGTTTGTCATGTTGAGTCTTATTTGGGGCCCACCACGGGATTGAGTATATCAATAGATGGATAGCTGACTCTGTGGGACGCCTAGAACTCAGCATCCGCTCAATCCTATCTGATTTGTTCCGCTCTGATACCGACCCCAGCCGGAGGTGTGCGATATGAGGCCCTCCATGTGCCGCCAGGACGCGGGCCCTCCATGTGTGGGGGAGGGGGTGGATGGGAAGTAATGCCATCCCACATCGCCTGGGGAAGGTTCAGGCACTTTGAGATATATCCGTTCTATTTGAGCTGTATCTGTTCTACTTGAGCTGCATTGTTCTATCTGAGTTACATTTGAGCATGCATATATATATATATATATATGAACTGGTTTTGAAACCCATGGCAGGAACCTATGTTACTCACTGAGCTTGTTTAAGCTCATTCCATTTATTTAACATTTTTCAGGATATAACTCCATTGGACTAGAATGTATAAGGAGATGATACTAGTAGGCTGTGAGGCATTTCAAGTACGGATCTGATGGCATGGATTTGTGGAGACTTGGATTCTAATGGATTGATCTTGGCTATTCAGGTGAGTGTGATGATATAGTTGACTTTATTCATATATAATAGATGTGTAGGGACATGGCTCATGGTAATGGTACTCTAGAGAGATTAGATATGTTCTGTGCTCTCTGACTGGTGATAGATGTGCTCTGTGGCTTAGAGTTATTAATTGGTTGATTGTAGACTTGCTCTGTGGTACATACTTCTAATTGTGCTATATTGATGAGTTGCAGTTCCCGAGATAAAAAGGTTTTAATTTCTGCTGTTCTGACCCTACATTTGGAGTGCAATTCATTATACGGTTCAGAAGATTGCCTTCGGTTGGTCGCATTGTCAGTCGAAGACTGACAAGGCGGCTAACTAGGCATCACATCTTTCGCATCTGCGTAGGGTGGGGTGCGGGATGTGACACTGAGGGTCAATTATCTCAGTCATTAACTGTTAAGGACCTTCTGCAAGAACAAATAGAGTTAAGTTACGCAACCTGCTTGTTGCTGCAGAGGGTCCTGATTTTCTGAAGGTTACCCAATTAAAGATGGCTGAAGAGGTGGATTATGGTGATGTTGATGAATAGTTAAAGGTTTGGATTTACCTTAGATGAAGAGCTTAACAAAGTTGCTGTCCGGCGATGATGTGAAGCTGGTATTGCTAACCAAATTAATAGCGAACGTATTGGTCATGAAATTGACCTCATGATCTCCGGCAATCAACTAGTTAAGCAATGACCTACATTTCTGATTTGTTATTATTTTGGGTTGTCTTCAGTTCTCCTCTTAAGTTGAGCCTCCAACATTAGAAGAATGTGACGACTATTGTTGATCTTGGGAGATATTTTCCTGATGTATCAAAAGAACTTTCATGGGAGGATTTTTCCAGATGTATATACATAGGCTGAGTTATTAGGGGAAATAATGTTCGGAGTTTGTTTATTCTACCAATGGAGACATGGTCAAGTTGACGGGATGAATGCAAAAACTAAGGCCCTTGGTTCTAGCATTAAGAAAGCTACCCAATTGAAGGCCAGAGTAAGACAAATGAGTGGAGACTTGTGACACCTGACTATGGCCAGACAAAGGGACACCGAAAGGCAAGGAGAAGGTGGTCTAACCTTCTACATCATCACTGTTAGTTCCACTACACAGCGAGCACTACTTCTTAGGGTTGAGACCAACCCGTCAGGTATGATATTTTGCTAAGTAAGAAATAGAATTGAGTTTAGGAGTAATTGCTATGTTGTTTGATTAGTTCTATGCCTATGTGTTTCTTGTTATCTTTCTAAATTTTTGGTTGAATGATAGATGTGGGCCATGACTATATGTATATTCCATGAGTTGTCATTGTGTGTGATTTATGGAATTGTTAAGATGATGAATGTGAAAACCAAGCATGTGATTAAGTGGGTTGTTCATGATATGTGGACTTGTGGACTGAGTTGTGTGATTTGATTATTGCTTTAAGTAGAATATGCAAAACTTAAGGCATGCTTCATGTGTTGATAAATGGTTTCGTTAAGATCACATCATTGCATGGTGGAATCAGGGCATATTGCCATAGTGTGATTCCTTGAAGGCATGGTGTGAGTTGAGCACGTGGTGCTATGCATTATGAAGGTGTAGATCTTGTGGTGAAAAACCCAAAATTGGCCAATGGTACTCATGCCAGCGGGGACGGACCGTAAAGCGAGAACATGGTACTCAGGCCATTGAGGGAATGACCGTTAGATGAGACATGAGTGTGGCATAGATTTTACATGGGTGCGTCATGCATATTGATCATGTATTGCATTGATGACATTGGATGACATGTAGAGATAAATGTACACTTGCACATGCCACGCCTTAATTTTGTTTCTTGCATTAGCACTATATTATACCAACAGTTATGCTAACCCATTCGTGGGATACCATATTTCAGATGACGCCCCGGACTACGTGAGACTCGATGATGTCTCGATAGGAGAAAGTGCTTGGAGTGTTTTTGGCCCTTGGGGCATATTTTGAGATGTAAGGGCTTAAGCCCAAATGATATGTGAACAATGTATTGTTGGGATGTATTTTATACTTTTAGATGTATCGATGAAAATGAATGCATTTTTAGTTAAATCCGTTTAGATTATCCTTTATTTTATTTTCTTTTAGTTTCGTTACTCGCACCTCGGGTTCGTGGAAATTCGGGTCGTGACAAAAATAGTTCCCAAAAATAAAATACACGTAAAAGTGCAAAATGACTATTTTATCCTTTTTAGTCCAAGAATCCAAATTGAAATCTGTAAAAGCCTAGACTAATTTTATTTGATGTTCCAAACTCGATGAAGGGGTTCAAATTAACAAATAAATATGTATAGCTATGAGATATATTTTGATACATAGCAAAGACTGACTTCAGTTATAGACTAAGTAATATCTTTCGAATACAAGAGCGTCAAAAGAAAAGAGAAAGGTAGCTTGACTTTTCAGGGAATAGTAGAAGGTAAGTAATATCCGACCATTGCATGTAGTACACTCAGCCATGTCACAGTTCTTTCTATACACACTTGTACTCTAGTTATTTATTATCGTATCAGATTCTTTATTATTCCACTTATGTGATATTTGCCTATCAGTGGAATAGCTTAGCAATTATGTTGTATCTTGCTTATGAGTTCCTATATTTATTAATGATGTTGTGTCTTGATCATGAGTTCCTGTACATTTGTGCAAAGGACTATTCTGTACACTTGTACATAGGGCTAAGAGGGGCCAAATGTTATTGTTCTCGGCAGCCCGGTTGTCACATCCCGCACCCCACCCTACACGGATGCCGAAGATGTGATGCTAGTTAGCCACCTTGCTGGTCTCTCTCCCGACAATATGACCAACCAAAGGCAATCTTCTGAACCTTACGATGAACTGCATTCCAAATGTAGGGTCAGAGCAGCTGGAATTTAAAACGTTTTCCTCTCGAGCATGCAACTCATCTATAAATACCACAGAGGTATGTACCACAGAGCAAGTCTAAAACCATACATCTACTGACTCTAGCCACAGAGTCCTTCTATAACCAGACATATAACATAGAGCATATCTAATCTCTCTAGAGTACCATTACCAAGAGCCATGTCCCAATATATCCAATGCATCTCAATAAGTTAAGTCATATCGTGACACTCACCTGAATAACCGATATCGGTCCACAAGAATCCAAGTGTAACACCCCGACCCCGTGAAATTAATAATAATTATTAATTAATACCGACTTACAGAATGATTTAGGGAGTTAATCAAAATCCCGACGGTCGCCATAGACCGATTAAATAAAGAAAATGTCTGGAGGGATGTCACGCCCCGAATTTCTGCGAACCCGGGGAGCGACTGAACGAAATAAAAGAAAAGAAAAGAAAGGTCAATGCAGTAAACATAAGTGAAATGTCCCTCATTATGCTTCAAATTTTCCCCCAAGATAAAAATTTAAATTCTTGTCCCAATTAATGCTCCAATTAATTTAAATCATGTTTAAAAATGGTCCTTGAAATAGCCTTACAGTATCCTCAAAAACCCCCTTAAAGTAATGTCTAGGATGCCCCCAAAATGTCCTAGGACATAGTTAAAAGATGGTCAAATATCAACCCAAGTTTGGTCCTAGTGGATGCCCAAATGTGGCTTTGAAATCTAGGTCATAACATGGCCAAACATGGCCCAAACAGGTCCCTAAAACAGCCCAAAAGGGGGCCCAAACATGTCCCAAAAATTGACCAAACATGGGACAAAATAGTGTTCAAATATAGCCCAAAGGGTGCCCCACAAATAGCTCAAAAGATGGCCAAAAAGGGTGGTGAAACAGGGCTGGACAGCAGGGTGTGGCAGCAGGTGGGACAGCAGGGCAACAGGGCAACAGGCCAAGCCATGGCAGGCAGCGCACAGCACGCGCTCAGGGCGCGGCGCAGGCGCGCACGCGCGCACGGGGGCAGGGCGCGGGAAGGCAGGTGCGCAGGGCAGTGACTTGGTGCAGTCTGATTCTCTGATTTTTTTCAGAGTTACTGTTCCGGACAGAGAGCAAATTTCTCTGTCCAGCAGTCCAATTTTTCTCAGTTTATTGCTCCAAATTTTTCCATTTTTTCCAAATTCTTTCCAAGTCCTTTAAACCTCTTTTCCACCCAGTTTACAGCCCATTTTTCCCAGCTTTTAAGCCCCCATTTTAGACATCTTTTCCCACCATTTCAACGGTGTTTTACACCCATGTCTAGTGTTCAAGTTTTTCCGAAAATTTGGGCATAATTTCCTTTGTTTTTTTCCAAGGCTTTTCCACCTAATTTTCACAACATGTATGAATATAAATTCACCAACAACCCACCCTCATACGGTGGCCACAAATCCATCCAACCAAAACATGCATTCTCTATATCCAACATATCCATGTAAAATATAATTAAACTACAATCATTATACATTCATTTGATTCACAACTCATGCATATTAAAACGGCCCAAGGCCTAAAATTTACACTTGTTCCAATACAAAACAAAATAAATTGGGCTTATGCCCATATATCCAAAAAGTGCCCCAAGGGCCAAATCTTCAATTTAGTCTATGTTTTCCCATCCTTCAAGACTTGAAGAAATCTCAAGTACCCGGGGTCTCATCTGAAACGTATTGCCCACGAATGGGTCAGCTCAACTGCTGGTATAATGTAATACTAATACTAGAAACAAATTTAAGGACGTGGCGTGTGCAAGTGTACATTTCAAAATTTGTAATCCCATTTTCCCCCAATGTCATGCAATGTCCATATGCGTGACGCACACATGCAACACTATACCACCCATGTCTCGCTTCACGGTTCTTCCCCGTTGGCATGCAAGTACCAATATATGTCTCGCTTTACGATCCGGACCTCGATGGCATGCGAGTACCAATGGCCAATTTTGGGTTTTTCACCACAGGATCTACACCCTCATAATGCATAGCACTTCATGCTCAACTCACACCATGTGTCCAAGGAATTTCACCATGCCAAAATGTCATGATCTCATCATGCAACTCTATGTGACAATTTGTCAAATACATGGTGTGCCCTTTTTCAAGTCATGCCATTTATTCCACAAAATACATAACTTAAAACACCAAAATATCATGTTCATCACATATATATCATGCCTAAAACATATCAACAATTATTCAAGTCACAATCTCACAATTCCCACAATTTATAAAGAACATAAACATTCCATCAAGTACTAAAGCACAATTTCATCATATGGTCCAAACCACAAGATGTGTCAACATGCATATAGGTTTAAACATTGTAGCAACACAATCATAATCATGAAACACACCTAAGTCAAGGCAATAAATCATCAAACACACCAATAACACAATATAAAAATCTAAACTACCAACTCTAAGCTTTTCAAGGGAACTAATTCTTACGTGGGTTCCTAATCTCAAATACACATCCTAAATAATCCAACAACATGAAAAAATACAAGAAAACTTAAATCTATTACTAGCTTAGCACTACATCATACCTAAAATCAGTTTTTCTTAAACTGAGAAGGCTGTACTTTCTGGATGTCTAAACTGCTCAGTGAGTCTATAGTACTTGTTGAGCTGAACACTTTCTCAGAAGGAAGTTCGGCCAAATTCCTCCTCGAAATGTGTGTTCCGGCAGCTTGAAAATATGGGTTTTTAGGGCTTTTCTCTCCCTCTCTCTATATGGACGAGATCTCTGATATTTCAGAATGCATATATGATAAGGATGAAGTGTATGAGCTGTATTTATAGTGGGGAATCAAAGGGGCAAGGGAAAATGACCATTTTACCCTTAATGAGGCCGTAACCCCGTTACTCTACAGCTCATTCCTAAATGCTTCAAATTGAAATTCTGTTTTAACCAATGTTCATAAAATTATTTTAAATGAAAATTATTAGAAGGAAACATTTCCATTTGAGGTCGGCTTAAACCCGTTCCACCCGGGTCACCCGAATACCCTTTTTGTCCAATTCCGAAAACCATTTCCGTTTTGGCTGATTTTCATACAGAGGATACTTCACGTTATTCTAAGTACTTTACTCTTCTATGACACACTCTAAATATGTTTCTAAATAGGTCGTTCGGTGAAAACAATGTAGAAATACACTTTACCGGTAAAACCAACAAAAATTTATAAACTATGCATGCAAAGTGTTCTACCTCAAAAACGAAAAATTTACCCTCATTTTTCGGATCTCTACAAGGGAAGGGTACTTTACCCGAACCCAAATTACTGATTAATTCGGTGAAATAACGCCGTTTTAATACTAACGGAACCTGAATTAGCTAACCCGGGAAATCCCGAATGATTAATAAATGACACGGAACCTCTGACACTGAAGATGACTGAAATAGGAACTGACCGGAAGAAACCGCGTCGAAAAAGGAGTTACGGAATGAAAGTTATGTAGCAAACATTGAAAATTGAATTACTGTGCAACCAAACGTGGCCTTAACCAAAAATATAGGGAAAAATGGCCAAATGGGAGGCCAAGGGAATTGAACCCTTGACCTTTGAGTGAAAAGAAACCTCATCCAAAAAAATTACCAACTGGGCTACTATTATCTTTGTGTCCATACATACAACAGAAATGTATATAACACTGAATTATCCTAATCTGCCACCAAAACTGGCCAATGGCCAAGCATGCATCACCCTATGCCCCCCTAGATTATCATGCCTATGTACCCATGATTACATCTCCTCCCAACCAAATTGCATGCAAATCCATCATGCACTTGGGGAGATGAAACACCAAAGACAAATCTGATTTATGATAATCTTCATATATGCATGGAAGAAAATCAGATCTGTATAGAGAGCTTTGTGCACTGATCTATAGAGAGAGAGAGAGTCCTAGAGAGAGAGTGAGATGATGGTGTCCATGGCTTGTGTATACAACTTTGTATGCATGTATATGTGGAGCAATGGGTGTAACCATGGAGATGCCCTATGGAGGAAGAGGAGGACTGAGCATTCTGACTGAACTGAGACAACCAGGTGAGGTCTCGCCTGAACCAAGCCATGAAGAAAGGAAGCCACCGAACCAAGGTAAACCAACCAAACTGCCATAATTTTTCTGTTTAAATCTGGAACTGTTTCTGATGGTTTTAATCCATATGAACCGTATATATATGTTCCTGTGAGGCCTAGACTTATTATAGAACAATTGAGAAGGGTCGGATAAGCCTGAATACACCCAAACCATGAGCAATCCGCCATTAATGACCATGAGTTGCAGGTCTGATACGACCTCAACCAAGCTAACCCCTAATGGTCTAGAACTGATCTAGGCACGAAAATGGTTCAAAAACCACTAAACCGCGATCCAAAATCGCATGGGAAGACCCTCAAAACCGAACTTATTGTCTCGGCCATTGGAACCCAAACTTTAAAATAGGCTTCCAAACTGAAATGTGAGAATGGGAAAATGAAGCCCCTGTTACTACGGTCACAAAGAGACAAGAAGCATGAAGTTTGGTGGAGAAATGAGGATTTAATAGCCGAAATATCTTTTCTGTTATTCCTCCATATATCAAGCTATTGAGCTTGATTCGACTCATGAAACCGATGCCAAAGTGTTGGCATGACGACCAGGAACCATTTGGGATCAAAACAGATTGAAAACAGCCTTTGAAACATCACGAAATAGAAGAAGAAAATCTGCAGAAGTAGGGCTACAGTACGTGGAAGGATTGGAGAAGATGGAGTCAACTCGCGATTCCAACCGAGTTGGCGAGTCGACTCGGACGCGTGTCGGCCTGTGAGGCTGCCACCGAAATAATAAAACTGCGCCGTTTTGGGTGTAGATTGATTTGTTTAAAATCAAATCCGGCCTGTTTGGGTACGGTGATAACAAATTAAAATTTAAAACTAGACAAATCCTGAACACGGATAAGGGGGATATGTTATCCCGATTTTCTGAGGGTCACCAACCGTTTGGTTCACAGTGATTTGGACCGGTTCACTTGGTGAACCCTTGAACCCTTGGGTTGAACCCCTAAATTATGAAATTATATTTTGAACCCCAAATACTTTCTGAAAATTACGGATTTGTCCCCAACTGTTTTAAAGAATTATACAGTGGCCCAAATTTCTGAGAAACTGTTCAATTAAGCCCCTGACAAATTAATTAAATAATAAAATAATTATATTATTATTTTATTAATTAGGTAAAATTACGATTTTACCCCTGGACATTTAATATGTCAAACGGAGTCCAAATAAATTAAATAAATAGTGTATTTTCACTATTTCAAACATTCCGGACTCAATGGTACAGTCCGATTTTGGAAATACAGTACCGAAAAATACAGACCTGTAAGTGATAAATTACTGTACTGCCCCTGATGGCACCAGACCCAAATAAAAATAAAAGACAGTCTATTTTGACTATGTCGGGCGTTCTGAACTCAACGGTGAGGTCCGTTTAACGAACCGAAGTCCCGAAAAATACAGACACATAAAGTGTAAATGACCGTACTACCCCTAATGATTCCCAAGGTCAATTAAACGTAACAGATAGTCCAACTTAATTATGTCGAACACTCTGGACCCAACGGCGAGGTCCATTTTATGAACTGACGTGCCGAAAAATATGACACGTAAAATTACCAAATTACCCCTGATACTGTACGAAGCCCAAATGAAGTCCGATTGGGACGAAACTGATACCTATAGAAACCCGAATACTGGAGAGACTGTATACTTGAATAAATGACGAACCGGGGTCAAAATCTTACGAAGCGTAAAATGACCAAAATACCCCTGAGCACTATAAGTGCAAGATAAAGGTCAATCTGATCTGATAAATTATCGTAAGTATAATTATGAACACAGAAGGGCTACGTAAGACTCCGGAACTATCAGCGCGTAAAACGAGAAATGATCGATGTGTCCCGATGATCTAAAGCAGATACCAAACGAAGTCCAAAGGACTTGAAAATTCACATATAAGATATATGGGACATTCTGAGGACCACGACAGGGTCCGGGGTAAGAATGGCAAATTACCATTTTGCCCCTAAGGCTAAGTAAGCCCTTAACTGATACCGATTAGAGTCTAAAAGACTTAAAACTTCAAATATACGATATATGGGATATTCTGAGGACCATAACAGGGTCCGGGATAAGAATGGCAAAATTACCATTTTGCCCCTATGGTTAAAATGAGAACCTAACTGATACCGATTGAAGTCCAAAGGACGTAGAACTTTGTACTTAAGATATAAAGACTATTCTGAGGGCCTTGACAGGGCCCGGGGCAAGAGTGATAAAATGACCGTTTTGCCCCTAAGGCTGAAGAAGTAACTGACGGATAACGATTGAAGTCTAAATGACTTGGGTTATAATCCTGATGACTGCTGAGCCTAATTTAAGAATAAAATAGCCCCGGATGAAACCCGATGAGAGGGCGATAGGCTACTAGGCTATCTTAGGTAAACCGATAGATACCTAAGATGACAAATGAGACCTGAATGGATGAGTTCTGACCGGTATATGATTGATGATTATTGTTCAGGATATACATGGAGATGCCTGACGTATCTGGAGGTTATCGGATTGTTTGCGCAAGGAGATAACCCTAACAGTTTGTGAGTAACCTGGAACTTCTGACTTGGTGTATAAGTACACCGTCTAGTTACTGTATTTTGATTTACTGTACTGTTTTGTATACTGTACTGTCTGAATGCATACTTTTTTATACTGCATTACACGTAACATGATTTTGTACTGTCCTGCTCTCCAGTTCAGTTCGGGTCTGTCCTGGTTTTATTCTGTACTGTTGCGTCTTGCGAGTAAACCTGACTCCTGAATTGGTGTATAAGTTCTGTCTAGATACTGTATTTTGAAGCACTGTACTGTTTTGAACGTTATACTGTTTAAAAAAAAAACATATATTTAAAGTAGCATATGCCTTGTCCTGATTGATATTGTACCAGTTTGTTCCGTCCTGTTCAATTCCGATATGTCTTGTTCTGATAGATGTATTGTTTCGTTTTGTTCCGACATGTTCAGTTTCGATATGTCTTGATCTGATTGATGTATTGTTTCGTTTTGTTCCATCCTGTTCAGTTCTGATATGTCTTGTTCTGATAGATGTATTGTTCCGTTTTGTTCCGACATGTTCAGTTTCGATATGTCTTGATCTGATTGATGTATTGTTTCATTTTGTTCCGTCCTGTTCAGTTTCGATATGTCTTGTTCTGATAGATGTATTGTTCCGTTTTGTTCCGACATGTTTAGTTTCGATATGTCTTGATCTGATTGATGTATTGTTTCGTTTTGTTTCGTCATGTTCAGTTCCGATATGACTTGTCCTGATTGATATTGTTTCGTTTGTTTCTGTCATATTCAGTTTCGATATGACTTGTCCTGATTGATATTGTTTCGTTTGTTTCCGTCATGTTCAGTTCCGATATGACTTGTCCTGATCGATATTGTTTCGTTTTGTTCCGT
The DNA here is from genome assembly GCA_008638375.1 of Nyssa sinensis. Lineage (NCBI taxonomy): Eukaryota > Viridiplantae > Streptophyta > Magnoliopsida > Cornales > Nyssaceae > Nyssa > Nyssa sinensis. The sequence continues at coordinate 37,261,651 of CM018034.1, forward strand.
CATGTTCAGTTCCGATATGACTTGTCCTGATCGATATTGTTTCGTTTTGTTCCGTCATGTTCAGTTCTGATATGACTTGTCCTGATTGATATTGTTTCGTTTTATTCCGTCATGTTCAGTTCCGATATGACTTGTCCTGATCGATATTGTTTCGTTTTGTTCCGTCATGTTCAATTCCAATATGACTTGTCCTGATTGATATTGTTTCGTTTTGTTCCGTCATGTTCAGTTCCGATATGACTTGTCCTGATTGATATTGTTTCGTTTTGTTCCGTCATGTTCAGTTCCGATATGACTTGACCTGATTGATATTGTACCGTTTTGATCCGCCATGTTCAGTTTCGATATGTCTTGTTCTGATTGATGTATTGCTCTGTTTTGTCCCGTTATGATTCGTCCTGTTATGCCTCTGTCCTTGATTATGCCTGTGACTTGAACTGGTGTTTTGTTCCGTCTGATCCCGTTATGTACCGTCCGTCAATAATCTGTCTGTCTTGATTGATATATGGTCCAGTTCCGTTATGATCTGTCCGAATTCTTGACTTGGTATATAAGATACTGCATAGATATTGTATTTTGATGCACTGTACGGTTTTAAAAGTTAAACTGTCTGAATGCATGTTTTTAAATGCAAACTTTTATACTGTATTGTACGCGGCATGATTTTGTCCCGTCCTACTATTATTTTGTTCGGTCTGTCTTGTTCCATTTTATGGTCTATCTAATTTTGTTCTGCTATGATGTGTCTGACTCTGGGTACCATTCTGATTATGAGCGGTCTGGCATAAGTAGGCTTGATTACGCGCCTAACTGATATATTATTGTTATGCCCTGTTATATTCCGCCCAGTACTGATCTGTTCTGATATTTGAATTAATTGCCTATGCTCTCATTGATATTGGCATCATGCACTGTTCCGTCTGTTCTGATTTGTTGTTCCGTTTAGTTCAGTCCTGTTTTATTCTACTGAAACTGCATTTAAAGTAGATTTATGAAACTGCTATTTTAGAAACAACTGAACTGCCCTTGTGCTTTGTAAACAAGAAATGGTTTTGAAACCCTTGACCGGGAACCTGTGTTACTCATTGGGCTTTTCGAAGCTCACCCCATTCCCTAACATTTTTCAGGAATAATATCTGTTGGATCTGATGGCACTGATCTGTGGAGACTGGATTACTGAGGATTGAATCTGTTTAATCAGGTGAGTGACGTAATACGACTGACTTGACTGATATGTACTAGATATAGACATGGCTCATGGATTTAAACGGTACTCTAGAGATTATAGTTCTGCTCTGTTGTTATATGTCGGATTAAAGATATGCTCTGAGGTTAGAATTGTTAGCTGTTGGATTTTAGACTAGCTCTGTGGTACATAACCTTACAGTGAATACATGAGTTGCATTCCCTTGACAAAAAAAAAAGGTTTTAAATTCCGCTGCATCTGACCCTACAGTCGGAGTGCAATTCACTGAAAAGTTCAGAAATTGCCTTCGGTTGGTCGCGTGGCGGCTGACTGGCATCACGTCCTCGACATCCGCGTAGGGTGGGGTTCGGGATGTGACACCAAGTCTCCACAAATCAGTGCTATCAAATCCTTACTTCGAATGCCTCTCAGTCTACTAGTATCATATCGTTGTGCCTTCTAATCCAATGGAGATAATCCCAGAAAAACGTTAGATAAATAGAATGAGCTTAAACAAGCTCAGTGAGTAACATAGGTTCTTACCAAGGGTTTCAAAACCAGTTCATATAAACATGCATGCCCAAATGTAGCTCAAGTAGGACAATAGGATAGAGCAAAATAGGACAAGATGAATAAATCAAACTAATATAGAACAGATCAACAATCGAAAGTATATCATCAAGTATGCCTAAACCTCTCCCAGCTGCCCCAAAGTGAGCCACTCGTGGGGGCCTCTACCCCTCTGGGATTAGATTAGAGTGGAATAGACAAAATTGAGTGGGACAACAAACTGCCACTCAGGCAGATGAGCCCTTTTCCTAGCTGCCCTAAAGTGGGTCACTCGTGGGGGCTTCTACACCTCTGGGTCATGCTCATAAATAAAAATCGCTCAATCCTAAGGTGGGCCCAGAGTAAGACTCAACATAACAAAATAAAATCAAACCAAACTCCAATGACGTAGGCAAGTTAGAACAATAGACCCAAACAAAGTCAGAACAGGAGATATCAAGACGCAGGATAGAGTCATGCCACATGTAGTGCAGTGTAAAGAGTATGCATTAAAATAGTACCGTGTATAAAACAGTTCAGCATATAAAGCAATACAGTATACGAGTATAGATAGTACGAAAAATATACACCAAGTCCAGAGTCCGAGTTACTTACCTGAATATATGCTTATCTCCATTCACATATATCTTCTAGATATGTCGTTAGCCACGTCTATGCATATCCTGGCACTATCCTTCTGATGGCCATCATAGTTGATTCAACATCCAAAAGTTCATCATGTTCCTCATATATGAACATATCCAACCTTTGTTTGGTTGTAGTCAACATTTCACTAGCACTGCAATCATCATTTAACCCTCCGGCTGCCTTGGCAGGGTCGTTCCTCTTGTTTCTCCATTCCGAACTCCAACCACGTGACCTTTCAGTGGCATCTTTCTTTTCAATGAAACGTTTCTGGTAACCCTAGGATGACTGTACATCACTTTCGTTGCAATCACCAACCTGTTTCTGTTGATCCCATTGAGACGGTAAACTTTCACTCCAACGGCCAACCTTTGGAGAATTTGCAGTCCAATGTCACAAGCCCCCAATCATGTGTCTTACTCCAGCCTTCAACTGAATAGCCATCTCTCATATTCCTGCCCATAATTCCTCTACAGTGTTTCCCCTAATATTATTCTTTCAGTAAAATATCCAAATAGCTCATCACAAGTGGTCCTCTACAATGTATTAGCACAAACCAGCAGAGCCTCCATTTACAATTTGACTTGCTAATTTTTAAACACATAAAATCTACAACAGCAACAACAGCAACAACTTCACAACATCCCACAGGTTTAGTTCTCTGCCAACCATTTCCTCATTGCTAACCTACCTGTTGGTTCTGTTGTCCAGATCGCACTCCACCATTTCCCTGTTGCAGCTGCTGCCTGCAATTTCCTCTATTTCCTCTATTTTTCCCACTAAACATAACAGATAGTGACAGCAACACACTGATTAGTATTGCACTCCTAAGCACTTGTCCATCTTCATCCTCAACAACCAGTTCTAAGACTCCTTCCAATTCCCCATCTTTAACGCCTAAGGCAACCTGTACCCGAGGTTGGGCAGAGCAAAAGAAGAACAAGGCAGTGAAAAAGACCTGTTTGGGTTTAAATATGAGCCAACCGAACCTCGCTGAACCAAAATCTGAGATACTTGCTCTCTTGAATCGGCCTCTGCATCTTCAATTCTCGCCTTTCCTTGCCGCAAAATCCTCCGATGTTACACAAACACACACACATCGATCACCTCCAAACACGGATATGACCGGATCGGCAAATCTAATCTGCTCGATCTTAACCCAATGGACTGACTTAGCCGCAGGGACCTCAGCCTCGAAGTCTAACTCAACGACCAACGGTGCCCACGGAACCTTGTCGAACCAAATCTGGAAACGTCCCTCCTCCACCGGAGAAACATCAAGCCTTAAAATCATCTTTATCCAATCCAACCCAATCCAATCCAACCGACTCTGCCGCTACTCTTCCATTTCCTCTGTTCTCAACTAGAGCGACGGAAACAGAAGAACCCCACAACCGCAACATCCACACACACAATTCCGAGCTATATCAGAATCCACCACCTAAACAAGATACCCAACGCCAGAACTGATTGAAGCAACCATCCTTTCTGCAATTGTGAAACCACCCTTTGCAACACACTGCTTCACTACGCACTTTCGTTCCCCTCTCTACACCGCTATACACACAGACACACACATATGTATACATAATCACTCTGTCGCACCAACACATACATACAAATATTCCCCTTTCCGTCCAATTTCCTCCAGATATGTGTGTATATATATATATATCTATATATGTGGGACTGGAATGGTCCAGAATGTCGGTTGCCTCTAGAATTTTCCCTCTCTTCTTTTCTTTTATTTCTTTTCTTTATTTCCAGCTTCTTCAAGAAGTTTTTTCAAATATATCTATGTATATATATCAGCCCCTCACGTGCCCAATATGGCTGCTTCGTTTGCTTTCTTTTCCTTTCTTTCTTTTCTTTTCTTATTTCGGTTTCCAGTAGCTTCCTTTGAAGCTTCTACTTATAATATAATATATATATATATATATTTTTATATTGGCCCTTTCTTCCAACAATTTCTTATTAACTTCCTGAATATAAGATACATATATATTTTTATATATATATATATCATATGTGTAAATATTTATTATAGATATATATATATATATATATTTTATATCTTACCATATTAATATTTTATTTCATTAAATATTAATTTATGAAGACTCGGTATCATAATTATTTATTTTGCCAATTTTAGATCCCCGTTCGTGTCTCAGGTGATATTCATATTCGTTACATACGTAATTATTCATATTGGCTTCATTTCTTCATCCCGACACTCGTTTGACCGAGTTATCTATTTTCCCGAGGATGCACCATTTTATATCTGAGGATCTTAAATCCCGTTATGGTTTACCGTATTTTGGGTTATCTCAAATTATTAATGTCACGTAATTTATTTTTATTATCAGAGTGCAGTCTCGGTTATGTCAAATTTTTGGGGTATTACATTCTACCCACCTTCAAAAGAGTTTTGTCCCAAAACTCAACTGGCTTTCTAAAGGAAAACAATCATCTGTCAGTCACGTTTATCCATTAGGTGTCTCTATAAAATGTCACAAGGTTTAACCTCAATCACTTTTACTGACATGTCTCCAATTAGTACTAGTCGATAATCCCCAATCACACTGTCAGATCAAATCCAGGAAAATCCATAATAAGTGATGCTGCACTTTTTGGCTCGCAATAAGTATGGACTCCGTGACCTGTAGAACACTTAGAAAGATGATCAGAAGACCACCGGATTGGCTCCGGCGGTAGCCGCTCCGATGCTTAAGTAAGTAAAAGAATTGAAAGACTGTATTGAAAACCAAAGAATGAGCATAAGAAATAAGGCGTACCTCTAGGGTTTAATTTATAAGCCGTGGCTTTCCTAAGTTGATTAGGATTCGACGCCATGAATATAGGGATTTGATCATCGGAGATTGCAGTTACCTTGTGGAGCATTGCATAGAGATAACCATAGAAGGTAGTTCCCTTGTTGAAGACTGTTTCCTTGTTTGAAGACTGTTTCCTTGTTGAAGTCTGTTTCTTTATTCCCTGCTCGGCATCCGCTAAGGCGGTGACGAGGTCTGGAGTGTTGATCTGGACCCTGTGATAAGTTTTGAGACCCTTGTCCGGATATATATGCTCTGAAGGTATAAGTTCGGTCACTTCCTGACCTTTTGTGCTGATGTGTCAAATGCTGATTGGCCTGCTCTTTTATGGTATATCAGTTACTCCCCCCCAAGTCCTAGTTCGATGCTAGGCAAGCAACTAGGGCTAAGCCTTTTTCGGAGAGTCTTGCCTGTTCGCCTTTTAAGGCAACTGTTGGGGCGCCATTTATTGCGCAGCCGGAGATTAGGTCTTTTCAAGGTCATTATTTGTACTGGCCGATAGTTGGGTTTCCCGAAATCATCATTGTTCCGAACCGTCATGGCGTTTGGGCTTGGTGGGTCCCTTCTGATACTGTGCTTATAAATATGGGGTAAGATTTTGAAATAACCTTTTCCCTGTCATTTTCACTGTGCTAGAAGATTTCATCCGCCATTGTTGGTCTGTGCGACCTTGAAGAATGCTGACTTCCTGAGTTAGAACAGGTTCGACTGATTTTCCCTTTTCTCTTACTTCTTTCTTCTTGAATCCGAGAATAATGTCTACTTCTTCTGAATCCCCAATTGTGAATGAGGGAGTGGGAAACCCTTCTGAGATGGCTGTTCCGTCTCTTGTGGAAGATGTAGGTAACCCTGCTCCTGAAGATATTGGGGAGAGGCCTGTTGAACCTCCCCCTAGTCCTGGGGTTAGGATAGTCGATGCCTTCGAAGAGCCCCGAGACAGGGCTGGGGAGACCTCTGGTAGTCTTCTCAGTAGAGAAGAGGGTGAGAGTGCTGTCACTTAGAGCCTTCTGGACGAGTGGAAGGCGAAATACAATTTTCCCCCGAACGTGACCTGCAGAGTGCCAGGCCCCATGGATCGTCCCCAAAATGTTGAAGCCGGGGAGATTTGTGTTTACCTTGCCTGGTTCGAAATGGGCTTGAGACTCCCATTGCTAGATTTAGTCAGGCAATTCTTTTGTTGGTTCAAGCTCTACCCAGCCGACCTGAACCTCAATAGCTGGCGGCAGCTTCTAGGGTTCATAGTATTAGGTCACCAAAATAAGGTGGATGTGTCCCTGGACTTGATCCGTAGCAATATGGATTTGAAGTTCAAACAGGCAGAAGGCCTTTTCTATATGTCCTTTGAGAAGGGGTTCTGACCCCTGTCCTCCGTTCCTACTTCCAACAAAACGTGGAAGAAGTGGTACTTCTTCGTCGGAGGAGGATGGGAGCATAAAGACTTCCAGGAAGGAGAAGCCTCGCCATTCCCTCGTGCTACGGGTCGTAAGGTGAGGCTTATTCCCTTAGGTTTGCTTTAGCTCTGTTTATGCCTTTAGAAATGATAAACTGATATATCGCTCCTTACTTCTTGTGCAGTCAGGAGTGCTTGGAAGAGGCCCGATTTTACTAAAGCGCTGCGAGATCAGTACCGAGTGCTGCTTTCGACTTCTAACCGGGCTCATTCTGTCATTGTGACTCCGGAGAACTTGATGGTTGCCCGTTCTGCCGAGCTTAAGAAGAGGCTGACGACGAAGTGGGCTGTGCCGGAGGCCCCAGTGATGGGGAAGTCTTCCTCCCGAGCTGAGCCTGATGCCCCCCTTGAAGTGAAGAGGAGGAGGTTGATTTCTGGCTCTCCCGAGCCGGCCCCTGCCGAGGTTGAGAAGGAGGCCGAACCTGCCATCCCTGTTTCGGCTACTCCTCCTGCCTCTTCTGGTTCGAGCTGGAGGACAAGGAAGGGGAAAGCACCTGCTGTGCCGTCCAAGCCGTTTAATGAGCCGGACTATCAGATTGCCAAGAGGGCATTTGATCAAATATGGGCTCATGGCCCACACCGATACAGAGGGGATGACCCCTTCAAGCTGATGACTGAGATGATGAATCTCCTAGATGAGGGTAACTTCTTAAGCTTTTTCTTGACTTTTCTGTTTGTCTATTCGTTCAATCTAAACTGTCTGTCTTGCTTTGTGCAGAGCATGCATAGTTTGGCTGCTCTGATGGTGACCTCCATGGGCCTTGAGGAGGCCGAGAAGCTGAGGGCCGAGGTAGATGAGATAAGGCTGGAGCTCGGAACAGCCCGATCCAAGGTTCAAACCGCTGAAGAGGATCTGAAGGAAGCTACCACCAACCTTTCTGTGGCAGAGTCTGAGAGGGACATGTATGCTAAGAAGGTTGAGGGGCTTCAGGCGGAGTTGGTTGAGCTCCAGGGTTCCTTTAATCAGAAGGTTCATGAGGCAGCTGATCAAGCCAAGGTTGAGGCTGAGATGGAATTGAAAGATGAAGTTGAACAAATGGGTGATGACCTATCCAGGTTTGGTTTCGAATGCTTCAGAACTAGGTTTCAGATTCAGTTCCCGGGTTTTGACGTTTCATCAATCGTTCCCCCTGAGCCTACCTCATCTCGTCCTGATCCGGACAAGACGGCTGGGGCTACTGCCCTTAACTTGGAAGAGGACGTAGGCCCTTCTGGGAAGTCTTGAGGCTTTATGGGTTTTTATTTTTGCTACTTCTTTTTGATGTAATGAATGTCTTCTTCCGATCAATAAAATTGACTTTCCTTCAGATTCTGCTTGTGTTCTTTCCTCCTGTGCAATTTTGTCGTAAGTGTGGCTGCTCTGAGCCTTTTGTATGTTAGATCAACTGTCCAGCAATCAGTAATTGCCTTCCGAACTTCGATACTTGTCACTGAATAGTGAATGTAGATTAACTTCAGCTGCCTTATTATAATAAGACGGGAAAGTAAATATAACCAGATAGACAGAGTCTGATAGAGTGGGAGTAGGCTTTTGTAGGGCTCTGAGATAAACTGCTCTAAATCAAGAGCTTGTGAAGATAACCAGGCAGCTTGTGCTTGTAGTTATGATGCTCGGCATGCTGTGTTCGTGTACTCAAGTTCGGGATATATCCGAGCTGTTTAGCCTTTGTCATATGACTGGCCTGTCATTAAATAGTTAAGACTGGAAGATCTGAATCTTGAATAGGGGGTCTGTACACTTAGACTTTGTTCCCCTTTCTGTTAATTCGGGAGCTTCAGTGCTGGAACGTGGTCTCTGTTTAGAGAGTTCTGTACCCTGTCTCTTGATATATCGAAGAGGCATATTTAATGCACTGTTTATTTATTCGATCGTCGTTTAGGATTTCGAGGCCACTCTCTTTTTCACCGTTGCGACGGTTCAGTTGGGTGGCTTTTGGACTTCAAGCGTCTATATAAATGAAAACGAGGGCACACGGTTGCGCTCAACTTTTTTGATCCCAAATTGTTCCCTTGTGAGAGAGACTTTATATGCTGCCGGAGTTTTGTCACTCACCCGGAGATGATGGGTGATTCCTTGCCTGAGTTAGGAATGATTAAACTATGGCCGAGAGTTAACCTTCCCCTATTTTCAGTCTCCAAGGAAGGATTGAAGGAGGCACAAGTCTTCTTGTTTCCTCTGGCATCCGGTCGAAATTCTTCCGATTGGTGGTGGCCCCTCCTTGATTCAACCGAGGCCTGGAGTGTTGGTGATGAAGACGAGGGTGAGTTGCCTCCTCTTCCTCACGTCTTGTCAGAGATCCTCGCTCCAATTGGCCGGGGTGTGACAACTGCTTTGAGGGAGATGAATGCGGGCTGCCTCCTCCCCCTTGTGACTTGGCAGAGACCCTTGCTTCAAACTGCTGGGGTGTCATGCCGATTACAAAGGTGGAGAATGAAAAGTCTCCTGAGGCCCAGAGCCCTCATCATCCGTTGGTCATAGAATTGATGATGATGATGATGAAACGGCCTGGGTGCTCCTTGATGCAGATTGGGGTTCAGGGCCCCTTCCTTTCAAATGGAGCCGGCGGCGGCGGTAATGGAAGTTTTGGATCCTGTGCCCCTTTATCATCCCGTGAAGAAAAGCCAATATGTTGAGAATTGTAGCTTCTGTAATAGCTTCTGTAATGATGTGTTTGTACTGATGTAAATCTTCTGATTTATCAATAAAATTGAATCTCTTCAGATCTGATGTCTTTGTGTTCGATTGTGCCTTTCTGTAGTTAAAACACTTTCTTGTGCACTTCTGATGTATGAATGTTCTAAGAATAGATCAAAGAAACTTGAAAAAGTTCTTGAATTAAAGTACTTCACTCCTGATCGGTATCATAGTACTTGTTGCTTGCTTGACAGATAAGCCAAATAATATAAATATCAGATCTGTGGTGTTCCGATCTAGGAAACTTTAGTTTGTAGATGTTTGGAACTTCTGTCTTTGGATGGACTGGATCATAGAGTTTGCCAATCGAAGACGGACTAGGCTCGGAAGGTCTGTGCATTAGGGTGGTCCAGGCTCTGGAGGCCTGTATATTTAAGAAATAGACCAAGTATTTAAGACCTGTATACTATGGACCAGGCTCTAAAGGCCTGTGCATTATAGATGGACCAAGTACGAAGACTTGTATATTTAAGGACCAGGCTCTGGAGGCCTGTGCATTAATAGATGGACCAAGTACTAAGACTTGTACATTTATGGACCAGGCTCTAGAGGCCTGTGCATTTATAGATGGACCAAGTACGAAGACTTGTACATTTAAGGACCAGGCTCTGGAGGCCTGTGCATTTAATAGATGGACCAAGTACAGAGACTTGTACATTCATGGACCAGGCTCTGGAGGCCTGTGCATTAATAGATGGACCAAGTACAAAGACTTGTACATTTATGAACCAGGCTCTGGAGGCCTGTGCATTAATAGATGGACCAAGTACAAAGACTTGTACATTTATGGACCAGGCTCTGGAGGACTGTGCATTAATAGATGGACCAAGTACTGAGATTTGTACATTTATGGACCAGGCTCTGGAGGCCTGTGCATTAATAGATGGACCAAGTACTGAGACTTGTACATTTATGGACCAGGCTCTGGAGGCCTGTGCATTTAATAGATGGACCAAGTACAGAGACTTGTACATTCATGGACCAGGCTCTGGAGGCCTGTGCATTTAATAGATGGACTAAGTACAGAGACTTGTACATTCATGGACCAGGCTCTGGAGGACTGTGCATTAATAGATGGACCAAGTACAAAGACTTGTACATTTATGAACCAGGCTCTGGAGGCCTGTGCATTAATAGATGGACTAAGTACAAAGACTTGTACATTTATGGACCAGGCTCTGAAGGACTGTGCATTAATAGATGGACCAAGTACTGAGATTTGTACATTTATGGACCAGGCTCTGGAGGCCTGTGCATTAATAGATGGACCAAGTACTGAGACTTGTACATTTATGGACCAGGCTCTGGAGGCCTGTGCATTAATAGATGAACATTTTATGGAAGTAAAAGAAAACCTCTCTACTGATAATACTTCCGCAAGTGTTCCACGTTCCACGGCCTAGGAACAGGTTTCCCAGTCATGTCTTCTAGCCAGTAGGTGGTAGGCCGAACAACCTTTGTTACTTTGTAGGGGCCTTCCCAGTTTGGTGACAACTTTCCCATGGTGGGATCCTTGGTGTTTTGAAAGACTCTTCTTAAGACGAAGTCTCCAACTTGAAAGCTGACTGTCTTGAGTCCTTCCTTGGATTTGTTGACCATTCTCTGTTGATAGGCTTCCATCCTGATGCTGGCCTGATCCCTTCTCACTTCGAGCAAATCCAAGTTTTCCATTAGCTGCTGATCATTGGATTCTTGCTCAAAGGCCTCAGTCCTCAGGGTTGGCATACCGATCTCAACCGGAATTACTGCTTCTGTTCCATAGGCTAGTGAGAAGGGAGTTTCAGAGGTGGGAGTTCTTCTGGTCGTTCTATAGGCCCAAAGAACCCCAGGGAGTTCTTCTGCCCACTTCCCTTTGGCCTGTTCCAACCTTTTCTTTAACCCGTCAGGGATTGTTCGGTTGGTGACCTCTGCTTGCCCATTTGCTTGTGGATGGCCTGGAGAGGCAAAGTGTTGCCTGATGTTGAGATTTTCGCAGAATGCCTTGAAGCCTTTACCAGTGAATTGTGTCCCATTGTCCGAGATAATTACACGTGGTATGCCGAACCTGCACACAATGTTCTTCCAGGTGAAGCTCTCAACTTCCTTTTCTATGATATGTGTTAAAGGTTTAGCTTCGGCCCATTTAGAGAAGTAGTCGATGGCCACCAAGAGATATTTCCTGTTCGGAGGGGCCCTTGGAAATGGACCCACGATGTCCATCCCCCACTGAGCAAAGGGCCAAGGGCTAGGAATCGGGATGAGCTCATGATGAGGCTGATGTTGGTATGGCGCAAATCTCTGGCATTTGTCGCACTTCCGAACATATTCTTTTGCCTGTTTCAGCATGCCGGGCCAGTAGTAACCCTGTGATAGAGCTCGGTGGGCTATAGTTTTGCCCCCATTATGATTCCCGTAGATTCCCTCATGTATTTCAACCAAGACATATTGTGACTCGTCTGGAGCCAAGCATTTTAACAGAAGTTGAGAATACGACCTTCTGTAAAGCTTGTTGTTCAGGATCAGGTACCGAGCCGCTCTGACTCGGATTCTCCTGGCTTTGTTTTTATCCTCTGGGAGGAACCCAGATCATAGGTACTGGAGGATTGGAGTCATCCAGTTCTGGGGCTGTTCATCAATTTGAGCAACTTGGGCTTCCTCAGTACTGGGTCCTGGCTGAAAGGAGATTTTTACTGTGGAATTTGCTTCAGACTTGAGGCGTGCGGCCATGTTAGCCAGAGCATCTGCTCTGCAATTCTGGCTTCTCTCAATCTTCTGGATAGTAAATGTCTGGAAGGAATGCTTCAAGTGGTTTACCAGTTCGGAGTACCAGAGCATCCTGTCATCTATAATGGCAAATTCTCCCAAGACCTGGCTCACTACCAGTTGGGAATCAGAGAAGACGTCGAGGTTCTGAGCCTCGCATTCCAAGGCAAGCTTCATGCCTAAGATTAGGGCTTCATATTCGGCTTCATTATTAGAAGCTTTGAATCCCAAGCTGACTGCTTTTTCTGACGTGAGCCCATTAGGGGATAGTAGTACCAGGCCTACCCCTGATCCTTAATCGGTTGACGATCCATCAATGTACAGCAGCCAGGTTCCCGAAGTTTCGGTGACTTGTGCTTTGTTCTGAAGTGCCGGGGTGAACTCGGCTACGAAATCAGCTAAGGCATGCCCCTTTGATGGAGTTTCGGGGTACATATGATATGTCGAACTCCCCTAGCTCCACAGACCACTTTACTAATCTTCCTGATACCTCAGGTTTCCTCAGTATTGACTTCAGAGGATAGGCAGTTGGGATCTCGATTGGATGGGCCTGGAAATAAGGTCGAAGCTTCCGAGCTGATATGACCAAGGCGTAGGCCAGTTTTTCTACTTCTGGGTATCTTTTTTCCGTGTCAAGTAGCGCCCTACTGACGTAGAATATAGGCCTCTGCACTCCTCTGTCCTGTCTGATCAGTGCGGAGCTGACCGCGTTTTCGGAGACTACAAGGTATAGGAGTAGCTTTTCTCCCTGTATTGGTTTTGACAGGAGCTTTGGAGAGGCTAGATACTCCTTTAGTTCTTGAAAGGATTTCTCACATTCTTCCGTCCACTGCAGAGTTTTGCTGCCCTTCAGAGCTTTGAAGAAAGGTGCAGCGATCAGTGGATTTGGATATAAATCTGCTCAGGGCCACAATCCTGCCATTCAGCGCCTGAATTTCCTTTCTGGTTTTTGGCGAACTTAGCCCAATCAGGGCTTGGATCTGAGTGGGGTCTGCTTCGATACCCCTTTGAGAGACAATGTATCCCAAGAATTTTCCCTTCGTAACTCCGAAGGTACATTTCGAGGGGTTGAGCTTCATCCTGTGCTGTCTGAGGATATCGAAGGTCTGGGCTAAGTGCTGGAGGTGGCTGCCTTTCTGAAGACTCTTTACCAGCATATCGTCGATGTATACCTCCATGGTGCTGCTGAGCAATGGGCCGAACATCTTGTTCACCAACCGCTGATAAGTGGCTCCAGCATTCTTCAAACCGAAAGGCATCACTCTGTAGCAGTAGAGTCCTCTTTCGGTTATGAAGGCAGTCTTCTCTTGATCTGGAGGGTACATCTGGATCTGGTTGTATCCAGAGTAGGCATCCATGAAACTCATGAGCTCATGCCCCGCAGTGGCGTCAACCAGTTGGTCTATTCTTGGCAGTGGAAAGCTGTCCTTGGGGCATGCTTTGTTGAGGTCTGTATAATCAACGCAGACTCTCCACTTGCCGTTTTTCTTCTTGACGAGCACGGTGTTGGCTAGCCACTCGGGATAGAATACTTCCCGTATCATGCTGGCGTCTAGGAGCCTTTGGACTTCTTCGTTTATAATCCGATGCCGTTCAGGAGCAATCGGCCTTCTCTTCTGTCTGACTGGCGGGTGATCCGGATCCACCATCAGTTTGTGAGTTATAAGATTAGGATCTTTTCCCTCCATGTCTCTGGTCTCCCAAGCAAAGATAGAGAGGTTGTCTTTCAAGAACCTGACTATCTTTTCCTGCTCGGCGTGTGTTAGGTCTGGGCCGATGTACAAGTAACGCCCCTCTGCTTCTGAACTGACCAGTACTTTAATGGGCTCGCCAATAGGTTTGGCTCGGCTGTCGCGTCCCCTTGGGCTCAGGGGTTCTTCAATGCCGGATGGGCAATCTTCCGCCTCGGGAGAGTGAGTGAATACCAGATCTGCACAATCCCGAGTGTGCTGTAATTGCTATTTAGGAGCCTTTTCTTTGAGGGCAATAGCGTGGCACTCCCGGGAGGTTGGTTGACACCCTCTGACAGAGTGAACGCTCTGGTTGTGGACGTACTTCAGACACTGATGGAGGGTCGAAGTGACTGCCCCTATCTGATGCAACCAGTGTCTCCCGATTATGATGTTGTAGGGAGACTTCATGTTTAACACCATGTACTCCGAGATGGTGGTCTTCTGCCCTTCACCCTCTCCTATAGTGGTAGGAAGGTCGACTCTCCCCAATGGGGTGCTGAGGTTGCCATCAAAAGTTGCCATCACGGCAGTGGTGGGCTTGACGTTGTCATGGTCTATCCCCATCTGTTTGAGCGGCTCATAGAACAATATGTTGACGGAGCTGCCAGTATCGACCAGGACTCTCCTGGTCTCGAAGTTGGCGATTCTGAGGGTGATAACAAGGGCATCACTGTGAGGGCAGTGTACCCCTGCTAGATCTTGCTCGGTGAATTGGATCTCCGGTGCTAGTTTGAGCCTCTTTTCGACGTTGGAGATCTGTAACAGGTTCGGGGCGGCTCTGGCTTCCCGAGCGTATCTTTTTCTTGCCCTGTTGGACATTCTTGTGACAGGGGAGTCAGCATGGAGGACGTAGATGACGTGGTTGTTCTGCCTCTGAGGCTCGTTTCGTCCCTCCCTCTGCTCTTGCCTCTGTTCGGGCCTCTGGTCTGGCCGCTGTTGAGGCTTGTCTTCTTGGGGGTTCTGCCTTCCATCCTGCTTGACGAATTCCCGAAGACGCCCATTCTTTATGAGCTGCTCTATCTCATATCGGAGGGTCCTTCATGTGTTAGTTGTATGTCCATGATCTTTATGGAAATTACAATACTTACTTTGGTCCCGCAGATCGGGATCTCCTTTGATTGGTTCCGGCCACCTTAGGTTCTCCCGATCTCGGATCTGCTGGAGTACCTGATTCGGTGTAGTGTTCAAAGGGATGAAGTTGGTGAACTCCCTCGGTCCGAAGTTGTACACAGCTTTGGGTGCCGTTCTTTTCTCTGGGCTTCTGGCCCTCTTTTTGTTGGAGTCTCTTCTGTGATCCTCCTTCTTGTGGTCCTCCCGCTTTGGATTGTCCCTCTGGGTCTGATCTCTGCCCTTTTGGGACGTGCGGTTGGCTTCTTCCAGGTTGATGTATTTTTTGGCCCGATCCATCAATGCCGCCATATCAGCTGGAGGTGTAATATCCCGACCCGGGATATAGCATGTACACCGGGCTGGGCCGGGCTATAAAATGTAATCCCGAATTATAAGCCGTTATATGACATAAATAAAAGTGGATGCGTAATAGACTGTATTGTTTAATTACGATGCATAAGTACGAGAGGCAAACAGTCACGGGTGTCCGGGTGCTGTTGCACCGGAAGCCGAGTTTACTGACAAACGTGCAAGTGAATATAGACGTAAAAATAATTAAGGTAAATCTAAATGATTATGAATATTGTATATACATATATATATATATATATGTATACGGTTGCATATATATATATATATAATAGGTATGTAAAGTGTGTGTCATGTGGGCCTTGCATGATGAGGAGGTGGCAAAGCCACCGAGTGGGAAATCAGCAAGAGAGGGCTAGGGTGCAACGTGTGAGGAGGAGAGGAGAGAGAGAAATAAGTGTGAGGTGTCTTGTGTGCATGGGTATGCTGCCACCGCAGCTACAGGTGGCAAAAGCCACCGACTAGGGATCGGTTAAAGGGAATGAAGAAAGAGATTGGAAGAGTGAGAAAACTGAATCGTAAGAGCAGCAGGGAGAAGAGGAGAATAGAGAAAGGAAGGACTGAAATTAAAGTTCAGGAAATCGGCTAATGATAGGTAACCTATTTTATCTTAATCTCTTTAGTTTTACTCCCTGTTATCATAGAATTGATTACTGAATTGGTAGGACTCGAAATAGGAAAGAAAAACAAGAAAACTAGAACTGGGTTTACGGTTGGAAATGGTGATTAAACATAGGTAAAACCAAATGAAAATTTAAACCACGATATGAGTAATACACTGCCCCAAGATTCCAAAATGCTTTGAATCAGTTTAAATGGTCAAGAAATGGCCATTCTGTGGCCAGTTATTCCCTCACCGGTGCAACGCCGGAAACTGGGAATGGGTGTTGGAAAACCGATGACATGGAGAGCCAAAATTCGTCCTAAAACGTTTCTTTGAATCCTAGATTTCATTTGGAACAAAAATAGTAAGAAATGGACGTGAAATTGCTAAGATCCGTAAGGAATTTCACTGTTCCGGCGACTGTGGCCGGGATTCCACCGGAGAAGATGACCGGATTGTCGAGGGAGCTACCGGGTCAAAACGGAACCGGGTTTGGGTCAGACCGGGTCGGGACCCGACTGAAAATGAATAGGGGCAGTGATGCTATGTCGTTTTGAATGTAAATTTAAAATAATTTGGGCTTGTTTGGTCACGGATATAAGGGAATGGAATTGGGTTGGGGTTGTCCAAACCGTGGATAGGGTGAGAGAATTGGTTATCTTGTTCCGGTTCTCTGAAGCTAACTGAACCGGTTGGTTCACGGTGAAATGGAACCGGTTTAGGGTTTTTGGTTCTGAACCAACTGGTTCAGACCGCAACTCTGCTTATTTACACTTTGACCCCGAAAGTTATAGAAAATTCCCTTAAGGCCCAACAGAGAAACGTTAATTTTACAAAAATACCCCTGACTCAAAAGTGGGTCAAACGAGATCCAAATAGGGCAAATGAATAGTCAATTTTTATTATCTCGGATGCTCTAAGTCCAATGGTGAAGTCCGTTTCATGAGACGGGGCCCCAAAAGATAAAGACATGTAAAAATGACCAAAATACCCTTGCTTCAAAAGTGAGCCAAATGGACTTCGATTGAATTAAATAACTAGTGAATTTTTATTATTCTGAACCTTCCGAATCTATTGGTAATGTCAAAATTATGAAAAGAGGTTCCGAGAACAACGGACATATAAAAATCTAAATAAGTATTAGAAATACTGATCATAGCGAGGCATAGAATTTGGTGAATAGAAATTATTCTGAAACGTATTTACTGATATATAGGGAACTCAACTGGAAAAGGCAAACCTACAGGAGACTGATTTAGCAACGCATTAGAGGTAAGTAGATACCTTTTCTCTTCCATGTGGTGTTATCAAGCCAAGTTCATTCTTTTACTGCCAAACTTGTACTCTTGAGCGTATCTGGTGTTATTGTCTCCACAATGTGATATTGTTCTATCTGGTGGACATTGATTTATTGTTGTACTATTGTTATCATGTTGAACCGTGCTTTGAAATGCCTATTGTTATGTTTCCATTGAATTGATGATATTCCATTTTTTATATACTCCTATGGAATCATTTATGATCATGAAATGTTTATGTATACTGGATTTGTGCTCAGTCACAATATCCATCCGATGCTTTTAAATACACTGAAGACCTTCGGGTCGAGTCCGTGAACGGACATATGGCCATACACTGGAATGCACTGAAGGGGGTAAACCGGGCCCCCAAGGACCGAGGGCATATCAAGCCCTGACACAGAACAAAAGCATCTCTTATACGATTGTTCGACTATAACTGTTGAATTAACTTATTCTTGTGATTATCTTGTATTGCAAGATATTCCTTTATTGATCTATTTGTGATCGGTTTATTGTGGCAGCACGTTCATATTGATATATTGTTGTTAAGAGTTCATGTTAATGTTATGTCCCTTACTCCTAATTGTACATTGTGTTCTATTGTTTATTGGCCCTTATGGCAACTGTTCCCATTGGCTATCATAGCATCTTATTTCTTATGATTGGCTATCATATTCTTGTTCTTGGATTCATATTCTTTTATGATCCTCGATACCAGTGTCAGAGATCTGTATTTACTTGCTGGGCTCTTGTAGCTCATTCCACCCTCCTCACCCCCATTTCAGGTACTGATGCCGCGAGACCCCGGTAGGAGTCTGAAGAAGTAGAAGGACGTTTGAGGAAATGCATTAGTTTATGTTTTAGTTCTCCCATGTACTCACCACCCACGGGTGCTGGTTATGTCTAGTTCTCATTTTGTTATTATAGAATCATGTTATGTATTGAAAAGACTTCCGCTGTTATTGTTTAATATTTTAGTACTTTGCATATTAGTACTATGATACAGGAATGGAAAAAGTAGGGACGGCCTTAGGGTCGGCCCCGCGACACGAGATCCGCATAGGGTGGGTTTCGGGTCGTGACAGGAGGGCTTTTCGTCAAGGAGTCTCTGAACCCACCTTGGGCAAGCCCAGCAGTTAGGGCTGCTACAAGGAACTTGGGGCTGCAGTCAGTGATCTCAGTGAGTTCGGTATTGAAGCGCGCAGGGATTCCTCCCTGGTCTGCTTGACGTTCAGCAGGAATTCTGGCCCCCTTCTAAGCCTCCTGCTGGTCATAAACCTATCCAAGAACTGTCTACCGAGCTCATAGAAGCTGGTAACTGAGTTCGGAGGGAGGTTGTGGAACCACTTCAGAGCAGTTCCCTTCAAGCTAGTGATGAACGTTCGGCACATGAAGGCATCAGAGGCTCCGTGAAGGGCCATTGTATGCTGGTAATGAGAGAGATGATCTCCTGGATCTCCAGATCCATCGTACAGGGTGAACTTGGGCACCATGAACTTTCTGGGCCTCTCTTCTGACATGATGGCGTGAGTGAATGAGGTGGCTAGCCTTCCGAGCAGCCTGGCCAGTTCGACTTGCTCTGGAGGGTTCTGAGGTCCTCTCAAGGTAATTGTCCGATCCACCAACTCGGCAATTTCCTTTACCCTCCGCGGGTCTCTGAGTCTGACATCTTGTGAACCCTGCCTGACAGCCTCGGCTTCAGGGTAGTAGGGTTGATTACGCCCTTCGGACGAAGGAGGATTCCGAACCGGAGGGACTGGTGCTGCATGATGAGGCTCCTGCGGTGCCGGGTGTGCTCCCGAGGCCCTTAGAGTTGGGGCTCGAGTAGTGCTCCGGTAATGGACGTCGGGAACGAAGGCGGATGTTCCCCAGCCAGGGACTGTTGATGGCTGCAGATCTCGGCCAGCGCGAGCAACGCCTGAAGGGTGCCCAGGCTGGTTAGTTGGAGCCTGCGCATGAGGTTCTTCATTCTCTGTGGCAACAGGAGGTTGCGTTCCCGCAACGAAGTTGTCCGGCGGGCTAGGAGAACCCGCCGCTTGATTCTGCGTGAGTGTTGCCAGTGTTCTAGTGATGGCGAGCAACTGCTCCTGCACCAGTTCATTGTGTCGTTTTATTGCTTCGATCTCTTGTCGCATAGGATTGGCTGTTGGCCCTCTTGTGCGAGGAGCAGGCGGCTGACATTGAGCGTTTTGCGAATTCTGAGTATTCTGTCGTGGTCGGAGATTTGGTGCCATGGTTTTCCGATGAGGAAAGAGTTGAGTTTATGAATAGAGCACTCGGAGATTAGTCGTTCCCACAGACGGCGCCAAACTGATGCTGCACTTTTTGGCTCGCAATAAGTATGGACTCCGTGACCTGTAGAACACTCAGAAAGATGATCAGAGGACCACCGAATTGGCTCCGGCGGTAGCCGCTCCGATGCTTAAGTAAGTAAAAGAATTGAAAGACTGTATTGAAAGCCAAAGAATGAGCATAAGAAATAAGGCGTACCTCTAGGGTTTAATTTATAAGCCGTGGCTTTCCTAAGTTGATTAGGATTCGACGCCATGAATATAGGGATTTGATCATCGGAGATTGCAGTTACCTTGTGGAGCATTGCATAGAGATAACCATAAAGGTAGTTCCCTTGTTGAAGACTGTTTCCTTGTTTGAAGATTGTCTCCTTGTTGAAGACTGTTTCTTTATTCCCTGCTCGGCATCCGCTAAGGCGGTGACGAGGTTTGGAGTGTTGATCTGGACCCTATGATAAGTTCTGAGACCCTTGTCCGGATATATATGCTCTGAAGGTATAAGTTCGGTCACTTCTGACCTTTTGTGCTGATGTGTCAAATGTTGATTGGCCTGCTCTTTATGGTATATCAATAAGTATGATTGACATGCCACAAAATATACCGTCACACAATTTTGACCTCTAGCATAATACTAACACGTCTCCAATTATCATGAGTCTATAACCTCAAATCATACAAGTTCAAATCAAATCCAGAAAATTCACGAGAAGTCCTGATTTATAGCCCACCAAATATAGATTGTCACCAAAATTTAATATCAGATCTATGTTACCTCGAAGTTGGGAGTCACTCTCAAAGGATTAAAAATCATCTACTAAGATTATTCAATCATTTTTGAGTTCCCAAAGAACCCTTATGATATCCACAATAATAATGATCAATATCAAAGTTACCTGACCTATAGTCATTGTCTCCCTAATCGATATATCCACAAGCATAATTATCAACGTCAGAGTTCGCTTACTTGTAGTTATTTCCCCTTAATCAATTGATCCACCATGTACATGCCATCACCAAGTTCAAATTTGATGATCATCCTCAAATGGTTAGAATCAACCACTAAGATCAGTCAATCTCATTTGAGGACACAAAATAATCATTTTGATATCCTCAATCACAAGTATTAAACCAAATCTAGAAAATTTCATACTAAGGCTAGTTGACAAGCATCCTCAAGATTATTCAATCATATTTGATTCCTCCAAATAATCATTTTAGTATCCATAAGTATAATGATCAATACCAGAGTCAGCTGTCCTAGAGTCATTTTCTTCCCAAAATTACTATGCATTTGATCAGTTTAATTGCCTTAGAATCATCAATTTAATCATAGCATAGTCCTTTCCCCCAAGAACTATTAACTGTAGTGACTAAACGCGCTATCGTCACCAAACATTACTTAATTATATAGTTGTCTAAGTCACCCAATAGTCCACAAATTCAGTTCTAGTCTGATCTTTCCCAAAGAATCATTGACCTAGAACTTACTTTTCTGCTGCGCTACTCTGATAAAATCCTTAAATTCTTAAGATCATCAATTTCACTTATAGGCCTACTTTTGTCTCCCAAGAAGTATTGAGTATCTGATCATCCTAATCATCCAAGGAAAATCAACTTCAATCATGTCCCCCAAAATTATGGACCCTTGCTCAAATATCACTCGGTGATGCTAGTGAATCTCCAATATTTACAACTTTAGATCAGTTGATCCTTAGTCCTTAGATTTCTTAGAATCACAGATGCATCATCTATTACGAAGACATCCATAATCCCATGTCTAGTCTCCAAAAGTGGGACCTAGTATCCACGGCTCTGGTACTCTGTGGTGTTTAATCCATGACTTAATGCTCTGTTGTAAACAATGACTCCCAAATCATTTCACATCTTATTGTCCTCAAGTTCTCATCTTGTATAGGTAACCTTAACCTGTTGCTCAAATATTGCTCTGTGGTACCAGTGGATCTCCAAAAAGTTTTTTTTTTTTTTGGTAAGAAAAATTTATAAAACCAAAAGGGAGAAGAAAATACAAGATCAAGAAGGCATACCCTCAAAGAAGCTAGAGGGAAGGAAGAACTTCTACAGGTAGAAGGGCCCCCGTCCCAAAGCTACAAAAACAAAGCATTACAAGACATTACATTACAAACATTACACATTGAAGATGCTACTCGGAAAAGACCAAATACATTGAAGATGTCTATTGGTGATCGTGTTTGCAATCCTTTTAGAGAGAGTGAGTCTGCCACGAATCATTTCCTGAATTTGAGCTATGATAGCCGGGGAAGTTTTCTTTATCATGGAAAACAATCTGCTATTCCTTTCTCTCCAAATAGTATAGATCCTGCAAGCTAGGGTGGGCTTTCCTATAGTAGAAGAGAACCCCTTTCCTTTGAAAGTATTGGAAGCCCAAGTAATGATCTGCTGCCAGTTTCCAGAAGGGCAACGGAAGCCACTCTTAGAGAGCAAATGGGACCATATGTTAGAAGTAAAGATGGTTGTGACTCTCATTTTCATGCATACAGAAAAGACATTTGGGATCATGACTTTGGTGAGAATAGAATAGACAATCTTTGGTCCGCAAGCTATTACGGATGGCCATCCAAAGAATAAATCCAACACAAGGAATGGCTTTAGGGTGCCAAACAAGCTTCCACCAATGAACCTGGGGCTTCCGGCTTCTAAGAGTATTCCAGGCTGAGTTGATGGAGAAGGCCCCATTAGAGGAGGGCAACCAAATAGCCTTGTCATCCCTATGGGGAGAAGGATGGAGGTTGTTAGGTATGCCACGTTTTAGCTCAAGCAGATGAGGAGAGTTAGCTACCGGCCAGCTCCATTGATGATCCATAATAATGGAAGCAACTTTAGCATATCTCCCAAGGCCTGAATCATATATAACCCTTTCCCCCATATTATCATGTATGGAACCAGAGGGGAGACAATAGTCAAACCAAAGAGAAGCGAAGAGACCATTTCCAATAGATATTCTAATGAAAGGCTTGAACAAGGTTCTGAATTTAAACATTTTCCTCCAAGCCCACGAGCAAGATTGGGGACATTTGACCTCCTAGAAACTCCTACCTTTGAAAAGATTGCTGTGAATCCAGAGAACCCAAGGGGAGTTAAAAGGGTTTTGAAAAATTGTCCAAATGAGCTTTCCCAGAGCTGCTTGATTCCAAACAACAAGCTTCTTTATTCGAGCCCCCCTTCATTTCTAGGGCAAGCAATATCATCCCAAGCAACTTTAGATCCGGTCAAGATGAGATGGTTGCCACTCCAAAGAAAAGATCTCATAGCTTGCTCAACCTGATTAACCACTTTTTTGGGGAGCATGAAATGGGAAGACCAGTAGACCTGGATGCTAAAAAGCACAGACTTGATAAGCTGAAGCTGACCTGCATAAGAGAGAGACTTAGTAGACCAATGAGTGATTTTACCAATGATGCAATCAACCAGGGACTTGGAATCCTGGGCTTTAAGCTTAGTTGAGACCAAAGGAACACCAAGGTAATGGATAGGAAGAGAGCCTTCAGGAAAGCCAATGTGGTCAATGATACGATGCCTGGTGCTGTTATCCATGCCAAAGAGGAAAATGTAACTTTTTGAGGCATTGTGAATGAGCCCAGAGAAGGAAGCAAATGTGTCAAGCCCTTCTTTAAGAATAGAAGCTGAATGGAGATTCCAATGACAGAATAGCATAATATCATCTGCAAAACAGAGATGGGTCATGCTCGGTATTATGACATCTCCAATGATGCTTGAATTGAGGACAGCTGAGCTCTGGTGAATAATCATGGAAAGAACTTCCATTGCAAGAACAAAAAGATAGGGGGAAAGGGGATCCCCTTGCCTTAACCCTTTAGCTCCAGTAAAGTAACCTTCTAGCTCGCCATTAATAACAACTGAGAAGCGAGCAATAGAGATGCAGTAGTAAATCCAATCAATAAAAGGCTGAGGGAATCCCATAATGCACATAGAATCAATGATAAATTCCCACCGCACCGAGTCAAAGGCATTCTTAAGGTCAACTTTCATTGTACAATAAGGAGAGCCTGAGTTCTTGTGATAGTTATGCATGAGGATAAGGATGAAGTATCTGAGCGGTATTTATAATGGGGAATCAAAGGGGCAAGGGCAAATGACCATTTTGCCCTTAATGAGGCCGTAACCCCGTTACTCTACAGCTCATTCCTAAATGCTTCAAATTGAAATTCTGTTTTAACCAATGTTCATAAAATTATTTTAAATGAAAATTATTAGAAGGAAACATTTCCATTTGAGGTCGGCTTAGACCCATTCCACCCGGGTCACCCGAATACCCTTTTTGTCCAATTCTGGAAACCATTTCTGTTTCGGCTGATTTTCGTACAGTGGATACTTCACATTATTCTAAATACTTTACTCTTCTATGACACACTCTAAATATGTCTCTAAATAGGTCATTCGGTGAAAACAATGTAGAAAGGCACTTTACCGATAAAACCAACAAAATTTATAAACTATGCATGCAAAGTGTTCTACCTCAAAAACAAAAAATTTACCCTCATTTTTCAGATCTCTACATCCTTCCCCCCTTAAAGAAATTTCGTCCCGAAATTTAGAAATGTACCTCTAGTAGTGAACAACTCGGGGTATCTAGCACGAACCTCAGCCTCACGCTCCCAAGTCGCTTCCTCGAACCCATGATGGCTCCAAAGGACCTTGACCAAAGGAATGGTCTTGCCTCGCAAAACCTGGTCCCTTGAGTCCAATATCTGCACAGGTCGCTCATCGTAGGAAACGTCACCCTCCACCTGAAGATCTACCCAATCAAGTACATGTGAAGGGTCGGGCTCGTACTTCCTCAACATCGACACATGGAAGACATTATGAACCCCTGATAGCTGCGGCGGTAATGCTAGTTCATAGGCTACCTCACCCACCTTCTTAAGAATCTCAAATGGGCCTATAAACCGCGGCGATAGCTTTCCGCTACGCCCAAATCTCCTCAACCCTTGCCGTGGAGCTACCCTGAGGAATACATGCCCTCCAACGTCAAATGATAGTGGTCGGCGTCTCCTATCAGCATAGCTTTTCTGGCGACTCTGAGCTGTCAATAACCGCTGCCGTATCACCTGTATCTTCTCCGTGGTCTCACGGACTATATCAGGTCCCAAGGCAGCTGTCTCCCCTGCCTCAGTCCAACACACTGGTGAACGACATGGTCTGCCATATAAAGCCTCAAAAGGTGCCATCTCTATGCTGGACTGGTAGCTATTATTGTAAGCAAACTCCACCAAAGCAAGGTGGTCCTCCCAGCTACCCCGAAAATCCATGACACATGCCCTAAGCATATCCTCTAGAATCTGAATAGTACGCTCTGATTGTCCATCTGTCTGAGGGTGAAAAGCAGTATTAAACAATAGCTGAGTCCCCAATGCAGTCTGAAGACTCTGCCAAAATCGGGCGGTGAAACGTGGGTCTCTATCTGAAACAATGGACACAGGAATGCCGTGTAGTCGTACTATCTCTCGGACATACAATCTACTAAGGACATCTGATGAGTCGGTCGCTCTAATCGGTAGGAAATGTGCGGACTTCGTCAATCTGTCCACAATAACCCAAATAGCATCGTGACCCCTCGGTGACTTCGGAAGACCCATCACAAAATCCATGGTGACATACTCCCACTTCCACTCGGCCACTGGCAATGGCTGTAGCAAACCTCCAGGCCTCTGATGCTCAGCCTTCACCTGCTGGCATGTGAGACATCTAGACACATACTGTACCACTTCTCTCTTCATCCCTGTCCACCAATACTGGCGACGTAAGTCATGGTACATCTTCGTGCCCCCGGGGTGCACCACTAGGCGTGAATGATGGAAGTCCCTAAGAATATCTGCTCGGAGAGACTCTGGGACAAATACTCTACCCATGTACCTCAGGCTAAGATCAGGATGGACTGTCCATCCCTCAAAACCCTCGGCACTAGTAACCCGTGCTCTAATCTGCTCCGCCTCAGTGTCTTGTAACTGTGCCTCTATAACTCTGCTCAATAACGTAGGCTGTGCACATAAACTGAACAATGTGGCATGCCCCTCAATCTCAGCGAGGTCTAAGTCAAACTCACCAATGACTTCCATCATCTCCCACTCCCTAATGGCAATGCTAGCCACGGTGCTCCTCGGTCTCCTGCTGAGTGCATCGGCCAAAACATTGGCCTTCCCTGGATGGTACTGAAGGTCAAAGTCATAGTCCTCCATGTACTCCATCCATCGCCTCTGACGCAGGTTCAAGTCTTTCTGCGTGAAAATATACCTGAGGCTCTTATGATCAGAAAATACCTCGAACCTCTCCCCATATAGATAGTGTCGCCAACTCTTCAGTGCAAAGATGACGGCAGCTAACTCTAGATCATGCGTGGGGTAGTTTTGCTCATGGCTCTTTAGCTGGCGAGAACCATAGGCTACTACTCGGCCATCCTGCATCAATACACAACCCAATCCCTCTCGGGAAGCGTCGCAATACACGGTGTAACCGATGCCTCCCTGAGGTATGATCAGGACAGGTGCTGTAGTCAATCTCCTCTTCAGCTCCTGAAATGACTGCTCACAGTCATCTGTCCACTCAAATCTAACGCCCTTGCGTGTCAGACGCGTCATAGGCGCAGCCAGGCTAGAAAATCCCTCTACAAAGCGGCGGTAGTACCCGGCTAATCCCAAGAAACTCCGAATCTCAAATACGTTCTTCAGCCTCTCCCAACTCATAACGGAGTCAATCTTGGATGGATCTACAGATACTCCACTGCCCGACACAACGTGTCCCAGAAACTGCACCTCCTGAAGCCAAAACTCGCACTTTGAGAACTTGGCAAACAAGCGATGCTCCCTCAGAATCTGCAATACAATGCGTAGGTGAAAGGCCTGATCAGCCTCAGAAGGTGAGTAGATCAGTATATCATCAACAAAAACCACTACAAACTGATCCAAATAACGGTGAAAGATATGGTGCATCAAATCCATAAATGCTGCTGGGGCATTCGTCACGCCAAACGGCATAACTATGAACTCGTAATGACCATAACGAGTGCGGAAGGCTGTCTTCGCTATGTCCTCCTCCCGTACTCTCAGCTGATGGTATCCAGATCTAAGATCAATCTTCGAGAAGCATCTTGAACCCCTCAGCTGGTCAAATAAGTCATCTATCCTAGGCAACGGGTACATGTTCTTGATCGTAACCCGGTTCAACCTCCTGTAATCCACACATAACCGTAATGTACCATCCTTCTTTTTCGCGAATAGTGCTGAAGCACCCCACGGAGAAGTGCTAGGACAGATGAAACCCTTACTCTGTAAATCGGTCAACTGCTTCTTTAGCTCCCTCAGCTCAGCTGGAGCCATGCGGTAAGGTGGAATAGAAATGGGAGTGGTGCTTGGGATGAACTCTATGGTAAACTCTATCTCCCGCCTCGGCGGTAGGCTAGTCAAGTCATCCGGGAAGACATCCGGAAACTCATCGACTATAGGTGGCAATACCCTCTCGGAGGTCCCACTATCATCAGCTATCAAACTCGCCAGCATATAAGTGTAACCTCCCCAGCTCTTCGAGTCATATAGGGGTGGTACTAGAAAATCTCCCCGATCCCCAGTGAAGTAAAAACAATCTCCCTCGGGGGTACATACAGTCACTCTACCCCTGTAACAGTCTATGCTAGCTCGGAATGCAAATAACCAGTCCATCCCCAATATAATGTCAAAGCCAGTCATATCAAGCACAATAAAGTCAAAGGAAAGGGTGCGGTCAGCTATCTCAATAGAGCAATCTCTACAGATCCTCGTCAAAGTCACACTTCCCCCAACAGGGGTGTCAACACGCAGTGGTGGATCTAATCGATCTATGTGCAACCCCAAAGTCGTAGCAAGCATGGTGGATATAAATGAATGTGATGCACCCGAATCTATGAGTACACTTGCCCATGAACTGAATACTAGGAATGTACCTCTAACCAGTGATGGTCCCGAAGTAGATGCCTCCGGTGTAGCCACTGCATACACACGGCCCTGTGTAGTCTGGCTCTGTCCACCCCCTCCCCTTGGTCCCTACTTTCCTCCTCCTCCCCTCGGTCCGGGAGGTCTAACACTCTGGACGGATGGTGCGGGCTGGGGGTATGGCACTGGAGGTCTATAGGTCAACTGAGCCTGTGGTGGTGGCACTTGAGTGTGCTGATAGTACTGCTGTCTTGGTGGACCCTGGGATGTCTGCCCCTGAGGACAGTTGGCCCTGACATGGCCTAGCTGATGACAAGTATAACAAAGCTGAGGAGCCCTCCACTCTTGACTCGGTACTCGGGGGTAGAAATGATCCCTGACTGGATCCAGTCCCCTGTGCCTGGCTGTGGTCTCTCTGAGGGCAATCGGCCCTCTTGTGGCCAGGTTGTCCGCACCGATAACATGAAACTAGCCTCTGGGATGCCCCTCCTCTAGGAGCAGTAGGTGTAGTAGGTCGAGGTGCTGTCAACTGAATGGGTCCCTGAGGTGTCTGTGCAGAAGAGGCACTAGCTCGCTGCTTCTTCGATGGCCTTCCCTCGGTATAAGTCTATGTGGGTACAGGGGTCTGTGCTGATGCTGTCCTGCTCTGGGTCCTGGCTTCTCTAATCCCTCTAATGTCAGCTAGCTCTCTCTCTACTCTACTAGCCCTGATCACTGCATCCTCGTAGGTATCTATAATGTGACCTGCCAGACTGGTCCTAATAGAGGTCTTCAGCCCCTTGAGAAAATAGAAAATCCTTAGTGGCTCATTTCCAGTGATATGTGGGGCAAATCTCCCCAAGGCCGTAAAGCGGGACTCGTACTCAGTCACTGTCAAGTCCCTCTGAATAAATGTCATAAACTCCTCTCTAAATCTGACTTTAGCCACCTCAGGAAAATAGTGGTCATTGAACATGGCCACAAACCCATTCCATCCCCCACCAAATCGGTCAATCCGATCTGTAGCCGTTTGCCACCACTGGCTGGCTAAGTCCGTAAGCTGAAATGTAGCGCATCTAATCCGCAGGTGTGGCTCCACTATCCCCTGCGAATCCAAAATCTGAGTGATCTGTCTCAGCCACTCCTCAGCAACTAACGGGTCAGGATGCCCGGCAAACGTGGGTGGCCTCATCCTCTGGAACACCTTCATCACAAAGGTGTCCCGTGTCTCTCCCTCAATAGGTCTCGCCCCCTGAATAGTACGGAGGCACTCCTGGAACATGGCTGCCATATCTCTGGCACTAACAGTCTGCTCGACCTCCTCTGCTAGGGCTGGGGTAGGAGCAGGAGCAAGAGCAGGAGCAGGAACAGGTATAGGATCAGGTGCAGGAACGGGCATAGGGGCAGGTGGAGGAGCAACAGTCTCCTCGGCAATGCTATGCGCAGGGGCGGCAGCTCTGGGCCTGCCACGCCGAGGTGGGGCAGCCGCTCTAGGTCTACCTCGTCTAGAGGGTCCAGCTCTCGTGGAAGCTTTCTTTGGTGGCATATCTCTACAAGTCCAAGGAACTAAATTAATACTTCTCCTCACATTTAAACATAGCATAAAAAAAATGAAGTACAATCATATCATTCACTCACACTACACAAGAAGCAATCATAACATGTCTTAGCATACACATAATAAGTCCTTGCGCTTCACCCAACCTTCATATATAAACAAAACAAAAACAAAAGTTTCAAGTCATATATCATGGACTCATGGTGTTCAACAACACCCCACGGCCTCTAGATATTCGAACCTGGAGCTCTGATACCATCTTGTCACGCCCCGGATTTACACGAACCCGGGGGTGAGCGGAATGGAAAATTAAAAGGAATAAGTACTGACAATTAAATAAATTCAATTAAAGCCTCACATGGTTGTGACATATGATTAGGAGTGTCTTATAATTTGTCCAAAATGGATCCCTACTTGGCCCCATGAGATAGCCCAAAAGTTCCTCAATTTGGCCCCAAAAAGTAAGGTCAAATGTGGTCTACAATGGCCTTGAAACGTGGCCCAAAAATGTTCCAAAGGTTGCCCAATTTGGGCCACAATCATGCCTCAACATAGCTTAAAAAGTGTTCAAAAAATAGGTCAAAAAGTGGCCAAAAGGTAGCTCAAAAGGTGGCGGAAAGAGGACGGGACAGCAGGTGGGACAGCAGGGCAACAGGCCAAGGCAGGCAGGCACGCACGCGCAGGGGGGTGCACGGCGCGCGCGCAGGGGGCGCAAGGCGCGCGCGCTGGCAGCGCGCGGGCAGTGGCTGGGCGACAGGGCTTGGTGCAGTATGATTTTCTGATTTTTTTAAGAATTACTGTTCCGGACAGAGAGCAAATTTCTCTGTCCAGCGGTCTAATTTTCTCTATTTGTTGCTCCAAATTTTTCCATTTTTCCAAGTTCTTTCCAAGTCTTTTAAACCTCTTTTTCACTCATTTTTCAGCCTATTTTTCCCTAAGCTTTTTAAGCCATTTCCTACCCATTTCAGCCCACTTTTTCCCTAATCTCTAGCCCCCCCATTTTTGATACTTTTCTCACCCATTCCGAGGTTGTCTCATACACTTATCAATTGTTAATCTTTCCAAAATTTTGGGTATAGTTTCCTTTGTTTTTTTTTTTTCCAAGTTATTTCCTTCACCTAATAGTCACAAAATATAGATGTAAAATTTCATAAACATCCACCCTCACTCGGTGGTCACAACTTCCATCAATTCATATATTTATATTCGTCTAAGATGCATTTAAATGAAATATTAAGCATTTACTTGGGTCTCAACCCCTACAATTTACAATGGCCCAAGGCCAAAAGTTTACATCTTCTTCCAAGTATAAAACAAAATAAGTACATGTCCAAAAATAAATACAACCAATTGCGCTTATGCCCATACATCCCAAAAAAATGCCCCAAGGGCCAAATCTCCAAAAGAAGTCCGTGTCCTCCCGTCCTTCAAGACTTGCACAAGTCTCAAGTCGCCGCAGTCTCATCTGAAATGGTATCCCACGAATGGGTCAGCTCAACTGCTGGTATGATCACGAGCTAATGCTAGAAACAAATCCAGGACGTGGCATGTGCAAGTGTTCATTTATAAACCATGCATTTCCCTTCCCAATGATCAATGCAATGCAAGGCATCATGTATGACACACACATGCAAACTCTATGTCACACCCATGTCTCATGATACGGTCCTTCCCCGCTGGAATGAGTACCGCCCAGTATGTCTCCTTTTCCGTGCGCCCCTGATGGAATGGAGTACCAACGGCCAAAATTTTGGGTTTTTCACCACAGGATCTACACCCTCATAATGTCCGGCACCACGTGCCACCCACACCATGTTTCCAAAGAATAATCTTATGCCAAGATGCCATGATTTCATCATGCAAATTCAATGAGTCATTTCATTAAACATATGGTGTGACCCTTTTCAAGTCATGCATTCCACCCCATAAAATGCATAATTTTTACACTTTCAAAACATCATTTACATGCATATACTATGGCTACACACATCAAGATACATTCAAACTACAAAAACCACTATACTAGCAATTCACAAAGGTCATGCTAAACTTTTCACAAATTACTAAAATTTCATAAAGCTTCCCCATCTCAACATATAACATTTTCTTCATGACATCAAGTAATTTTTCAACATAACTACACATCAAAACATAGCAATCTAACACATAGACAAGCCATATGTTATTCATAATGATAAAACATCAATTAAATCAAAGGAAATAAAAATCCCCAAATTTCTAACTCTAGGTTCTTCAAAATAACACCACTTAAATAACTTCCTAACCACAAATACATCTCTAAGCAGCTCAAATAACCCATAGAAAGGTAGGAAAAGCTAGATATATTTCTAGTTTAGCAAGAAACCATACTTAAATCAGTTTTTCTTAAACTGAGAAGGAAGCACTTGCTGGATGGAAAAACTGTTCAGTGTGTATCTAGTACTCGTTGAGCTGAACACTTTCTGAGAAGGAGGTTCGGCCAAATTCCTCCTCGAAATGTGTGTTCCGGCAGCTTGAAAATATGGGTTTTTAGGGCTTTTCTCTCCCTCTCTCTATATGGACGAGATCTCCGATATTTCTGAATGCATAACTGATAAGGATGAAGTATCTGAGCTGTATTTATAATGGGGAATCAAAGGGGCAAGGGCAAATGACCATTTTGCCCTTAATGAGGCCGTAACCCCGTTACTCTACAGCTCATTCCTAAATGCTTCAAATTGAAATTCTGTTTTAACCATTATTCATAAAATTATTTTAAATGAAAATTATTAGAAGGAAACATTTCCATTTGAGGTCGGCTTAGACCCGTTCCACCCAGGTCACCCGAATACCCTTTTTGTCCAATTTCGGAAACCATTTCTGTTTCGGCTGATTTTCGTACAGTGGATACTTCACATTATTCTAAATATTTTACTCTTCTATGACACACTCTAAATATGTCTCTAAATAGGCCATTCGGTGAAAACAATGTAGAAAGGCACTTTACCGATAAAACCAACAAAATTTATAAACTATGCATGCAAAGTGTTCTACCTCAAAAACAAAAAATTTACCCTCATTTTTCGGATCTCTACAATATATATATATATATATATATATATATCAGCCCCTCACATGCCCAATATGGCTGCTTCATTTGCTTTCTTTTCCTTTCTTTCTTTTCTTTTCTTATTTTAGTTTCTGTAGCTTCCTTTGAAGCTTCTACTTATAATATAATATATATATATATATATATATATTTTATATTGGCCCTTTCTTCTAACAGATTCTTATTAACTTCCTGAATATAAGATACATATATATTTATATATATATATGATGCTGCACTTTTTGGCCCACGTACAATTCGAGCTTGACTCCCTGAAGAACACTCAAAGAAGAAGATCAGAGGACCACTGGATTGGCTCCGGCGGTAGCCGCTCCGATGCTTAAGTTAATAATACTGAATTGAAAGACTGTAATGAAAGCCAAATAATGAGCATGACCATAAAGTGTACCTCTAGGGCTTGATTTATAGGCAGTGGCATTCCTAAGTTGATTAGGATTTGGAGCCATGAAAGTAGGGATTTGAGCATCGGAGATAGTAGTTACCTTGTAGAATATTGTATCAAATAGAGATAACCATGAGTGGTGGTTTCCTTGTAAAAGACTGTTTCCTTATTCTCTGCTCGGCATATATTAAGGCGGTGATGAGCTTTGAATAGCAGTGTGTTACACCGAAGGTCTGTGTTCGGACCTGTAAGCTTTGCAGATAAGTAGATCTTCTCTGGAGATACGTGCTCGGCCTCTGTAGGTCTGCTCTGAAAGGCCAAGCAGGAGCTGAAAGGCCGAGCACGAGCTGAAAGGCCGATCAGGAGCTGAATGGCCGAGCACGAGCTGAATGGCTGAGCACGAGCTGAATGGCCGAGCACGAGCTGAAAGGCCGATCATGAACTGTATGGCCGAGCACGAGCTGAATGTCTGAGCATGAGCTGTATGGCCGAGCATGAACTGTATGGCCGAGCTTGAGCTGAAAGGCCGAGCACAAGGCTTAAATGGCTGATCGTGAGCAGAAAAGGCCGAGCTTGAGATGAATGGCCGAGCATGAGCTGACCCATAGTTACACATGTCAAGTGATGATTGGTCTTGTTATTTTGTGGTATATCAGTTACTCCCCCCCCAAGCCTTAGTTCTGTGAGATCCGTGCAGAGCTGAGGTTAGGTTTTTTGAAGAGTCGCGCGTGCTCGACGATTTATAATATACTGGCCTGCAACACTGCGTCTGTGCATTAAGATGGACCAGACCTAAGGGGCTGTACATTAAGATGGACCAGACCTGCGTCTGTGCATTAAGATGGATCAGACGTGGGGGTCTGTGCATTAAGATGGACCAGACTTGGAGGTCTGTGCTTTTAAGATGGACCAAACCTGAGTCTGTGTATTAAGTTGGACCGGACCTGAAGGTCTGTACATTAAGATGGACCAGACTTGAGTCTGTGCATTAAGATAGACCAGACCTAAGGGTCTGTGCATTAAGATGGACCAGACCTGAGTCTGTGCATTAAGATGGATCAGACCTGGGGTCTGTGCATTAAA
The DNA here is from genome assembly GCA_008638375.1 of Nyssa sinensis. Taxonomy (NCBI): domain Eukaryota; kingdom Viridiplantae; phylum Streptophyta; class Magnoliopsida; order Cornales; family Nyssaceae; genus Nyssa; species Nyssa sinensis. Next base: position 37,295,232 of record CM018034.1, read on the forward strand.
ATGGACCAGACCTGAGTCTGTGCATTAAGATGGACCAAACCTAGGGGTCTGTGCATTAAGATGGACCAGACCTGAGTCTGTGCATTAAGATGGACTAGACTTGATTCTGTGCATTAAATGGACCAGACCTGGGGGTCTGTACATTAAGATGGACCAGACCTGAGTCTGTGCATTAAGATGGACCAGACCTGGGGGTCTGTTCATTTGATGGACCAGACCTGAGTCTGTGCATTAAGATGGACCAGACCAGATGGCCTGTACATTTGATGGACCAGACCTGAGTCTGTGCATTAAGATGGAAGAATCTGCATGATTAGTAGGTAAACAATTGATAGATCAGTAGTGAGCAGTTCAGTAGTAAGGGTGCCTGTCGAAATAGCTTAAGCATGCTTGTGAAGTCCATTGCACTCGTACTCCCTTGGTTAATTAGCAAGTGCACCGTTGCAGAGATATGTGTAGTACAAAGATATAGCTAGTTGAGTTGCCAGAAGTTCTCGAAGCAGGGCTTTGAAGCCATCATGAGTGAGGTATTTGAAATCCGACTGCTTTAAGATTGTAAATATTCGGTTTGCTAAATCCTTCGCCAACCTATTGCCATTGTCCCAAGAATCCCCTTTGCTTGACAACACGAGGAGAACCAGATGAATTTCTTGGTAAAGCGGAGGAGTACTGCCATCAGGTAACATAGAAAGTAATGAATTGCTTGTAACTGCATTTGAGCTGGAAGATGATGTGCCAGCTTTGTAGAGCAAGTGTTGGGTTGTGGGTTTTTCTCCATAATTCCACGTCCAGAGGAGTTGTTGAGAATAGTAAGATATTCAGAAGTCAATGGTGAAACTGTCTGCTCATCATAAAGAGAATCTTATTTGTTATGATGATGGAGCTCATGCAGCCCATGGTTCAGGTAATGGGAATCATGTGGACATTAATGAATACTGCCATAACTAGTGCCACATCATCAAATGAAAGGTCATTGAATTTAATTTTGACGATCAGGGGGAGGTCCTCCACCAACGAAGCAGAACTTCAGAGCAGAAATTTCTTTGCCTCTTATTGGACGGAATTTGAGAGCTCGGATTTCATCTATTTCAGATTTTAGGGATCGTCCTTGTGTTTCTTCAAGCATTGAGCTGCTATGTTTGAATTGTAACATCAATGAGCAAGATGATACACTTAGAAATGAAAACAGCTGTCACTTGTCTCTGAAAGGAGCAAATATCCGCGGGGAGGGATCCCCTGAAACTACACTAGTTTTCATAGTGGAAAATCCTGTGCAGAATCTTTCAAATGTTGCAGAAGGCCCTGGCAAAGATGACAAGCTACCAGACGATACTGAGATTTTTGGAGCAGTAAGTTTAGCAGTAAGAGATCATAGTTGTCTTCAAGTTGTAGATCCTTCTATTACAACCCCAGATGATGTTACTACTACACCTGGGGGATCCAGTGTAAGTAACAGATTAATGACGGTTGATTATGACAATTGCTATCTGAAATTTTATAAGGAAGATTCCCATTGAGCTTGTTCTTTAGGAAGATCAAGGGAGCTCAGATGCATCAGATTTGCCAAATTTTCAGGAATTTCACCATATAACTAATTCCTTGAAAGGTTCAAACTTCCCAGGATATTGATCTGAGACAAAGTGTTGCCAGGAATTGGTCCGGACAGTTTGTTCCCTGATAGATCAAGAGAAAACAAATTTCTGCAGCTTTCAAGTGTTCTAGGAATGCTTCCCTAGAATAGATCCAGTGAGATGGTTGTGGGAGAGATCCGAAAACATTAGGCGGCGAAGTTTCGCCATACTTTCCGGAGTTGATCCATTTAGCTTGCTTCCATTGCGGTCCAAGTATGAAAGTAACTCAAGTTTTGAGACAGTGGGTGGAATTAGTCCAGCGAACCTGTTATGCTGCAACTAAAGATTTTCTGTTCATAAATAGTCTTAGAGATTGCACCTTTCAGGGAATTGTATTGCAGCCAGAGACCTTGGTGAAGAGAAAGCTTGGATAGTTCGGGAGGAACTAGGCTTAGTTTTACTGAACCACTGCAATTGTTTCTACCCCAGAAAGAGCATGTCAAGATTTGAGTCAATTGATGAGGTCATAGTTAGTGATACTGAAGGCTTCCTTTGGTGTTTCATCTCCTGGTAGAATGTCACCAAAAGGTGTGGAGCCTATCTCCCCAGTGAGGTCGCGGCTTTCTGCATTTGCTTGGCGAGAATAGTAGCCACAACATAAAATCTAAAAAACAAACTGCCGCTTGATTAGAGTACCGGGGAGAAGAAGTGATCTCCCAAAAAAAATAGCTCGTCAAGGTTTGAAGGAGTCAGCGTTTTGGACCGACCAGAACGGCTCTAAGATGCAGAAGTAAGACGAGACTAGGAGAAAGAAGTCGAGTCATTTAGAAGCTGTTGTTGGACACCAAAATCCTGTAGCTTATTGAATTCTTCAGGTGGCATATCTCGGGTACTGAGGGAAGACCTCAGCCGACTTAATTACAGATTGCTTCCAGGGAAGTGAATGGTTGTGACATTTGGTTGGGGCCAAGCCACAGACGAGTGTGAAATGCCATTTACTACAGATGGAAATATGGGTTAATTAAATGCAAGAGACATCACAGACGATCGAGAACCAGGCAAAAAGGCTCAAGGCAGCAGCCATGTCCATTGCACTAACAGCCGCAGTTGATCAGGGGGATGGAACAGCAGACCCAGTAGAGACGTACAATGGCCGGAGCTCCTCAGCTGTGTGTGCAAAAAGCAAGCCCGTCTTACATAGCTAGTGCCATCCTTGCAGTGACGAGTACGATATTGAGCTTGGTGGAGCCAGCACTCGAATGCTCCATGAGCATATTCACACATATCCCTTCGCCTATAAGCACCCTTCCGAAGATTAGGGCAAGGCACACAACTGTAATGGTACTTCCGTGGGTCTCTGCTACGAGCATTTTCTCTTGGGTGAACAAAAGGGCACTCAGTCCAATCATGCGAGTAAGCCCTTGAACAAGGTCGGACCTTGAATGAAGACATCCGGAACTCATCAGTTGAATAGATACTGCTCTTGAGGTCAGACAAAGACAGATCAGTTGGGTATTCTTTCTTCTCATATTCAAAATCATTAGAGAAGATGTAGAGTATGAAGGAGAGAACGGAGACCTATTCTCTGGCGATGAAGAGTGTGTTGGTGAATTTGGAGTTGGAACTAGCAATTGACACCCATAGGTTGTGCTTGTCAATATTGTGATCAGAAATATTATTCATGAGCAGTTCTTCAAGACAGGCTTTAATGCCTGGGAACTTTGGAAGGACAATGATCACGTCAACAGGATGGTGACCATTGGCATCCATGAAATTAGAATCAACACCTGCTGATAAAAGTAGCTGTACCACGGACCCACTAGGTGCAACACAGTGGAGGGCGGTGCTCTTGTTCAGCCCACAAGAAAGATTTACATCAACCTCGGGCTGAGAGAGTATTAACTTCAAAACATCAACACTGCTACTCCCCTTATCATCAGATTGCTGGTTTTGAATGGTTTCAACCAACATATCTTGGCAACCTGATGCACGCACACTCTGCAAATTGAGACACTAAACTAGCAATCTCTCAAGATGTAAATTACTACAAGAGTTTAAATTCAGATCATTGAGTTCTGGGCAGTTCAAATACAGAGCATCTAATCCAGAACACCCCCACAAGCTCAGTTTTTTCAACTGGTCATGCTTGATAATCAGCTTCTGGTAAATAAGGTGTAGTTTGCCATTGGGTGTTTTCTGTAACTCACAATCGCTGATTTCTTCAGATGTTGGACTTGGGAAATTGGGATCATAAATGGTCTTTCCACAGTTCATGAGCTCCAGAAGAGGTAACTGTGCGGTGGCAAATTGGATGCCACTTGAAGAAATATTGGGATAGAGTGCGAGGAGAAGTCTTGAGAGTGTTTCAGGGGACATGTTACAGATCATTCCAATGCCACTGTCGCTGATACTAGACCCACTTAGACCAAGCAACTCTAGGTTTGAGTAGCTTGAAGCGATTGCTGCAACAGATGCGCTAGTGATTTCTGATCCAAGCACAAGAGAAAGCATTTGCAACCCTTCAAATTAGCAGCCGTAAGACCAAGCATAATGGCATGAGAAACTCGAACTGATACAGTGTGTATGTTCTGTAACTTTGGGCAGCTCATTCCAAGTCTGTTCACTCAGAGAAATCTCCTTCAAATTGGGGCAATTGAAGACCATCTTAGAGAGGGAGTGAAGATCCGAAAGCCAGAGTGTAGAGGGGCTTGATGAACAGAGAATGAAACCCCCAAGGTTCGAACATCCTTCCATCTTAAGGCTTGTAAGGCATCTTTTATCAGAAACAAAATGACCCAATTCATCCTCGTGGGCAGGCATGCAGATCCCCGTCCAGTGAGCGGCCACGATGGTCTTGCTAAGGAGTGAAGCCTCGAAGTCCGAGGGTGAGACGCCATCAATGACCTTTGGATCATCTGTGATCACCATTCTCCTGATCTTCTTGCCAATGCAGTTATCTTAGATGGATCTTCGAGTGGCTTCTACTTCTGGAAGCTCTGACATTGTTGTTGATGCAACGATAATGAGTACGAAGAAGAGGGCTTTCTTCGAGAGAGACCGTGTTGCTGCTGCCCTGACGAAGCCACGGTTGGTGGTGTCGGAGCTCCGGTGGATGGTCCGGTGAATATATGGGACAGAATGTGTGAGGTTTGATTTGGTCCCTGATGAATATTGTAATCAGGTTTTCATCACTTGTTGGTCGAAGAGTTGACTCTTGGCAGTTTCTTGCCAAAATCAAAATAAAGAGAGAGAGAGAGAGAGAGAGAGGGCGCCGGAGAGTGCAGTGGCACAGATATCAGCAACGACCGGGTTGTCCGTTAACATCGATGCCGCCGTGGTTGAAATCAGATTCCGGCGTACTGTTGGGGATCTTGGCGGTCGAAACCCAATATTGAAACTGGAACAGCCGACGATGCCGGCGCAGAGAGAATAAGGATTAGAAATCGGACGGTTGTCGATGGAGAAGGTGACGGAGACAAATCCTTAGTTTAACCCACCAAGTAGCCGGCGATGGTCTCGGCGGCGACGTCCCAGTGGCGGAGCTCGCCTTCCCAGAAGCCGGAGAGGGTGAACTGGACATCAGGAGAGAGAACAACACCCTGAACGAAGTAAGAGTGGGCGGTAAGCCTGCGGTAGCAAGGTCGGTTCTTATTCTCAGCCGAAATTTGAAGTTTCAAATCGGTTGAAGAAGACTGTGATTTGCCTTTAGATGAAGAAGATGACTTGTATCTCTGCTATCACAGCGTTGAAATCCCGGCTTGTTGCCCTTGCTCGCGACATGGCTAACTTGGCTGTTGTGCTTGCCAACGTCGCAAGTTGTAGCTTTTCACGGCCCAGTTTTACCAAGGACCTCCTTTGGTTATTACAGGTATTACTACTGTACCTGCCATTGGGAACCTTGCTAGTGTTGCATTCTATTGAGCACTTGGGCCGTTGGTGACGCTATTTGAAACTCCTCCATATATGTTTAAAGGAGTACCAGTTCTTCACAACTTTCTGAGTACCAAAATTGAAAATTGTGAATGACGATGGTAGCGCAATCCAGCTAGCAAATGCAATTCCCTTGGTCATATGAACAGTGGAGATAATAAGCTGCTTCTTCCATACTGGTTCAATTTCCTTTACAGACTTGATTTCGAAGAAATCAGTAGCAAAGAGGGTGGTGATCAAGCAAACAAGGATTCCTGTAGAACTAATAAGCAAGGGATAGCAAATTGTAGTGAAGTCATGATTGATTCCAAAAGAGGAGATGGAGCCAACAACAAGAGCCGCACAAGATGATTCAGCTATGAGCCGAACAGATCAGACCCCATCCTAGCAATATCTCCGACATTATCACCCACGTTGTCTGCAATCACAGCTGGATTTCTTGGGATTTGTTTCTTTTTTTTTTCTTCTTTTTTTTTTTTTACCAAAATTTGAATTTTATCAAGGCTCTCTTTATCGTTCAATTTTCTCTGGTCACGATAAGAATCGCCCGGATGGATACCAGCAACAGTGAATAAAACCAGTAAGCAAATCAGAGTTCTGTATGGTGCTTTCCTGCATTGAGTTCCCAAGATTTTCAACTTCTGCCCTTCAATATTTGAGCATTCTTTTTAGGCTTTCGCCTGCGGCACATCATAGCACATAAAGAGTCCTCCTTGTGCCGCAACTTCTGGTTTGTGGTTGCCGTTGTTCTTCGTCAATGTCGACGTTGGCGTCGGAATTGGTGGTAACGCTCGACCGATTGAGACATTAGATGGAGCTTCGTTAAATCCAGGAGAGACAGAGAGCTCTAATATTCCTCTTTTGGAGAATAGTAATCCTGCCAGATCACAGCCGACGTTACTAGATTGGTTGCTCCATTGGACGGAGCGGTGTCCGTAAAGGCGAAGCTGTTGGAAGACTTGCAGGAGACACGCCGTAGTTCTGACCAGAAACAATACGGTGATTAGAGGCACACGAAGGAGAGAAGTAGCCTTGCTGGATCGATTGGGATCGTGATTGCTCCTTATATGAAGCTTGTTTGAAAGTGTGCTTCATTGTTCCCAGCCATTCTTTTTGAGAGTCAAAAGAGGAAAGGTGCAGAACTCTGTAGAAGAGAACATAATAGGAACATAATAGGGTTTCTCCAAAATAATATTAAAATAGGTTAGATCATGGGTGCTTCTTTTCATGCACCAAAAAATTAAATCAATTGTAATGATTTTATATGCTGAGAAACTACATGTCAATGGTTTCTGACTTGATCAGTATACAGATTGTATGTACTAATTTGATTATGGCGTGTGTATATATATATATATATATATATAAAAGAGATCTTGAGATTGTATACATAAATATGTATACAAAAAAGATGGTGAGATTATATATATATATATATATTTTTTTTTTTTGCCAAACATGGTGTTTGTAAGTACTCTTTTAGAGTCAAAAATAGTTCAGAGAATTAAAACAATAAGCAGAGGATGCAGGCATACAGAGATCAGAGATGCAATAAATTAAAAATCTGACATGCTTTTTATAAAAGCATTCAAATTCAACCGTGGAATAATGGTCTCTGTAGAGTTTAATCTCTACGTTGATGATCAGGAGTTCAATCTAATTCCATCTTGTTCAACATCTATCAAATTATATGAAATTTGAAAAAATTTAGATAATCATAATGGAACAATATTAGTAGTAGAGAACGAGGCATGTTGACCGTCGTTCCCACAGACGGCGCCAAACTGATGCTGCACTTTTTGGCCCACGTACAATCCGAGCTTGACTCCCTGAAGAACACTCAAAGAAGAAGATCAGAGGACCACCGGATTGGCTCCGGCGGTAGCCGCTCCGATGCTTAAGTTAATAATACTGAATTGAAAGACTGTAATGAAAGCCAAATAATGAGCATGACCATAAAGCGTACCTCTAGGGCTTGATTTATAGGCAGTGGCATTCCTAAGTTGATTAGGATTTGGAGCCATGAAAGTAGGGATTTGAGCATCGGAGATAGTAGTTACCTTGTAGAATATTGTATCAAATAGAGATAACCATGAGTGGTGGTTTCCTTGTAAAAGACTGTTTCCTTATTCTTTGCTCGGCATATATTAAGGCGGTGATGAGCTTTGAATAGTAGTGTGTTACACCGAAGGTCTGTGTTCGGACCTGTAAGCTTTGCAGATAAGTAGATCTTCTCTGGAGATACGTGCTCGGCCTCTGTAGGTCTGTTCTGAAAGGCCGAGCACGAGCTGAAAGGCCGATCAGGAGCTGAATGGCCGTGCACGAGCTGAATAGCCGAGCACGAGCTGAAAGGCCGAGCACGAGCTGAATGGCTGAGCACGAGCTGAATGGCCGAGCACTAGCTAAGAGGCCGAGCACGAGCTGAAAGGCCGATCATGAACTGTATGGCCGAGCACGAGCTGAATGTCTGAGCATGAGCTGTATGGCCAAGCTTGAGCTGAAAGGCCGAGCACAAGGCTTAAATGGCCGATCGTGAGCAGAAAAGGCCGAGCTTGAGATGAATGGCCGAGCATGAGCTGACCCATAGTTACACGTGTCAAGTGATGATTGGTCTTGTCATTTTGTGGTATATCAATATATATCATGTGTAAATATTTATTATAGATATATATATTTTATATCCTACCATATTAATATTTTATTTCATAAAATATTAATTTATGAAGACTCGGTATCATAATTATTTATTTTGCCAATTTTAGATCCCCCTTCGTGTCTCAGGTGATATTCATATTCGTTTCATACGTAATTATTTGTATTGGCTTTATTTCTTCATCACGACCCTTGTTTGATCGAGTTATCTATTTTCCCGAGCATGCACCATTCTATATCTAAGGATCTTAAATCCCGTTATGGTTTACCGTATTTTGGGTTATCTCAAATTATTAATGTCACGTAATTTATTTTTATTAAATCGGGGTGCAGTCTCGGTTATGTCGAATTTTTGGGGTATTACACCGGTAACATAGTTGTAAAAGGCTATAGTTATATTATATTACCTTGAACCCGTTATTATCCACATTCTCTTCCATGGAGAATAATTGGGGTTTTGGGTGTTTGGATACACCAATAGTAAATGTGATTTAATTAGAAAAAAAAGAAAAAAGAAAAAAGGAGGGGAGCCGTAGCTCCCCAGAATCGAACCAGTGACCTTATGCATTGAAGATCTTAACACTCCCCACTTAGTCCATTGTGCTACCAAGGCACCTGTTAACACTAAAGACCGACAATAATATACAATATATACTTAAATAATTAAATTAAATTAATTTAATTATTATAATAAATCCCGATACCTAAATAAAATAAAAGAATAATGTAAATTTATTGTTTTGGGCATTCTGGACCCAATGACGGGGTCTGTTTTATGAGATGGAATCCCAAAAGAAGTAAGACACAGAAAAAGGTGAAAATGACCGTTTTACCCCTAGTGACACCAAAAGTCAAATGAAGCCCAAATTAAGATCCAAAAAATGCTATCCCAATGTTTTTCGATGTTTCGGATCCAACGGTGGAATCAATTTTCTTAAAATTAAACCCTAAGTTAGTGATATAGGTAAAATACAACCTTCATTGATGACTGGTGTATGTATAATCATTGCTATAGGACCCCGGAGCTAGGCTAAGCCGCGAGTGGATGACTTGAACTGTACCCAACGAACTGTGAGTAACTCAAAACCCCTGACTTGGTGCTATATACTGTATTATTGAATGCATAACATACATTTTGTACTACATTTCTATCCTGCTTCATTCTGTCCGTTACATGCTATTTGTTATTCGGGGTTTGTTTTGCTTCTATTTTGTTCTATTGTGTCTTACTCTTAGGCCCACTACAGGATTGACTGGTTTCTCTTATGCCAAAGCATGACCCACGAGTGTTCGTTCATGGGCAGTTGGGAAAGGCTCACATGCCTAATAGTCATCCTGTTCTATTTTTGTTCCGCTTAATTCTGTCCTATTCCGTTCTGATCTGACTTAGAGGGTAGAGGCCCTACGAGTGTCTGCTCATGGGTAGCTGGGAGAGGTTTATATATACTTGATGATATGTTTTTGATTGTTTGTTCTGTTCTATTTTATGCTGATCTGATTTATCCGTTCTGTTCTATCCTGTTTTGTTCCACTCGAGCTGCATTGCATCATGCATTTTTAATGGTTCAATTTATTCATGTACTTTATATTTATATACGAACAAAAGTGATTTTGAAACCCATGACAGGAATACTATGTTACTCACTGGGCTTCTGTAAGCTCGCTTTATTATTCTAACATTTTTCAGGTAAAGGCGTCAGTGGCGAGCAATTAAAAGGGTTAAGAAGTTAGTTAGGTAGTCTTAATGAAGACAAACCCGTTTTTGTATCCTACATCATTTTTGGATGCTTTGTAGACACGTACAATGATGTACCTTTTTGTTAACCTATGTATATAAATACAAATTATAGCTAGTTGCTCTACCAAGTTAGTATGCATTCTCTGTTTTAATTTCTACTGCTTAAATTTTCATGTAATGAATGCATCATACTTAGAAATTACAAGTGAATGGCCTGAGGTTAGCATTACTATCAGTATTTTGATAATTATAAAATAGGATGGGTGCCTAACTGGCCGGTGGCATACCCCTAATCCACATAGGGTGGGTTTGGGGATGTGACATTCATGTCGTGGGGATGTGATGATATATTAGAAATTTTACATGCTATATATTGTATTAGCAGAATGATACGTACATTTAACCATTTTTCGTTATTGGTTTCCGCTATGTTTATATATAATGATGTATGTGGTTGCATATTAGTTGCACTGATGATAGTGTAACAGGATGATCAGGTATAGTTCGGTGAAAGAACCGAGTCGGATGGTTGCGGTCCGCTAATCCGAAGAAGGTGGGTTGTGGGTCGTGACAGTATCCATCATCAATCCAAAATAAAATAATATTAGTGTAATCAAAAGGAATAGTTGTCAAAAGAAAATCATGTAGCTGATGAGTGCAAAAAGTACAAGTAAACCTCACTATACACGTCACCCATCACTCATGAAGACATCACTGGTCTACTCCTGGTGGTGGTGGGGGTGGGAAGGCACGGGTGAGTGCATTTAATAGGCCTTGAATGACTCATTGGTGGAAAGCCATTTTGTAATACCCCGACTCGAATTGTAACCAAGCAACCCATGTAAACCTGAGCTGTTAGGGCTCTATGTTACAATATCAAACGGAATGGAGAGTTTTGGAATGTGAACAATCTCTAATGTATAGACAATGCCCAAGTGATACTCGAGCAAGCCATGAGCAAGCATCGAAGTACATGTACGTGTATGTATAAGTATATGTATACATATATGTATATATATGTAATATAAACTTCTGTATATATATATATAACCGTATACATATATATGTGTGAGTATATAATGTGTTGTATATACATGTATATATGCAAGGATAATTATAAATTATATACATAATTATACCCATGTGCAGTGCACATGAGTGTTTGTGAGAGAGTGTGGTTATATAATATATATATATATATATATAACAAACAAAAACATTCAAGGCCACATTGTCACATCCCGAACCCCACCCTACGCGGATGTCGAGGACATGATGCCAGTCAGCCGCCACGAGACCAACCGAAGGCAATTTCTGAACTTTCCAGTGAATTGCACTCCGACTGTAGGGTCAGATGCAGTGGAATTTAAAACTCTCTCCTTTTTTTTGTCAAGGGAATGCAACTCATGTATTCACTGTAAGGTTATGTACCACAGAGCCAGTCTAAAATCCAACAGCTAACAATTCTAACCTTAGAGCATATCTATAATCCGACATATAACAACAGAGCAGAACTATAATCTCTAGAGTACCGTTTAAATCCATGAGCCATGTCTATATCTAGTACATATCAGTCAAGTCAGTTGTATTACATCACTCACCTGATTAAACAGATTCAATCCTCAGTAATCCAGTCTCCACAGATCAGTGCCATCAGATCCAACAGATATTATTCCTGAAAAATGTTAGGGAATGGGGTGAGCTTTGAAAAGCCCAATGAGTAACACAGGTTCCCTGTCAAGGGTTTCAAAACCATTTCTTGTTTACAAAGCACAAGGGTAGTTCAGTTGTTTCTGAAATGGCAGTTTTATAAATCTACTTTAAATGCAGTTTCAGTAGAATAAATCAGGACTGAACTAAACGGAACAACAAATCAGAATAGACGGAACAGTGCATGATGCCAATATCAATGAGAGTATAGGCAATTAATTCAAATATCAGAACAGATCAGTACTGGGCGGAACATAACAGGGCGTAACAATAGTATATCAGTTAGGCGCGTAATCAAGCCTACTTATGCCAGACCGCTCATAATCAGAATGGTACCCAGAGTCAGACACATCATAGCAGAACAAAATCAGATAGACCATAAAATGGAACAAGACAGACCGAACAAAATAATAGTAGGATGGGACAAAATCATGCCGCGTACAATACAGTATAAAAGTTTGCATTTAAAACATGCATTCAGACAGTTTAACTTTTAAAACCGTACAGTGCATCAAAATACAGTATCTATGCAATAACTTATATACCAAGTCAAGAATTCGGACAGATCATAACGGAACTGGAGCATATATCAATCAAGACAGACAGATTATTGACGGACGGTACATAACGGGATCAGACGGAACAAAACACCAGTTCAAGTCACAGGCATAATCAAGGACAGAGGCATAACAGGACGGATCATAACGGGACAAAACAGAGCAATACATCAATCAGAACAAGACATATCGGAACTGAACATGGCGGATCAAAACGGTACAATATCAATCAGGTCAAGTCATATCGGAACTGAACATGACGGAACAAAACGAAACAATATCAATCAGGACAAGACATATCAGAACTGAACATGACGGAACAAAACGAAACAATATCAATCAGGACAAGTCATATCGGAACTGAACATGACGGAACAAAATGAAACAATATCAATCAGGACAAGTCATATCGGAACTGAACATGACGGAACAAAACGAAACAATATCAATCAGGACAAGTCATATCGGAACTGAACATGACGGAACAAAACGAAACAATATCAATCAGGACAAGTCATATCGGAACTGAACATGACGGAACAAAACGAAACAATATATCAATCGGATCAAGACATATCGGAACTGAACATATCGGAACAAAACAAAACAATATCAATCAGGACAAGTCATATCGGAACTGGACATGACGGAACAAATCGAAACAATATCAATCAGGACAAGTCATATCGGAACTGGACATGACGGAACAAAACGAAACAATATATCAATCGGATCAAGACATATCGGAACTGAACATATCGAAACAAAACGAAACAATATCAATCAGGACAAGTCATATCGGAACTGGACATGACGGAACAAAACGAAACAATATATCAATCGGAAGAAGACATATCGGAACTGAACATGTCGGAACAAACGGAACAATACATCTATCAGAACAAGACATATCGGAACTGAACAGGACAGAACAAAACGAAACAATACATTAATCAGATCAAGACATATCGAAACTGAACATGTCGGAACAAAACGGAACAATACATCTATCAGAACAAGACATATCGGAATTGAACAGGACGGAACAAAACGAAACAATACATCAATCAGATCAAGACATATCGAAATTGAACAGGACGGAACAAACTGGTACAATATCAATCAGGACAAGGCATATGCTACTTTAAATATATGTTTTTTTTGAAACAGTATAACGTTCAAAACAGTACAGTGCTTCAAAATACAGTATCTAGACAGAACTTATACACCAATTCAGGAGTCAGGTTTACTCACAAGACGCAACAGTACAGAATAAAACCAGGACAGACCATACAACAGAACAAGACAGACCCGAACTGAACAGGAGAGCAGGACAGTACAAAATCATGTTACGTGTAATGCAATGTAAAAAAGTATGCATTCAGACAGTACAGTATACAAAACAGTACAGTAAATCAAAATACAGTAACTAGACGGTGTACTTATACACCAAGTCAGAAGTTCCAGGTTACTCACAAACTGTTACGGTTATCTCCTTGCGCAAACAATCCGATAACCTCCAGATACGTCAGGCATCTCCATGTATATCCTGAACAATAATCATCAATCATATACAGATCAGAACTCATCCATTCAGGTCTCATTTGTCATCTTAGGTATCTATCGGTTTACCTAAGATGGACTAGTAGCCTATCACCCTCTCATCGGGTTTCATCCGGGGCTATTTTATTCTTTAATTAGGCTTAGCAGTTATTAGGATTATATCCTAAGTCATTTAGACTTCAATTGTTACCAGTCAGGCACTCATTCAACCTTAGGGGCAAAATGGTAACTTTATCATTCTTGTCCCGGACCCTGTCGTGGTCTTCGGAATAGTCTTTATATCTTAAGTACAAAGTTCTACGTCCTTTGGACTCCAATCGGTATCAGTTAGGTTCTCATTTTAACCATAGGGGCAAAATGGTAACTTTGCCATTCTTATCCCGGACCCTGTTATGGTCCTCAGAATATCCCATATATCGTATATATGAAGTTTTAAGTCTTTTAGACTCTAATCGGTATCAGTTGGGTACTTATTTAATCTTAGGGGCAAAATGGTAATTTTGTCATTTTTGCCCCGGACCCTATCATGGTCCTCAGAACGTCCCATATATCTCATGTATAAATTTGTAAGTCCCTTGGACTTCATTTGGTATCTATTTTAGATCGTCGGGACACATCGGTCATTTCTCGTTTTACGCGTTGACTGTCTCGGAGTCTTATTTATCCCTATGATAATTTATCAGATCAGTTTGACCTTTATTCGACCTCTACTTTGCACTTACAGTGCTCAGGGGTATTTTGGTCATTTCACATTTTGTGTAATTCTGATCCCGATTCGTCATCTAATCAAGTATACAGTCTCACCAGTGTCTGGGCTCCTACCGGTATCAATTTCGTCCCAATCGGACTTTGTTTAGGTCTCGTACGGTATCAGGGGTAATTTGGTAATTTCACGTGTCATATTTTTCGGCACGTCAGTTCATAAAATGGACCTCACCATTGGGTCCAGAGTGTCCGACATAATTAAGTTGGACTATCTGTTATGTTCAATTGACCCTGGGAAGCATCAGGGGCAGTATGGTCATTTACACTTTATGTGTCTGTATTTTTCGGGACTTCAGTTCGTTAAACGGACCTCACCGTTGAGTTCAAAACGCCCGACATAGTCAAAATAGACTGTCTTTTATTTTTATTTGGGTCTGGTGTCATTAGGGGCAGTACAGTAATTTATCACTTACGGATCTGTATTTTTCGGTACTGTATTTCCACAATCGGACTGTACCATTGAGTCCGGAATGTTCGAAATAGTGAAAATACACTATTTATTTAAGTCATTTGGACTCTGTTTGACATATTAAATGTCCAGGGGTAAAATCGTAATTTTTCCTAATTAATAAAATAATAAAATAATTATTTTATTATTTAATTAATTTAGCAGGGGCTTAAATGAATAAATTTTCAACAGTCTGGGCCACTGTGCAATTCTGTCAAACAGTAGGGGTGGATCCGTAATTTTCAGAAATCATTTGGGGGTTAAAAGTAAATTTCATTAAATTAGGGTTCAAACCAAACGGTTCTAGGGTTCAGGGGGATGAACCGGTTCAAATCACTGTGAACCATCCGGTTTGGCGACCCTCAGAAAATCGGGATAACATATCCCTCTTATCCCAAATCGTTCCTTATCCGTATACAGGTTTAGCCCAAAATCAGATTTTAATTTCTTAGCCCCGTATCCAAACAGGTGGAATTGATTTTAAAACAAACCAGGTAACACCCAAAACGGCGTAGTTTCAATAATGGGGTGGCACAATCTTGCGTTGCCACGTGTATGAGTCGGTTGGGCATGACTCGGCCAACTCGGCCGAGTCGACTCCGTCTTCCCCGTTTCTTCCAACAGTGTCGCCCTAGTTGCAGTCACGGTTTTCTCCAATTTCGGGGAGTTTCAAGTACATTCTTCAATCTGTTTTGATCCCAAATGGTTCCTGGTCGTCATGCCAACACTTTGGCATCGGTTTCATGAGTCGAATCAAGCTCAATAGCTTGATATATGGAGGAATAACAGAAAAGATATTTCGGCTATTAAATCCTCATTTCTCCACCAAACTTCATGCTTCTTGTCTCTTTGTGACCGTAGTAACAGGGGCTTCATTTTCCCATTCTCACATTTCAGTTTGGAAGCCTATTTTAAAGTTTGGGTTCTAATAGCCGAGACAATAGGTTCGGTTTTGAGGGTCTTCTCATGCGATTTTGGATCGCGGTTTAGTGTATTTGGGACCCTCTCAGTGTCTAGATCATTTCTAGACCATCAAAACTTGGTTTTTGGGAGGTCGAATCAGACCCAGTTTTGGAGGTGTCATCCATGGCGGTTTGGTCACGGTTTGGGTTTCTAGGCCTATCCGAACCTCCCAGTTAACTTATATTAGTTCCTAGACCTCACAGTAGTTCGTACATACAGTTTATATGGCCTCAAATGACTGAAAACAGTAAGAAAAAGAAGAGGAAATTTTCTAGGTTTTCATGGCATTTACCTTGGTCGACCACGGCTCCCTCATTCATGGCTCAGTATGGGGTCCTCGATGGTGCCTCAGTTCAGTCATGCATCTCAGTCCTCTATTCCCTTCTTTTGCTTCTTCATGGAACACCCTCATGCATAGACCATGGATATACACATCACCCTCACAATGGTTTCTCACATGGGTTCTCTCTCCCTCAACAGATCAGTCCTCCCAACAGTTTTTGATTTCTGAATATTTAGTTCACACACTTGTTGTAGAGATCCCCAGTTCATGTGTATATTAGTGTACACTCATACACATACATAATCATACATGTAGGGTCTAGGTCTAATTGTAGACACTTGAGATGTGATGATGAGGCTGAAGTGTAGGGGTTTAGGTCATGATGGAGGTTTTGCATGTAACCTCATTGGTCAGTTTGGGAGGTGGCCCCACCAGAATTCTGGTTTATATACCTTTCATTGTATATTTGTACACAAAGACAGTAGTAGCCCAGTTGGTAATTTTTGGATGAGGTTTCTTTCTACTCAAAGGTCAAGGGTTCAATTCCCTTGGCCTCCCATTTGGCCATTTTTTCCATATTTTCGGTTAAGGCCACGTTTGGTTGCACAGTAATTCAATTTTCAATGTTTGCTACATAACTTTCATTTCGTAGCTCCTTTTTCGATGCGGTTTCTTCCGAGAGCTTCATAATTCAGTTCGCTTCAGTGTCAGAGGTTCCATGTCATTTATTAATCATTCAGGATTTTCGGGGTTAACTAATTCAGGTTCCGTTAGTGTTAAAACGGCATTATTTTACCGATTTAACCAGCAATTTGGATTCGGGTAAGGTACCCTTCCCTCCAGACATTTTCTTTATTTAATCGGTCTATGGTGACCGTCGGGATTATGATTAATTCCCTAAATCATTCTGTAAGTCGGTATTAATTAATAATTATTAATTAATTATTAATTTCGCGGGATCGGGGTGTTACAACATTAAATGAGGGAAGTTAAGAATTCAAAAGATCAAAGGAAGAAAATCAGAAAAGGGAGAAAGAAGAAAAGAAAAAGCAAGGAGAGAGGAAGAGGCTGAAGGTGAAAAGGTGGCGGTGGTTTTGGCCTATAAAAGGAAGAGATGAGTTTGAAAGAAAACTAAAAGGAAAGAAGGAGAAACCGAGAACAAACAAAGAAGCTAGAGAGAAGGAGGATTCTGCAGAGGCTCAGAGGTGGAAAAACAAAAGTGAAAAATGAGGAGATACTATGAGCAAACCCGAACTGAGGTAGGTGCAACTTCAGTTTTGTTTTAAATTTTTTGAGGCATGGAAGCTAGATTTTATACTAGGGTCTTAAAGAGCATGAAATGAGGTTTTTATTTAAAAAAGAATGAGTTAATTTGGTCAAAAGTTGAATTTAAAAAGTATAGTTACAGGTCTGGTGAGATAATTGGTAGTTTATGATTTTATGCTTTAAACTTGAAACAAACCATAGGGCTTTGATCCCTTGAGGTCCAAAAAATGAATAAAGAAAAATAGGGGCAAAAACAGTGAGTGATTGTGCACGAAATTGAAAAATCTCTTGACCAAAATATCGATTCTTGCAGGAGAAGCCACTACCATGGCCTTGTTTGATGGTCGAGACCCTATCAATTCCACTTTTGGAAGTTGATATAGAATCCTCTTAGAAAATAAAGTCAAATCCCACTGAAAAACCCAAGAAAAACCATCGTCGGTGAGTCGCCATCGCTAGAAAGGATGATCAGAGAAGAAGCATAGTATCGGGTTAGGGTCATGTCACGACCCGAGACCCACCCTCTGCGGATCTCGTGTCGCGATGCCCAATCCACGTTGCTTGTCGAGCCAAGGGTCTCAACTTGCTACACAATCAGTGCTACTAACATACAATAACTAAAATGCGGAAATAAATAATTAAGAGCTGCATGTGATACATATAATGTTTACAAAATGCGGAATAAAAAATTTCTTAATACAACTGTTCATCCCCAAGATGTGGATAACATGGGAGAGATACAAGACAGTCTGTACTAAATATTACACTGTAACTTCAAAAGAAATGTCCACTACTATCTAGCTAACTGCTACTGCTACTGCTCTTCTACAGCTTCCTTTCCTGAAAGAGTTGGTAAGTTTGGGGTGAGGTAACTAAATCTCAATAAGTAATTCACCTTTGCTCTACCATGCGTACAAGAATATAGAAAGCATTATCCGTAAAAGAACTAAGATAAATGCAAATGTGCTAGCCAGTCAAGAAATAAGGAAGCTCAACAAGAAATATCAAATGGTAGGAACTCAAATGATAAACCAATGAAAATCTGTTTGATAATATAATCATACTAGCTACAGTCATGAGCTATCTCAAGTATAATCATATGCACTAAATAGAAAGTTGTGAAATCTCATGATCATTCATAATGAAATAATATGATCAAGCTATGATAATCAATAATAAATCATAGTGATATCAAACAGGGATGCACTGGTGCTGGTGGCGCCTGACTACCCCCTGGGTGCATAGCACCTAAGCTCAATGTAATTCTACGTTCCATGCCTCACATGGCAATGAATTAAATATAGTAAATGTTACACTCGGAACCTGGACCGGAAGGTCATAAATAGCATCAAATGGAGATGTGACTGAGCACAAATCCGGGATTAATAATATATCGGAATCATGCTATCTTCCACGAAGAGTATAGGGGAATCATAA
The DNA here is from genome assembly GCA_008638375.1 of Nyssa sinensis. Lineage (NCBI taxonomy): Eukaryota > Viridiplantae > Streptophyta > Magnoliopsida > Cornales > Nyssaceae > Nyssa > Nyssa sinensis. The sequence continues at coordinate 37,314,115 of CM018034.1, forward strand.
CTAATTCTAGGCAATCTGACGTAACGATATTTATCTGAACTATGCTTACTAGACTACTTCGAATAAAACTGTCTGGCCCTCACGGCCCTAGGTACAAGTTGTAATATCCCAGAATTGACATAATTCAGATTATATTCTGACCTAATAATAATTTAGGTTTTGTGACATAATAATTTAAAATAGCTTAAGATATAGTAAGCCATAACGGGAAGCCATGAAGGGATTAATTATTGAAAAATATAAAATTAATCCAGACCATTGAAAATAATAAATGCTCGGGAAATTAACCCAACCAATCAAGTGCCGAAATGGATAAATGGGATCGATACGAAAAATATTAATTATACGAATAAAATAAATAATAATGAACCGAGCCCTGACCTTGCGACAAATTCGCTGGCATCTTATAATCTAATATTTGATGAAATAAAATATTAATATTATAAGAAATATAGATATATATATATATATATATTAATAATTAAGATATTGGCTCTAAGAATATATAAAATATATAGAAGTATATTTTATATATTAAAATAATAAAAGGGGCATATATATATATATATATATATATATAGGTAACTACAAGTAAAATAAGAAAAGAGAGGATTCTAGAATTCTCTGGTAGGTGCAACTCTGGATATGTCCCTGTCCATAAGAAAATTAGGAAATCTAGAGAATCCAAGAACCGTTCAATGGTCACATGAAAAAGAAACAGACTTAGAAAAAAAAAAAAAAGAAAGGAGTAGAAGCTGCTGGAAGGTAGCGGTGCAACAGGATATATGTATATATATATATATGCGTGTAGTTGTGTGCGTGTTGGGGCTGTTGGAGAGAAATTGTAGAGAGTCGGTGCAGCTTGGAGAAGCTACTGGAAAACGTGAAGGAAAAATAAACAAAGGAGAGAAATTGGTCCCTGGTCTTGCAACAGAGCTGCGGCTAATCAGGAACAGAGATGATACTTTTGATTGAGTAGCTCAGTTTGTTTGTGGGTCAAATTGAGAGAGAAATCTGATACGTGATTGGGTTTGGGAGTGAGACGGCAGTAACGGTGCAGGGGAAAACTGATTCAGCCGGTTAGAGGAGCTGTCGTTGGATGCTGCAGAACCGGAATTGTTGGTGCAGGGGATTTTGTGGGTTATTCTCTATACTGAAGCTGATTCACGAACAGGGACGCCATTGATTAAATCACGACAAACGGAGCTGCAGCAGGTAATATTTATGTGTGTATATATATATATATACATGCGTGTTGGTGTTGGTTGTGGGTTGGATTGAAGGAAAATGGAGGAAAGAAAAGAGGGCTGTGTGGGTAGCGGTGCGTGTGCAGGTCGGTGCAGGGAAATTGGTGCGGCTGGTATGGGCATTGAGGTCGACTGCCCTGTTTTGGTGACCTCTATCAGGGGCGTTGGGCTTCTTGTGCAGGTGGAGGTTACGGATTGAAAAATTGAGGATTGAATTGGAAATCTTGGATCCAATTAATTGGAGCAATGGCATGCAACAATAGCGTGCGGCAGCAGGAGTATGTGTATATTTATGTATTTGTATGTTGAGTAATTCTGAGTTGGGATTGTGGTGATTTTGGGCACAGCAGAGGAATTATACTGGCTGTAGCGGTACAGAGAAGGGGACGGCAGTGATCGAATTGGGTAATAGTCCGCTGTAGGGGATAAATCACGTTGGATTAATTGTTGGTTGGAGGATTCAAATTGGTTGATTTAACAGCAGCGTGTTGGTGTTAAGTTGTGGTCTGAATTGATAGAAAATTGGGTTCGATGCGATGAGGTTCGGATTGGGCAATATGCAGGATTATGTTGGATTGATTGTTAGATGAACGAGTGAGGGGTCGGTTTGTTTCGAAGGGTCGCCAAGGAAAGGTGAGAATAGGGGCTGTTTAGTCTTGCGCCTCTTGTTCCATGCTTGCTGCTTCAAGGGACGGTCAGTGACAGAATTGGCTTCGAAAGCCAAGCGGCAGCAACAGCGATCTGAGGATGGATAGATTGAAAGAAATTGCCCAGGCAAACCTTGAGGTGTTACACAGCGGTTTATTTATGGAATCCAAATGAGGTCGAGCCATTCTTACTGGGATATTGTGCAGATGATTCAACATATGCAAAGAAGGAAAATCCAGCAATAGATGAAGCTGATTGTCCGGGTTTGGAACAGGCTAATAGAAGCAGCAGAGCTGCTGTCTAGTGATGGAGGTTTGGGAAACCTGTAACTGTGGGATGTTGTGATTTCTGTGATGAATTGGAGGAAGGGAAAGTTCTTCAATATCTGATGGATGGGATGATAAGGGGACAGAATCTGTCAGGATCATCATCTGCTTGGGGGGAAAAGGCTGAAGAAGCTGATGAAACTGGATTTAAAATGGCTGGCCGACTCAATCAACCTGTTGGTGTATTTTCTTCAGCTGCTGAACCGTGGACCGAAGATCAACATCAAACTCTGGATGCACGAGAATTTGGTTCACGCTTGACTGCAAATTCTCCAAAGATTGACTGTGAAAGGAGATAAGCGTAATATTCAGGTGAGTAACTCGGACTCCTGACTTGGTGTATATTTTCTGTATACTAAGCTGCTTTATATGCTGAATTGTTTTATACACTGTATTGTTTTAATGCACTTGCTTTCATGCATATTCCTTGTATTGTACTACATCTGGCATGATTCTATCCTACTTCTTGATATCTCATGTTCTGATTTTGTTAGAGTCTATTGTTCTAACTTCTCTACGCTATTGGAGTCTGATTCATGTTTATCTTGTCATGTTGAGTCTTGGGCCCCTCGGGATTGAGTATATCACTAGATGGATAGCTGGCTCTGTGGGACGCCAGAACTCAGCATCCGCTCAATCCTGTCTGTTCCGCTTGATACCGACCCGGTAGTGTGCTGTGGGGACATGGGCCTCCATGTGTGGGGTGGGTGACTGACGTATTATCTTGTGCGACATCCCACATTACTGGGGAAGGTTCAGGCACTTTGAGCTGTATCCTTTCTATTTGAGTTGTGTCCGTTTTATTTGAGCTGTATCTGTTCCGCTCTGATACCGACCTCAGCCGGAGGTGTGCGATATGAGGCCCTCCATGTGAGGGGGTGGATGGGAAGTAATGCCATCCCACATCGCCTGGGGAAGGTTCAGGCACATTTGTTGTATACCGTTGTTTAATTGGTATTCAGTATTGATCTATTCTATTTGGTTCCATGTTGATTCGATTTGTTCTCTTGAATTACATCTGTTCTATTGGAGCATGCATATATATATATATATATGAACTGGTTTTGAAACCCATGGCAGGAACCTATGTTACTCACTGAGCTTGTTTAAGCTCATTCCATTTATTTAACATTTTTCAGGTTGTATCTCCATTAGATTAGAATGCACAAGAAGATGATACTAGTAGGCTGAGAGGCATTCCCAAGTGAGAATCTGATGGCAATAATATGTGGAGACTTGGGTTCTAATGGATTGATCTTGGCTATTCAGGTGAGCGTGATGATATAGTTGACTTTATTCATATGTAATAGATGTGTAGGGACATGGCTCATAGTAATGGTACTCTAGAGGAATTTGATATGCTCTGTGTTATATATCTGTTATAGATGTGCTCTGTGGTTAGAGTTAGTAGTTGTTTGGTTATAAACTTGCTCTGTGGTACATGCTTATGAGGTTTATAGTTGAGTTGCATTCCCGAGATAAAAAGGTTTTAATTTCCGTTGTTCTGACCCTACATTTGGAATGTAATTCATTGTAAGGTTCAGAAGATGGCCTTTGGTTGGTCGCATTGTCGGTTGGAGACTGGCAAGGCGGCTAACTGGCATCACATCTTCAGCATCCGCGTAGGGTGGGGTGCGGGATGTGACACAAGTGTACAACGAATCCGTGCACAAGTGTACAAAATCATGATCGAGATATATATAGAAATCAATAAATGCTTCCACATGATAGGGCAATATCAATGTGGCTTAATAAACACTGGTATGTATGGAATACAATAGGTGATATATGAAAAATTGTTAACATAGATTGGAATGTAACACATGCAGAGATCAGAGATTACTTACTTCTTTCTGTATCTGTCTAGAAGGTCAAACCACCTTCTCCGTTTCTCTTGTTATTCCTATGATTCAGGAAACTCAATCTCAGTCTATAGTTATATGAACTATGCTATTCATCAAATTTTATGTCTCTTTACTATTGGTATTTATTTTACTTAAATAGACTCTACTATTGAATCCGGAATGTCGAACAAAGTCGGCTTAGACTTTCGCGAAATTCAATTTGAACTTCTATGCTAAAAAGGGCAAAACGATCATTTTGCACTTTTACGGGTTCTTACTCCTTCAGACGTCTTTTCGCAAATCAGACTCTACAGTTGAGTCCAAAATACTCAAAATAATAAAAATTCACTATTCTTTTGTTTTAATCGGAGTTCGTGTCACTAATATTCGACTTATGGTCATTTTAGTAATTTCCCTTTTCTAATTAATTAAATTAATATTTAATTAATATATTCCTCGATTTAATTCACAATTAACCATAATCCTAGGTACAATTATAATTTCACAAAGTTCTATTTAAATTTAAATTAGCTAAACAATAATTAAATCTAACTTTGTCTGGTTGCATTCGATATTCTACCGGTACTGAACTCATCATTTAATAACTATTCCTGGTTCGGCAACCGCTGTACACAACTAACGACCCATAATCTAAACTATAAACTGAAAGGCCTCAAAAGTTAAGAAATTAGCTCCCTAGAATCCCATAGCACAAGGACCCCTCCAACAGTTTCCCCTAGCTTTCAACAATGCCCAATTTCACTTTCAAATCTACCAACACGCCCAAGCCGCTACAAAAATGAAACGACTCATACTTGATGCTTCAATAACATCCAAACTGACCCAAATCTGCATCCCTGATTTGCATCAGGTTTTGCAGCAATTCAACTACTGTAGGTTCCAACTCTCGGCAACCCAACCAGCCTTTCCAATAGCAGTCCTTGTTACACCAAAGGCCAATTCTCTTTACTGGTCAATTGATTCAGTTCCCTAACTGCCATTTTAGACCTTGCAACAACAGCTCCTGCCGCAAGTTCCTTCCTCCTTCTTTCCTGTTTTCTTACCAAAATCCTGCTGACACTACTGCTGCTCCTCCATAACAAACACACATATATACATAAACACTGACCTGCTGTGCCATTGCTACTGTTGCTGGATTCCAACAACTGCTGTTGTTCTCTTCATTTCCCTCACTGCACAACCATCTTCTTCTCCATTTTCTCTCAATTTCTCATTACAACCCTTCATAGCCGCTAACATTTCCCCACTTGCTGCTACTACCTCTTTGCTCTACTGCTGCACAAACACCACCACAAACACACACACACGCTGCACCTGCTGTAGCGCTGCTGCTGCTTCATCTCCCTCTCACTTGCTCTCTTTCCTTTCTCCATTTTTCCCTTTTTCTTTTGCTGCACCGTTACAACACACTCATATATACATAGATATATAGTTAAATCTATTGCACTGTTCTGGGTCTCCTTTTGCACGTTACACTTGCATATATATATATATAAACCACTCCTGCACCACATATAAATATCTATATATACTTACACAAATCCCTGCACCGCCCCATCTAAATTTCTCTTTTCGGCTGTAATCTCAAGTGTAATACCCCGACCCGGGGTACGGCACAAATATCGAGGTAAGTCGATACAATAATAAAACCCGAACTGTTTTAAGTTATGTTGCATAATTAAATGGATATGTGTATATGAATATGTATGCATAATAATGTATTAGGTGTTCTCATGAATACATATGTATATATATAATTTGAGTACGGTATATGAATATATATATGGTAAATTGGATAATATGTATATATATATGTATATATATATATATAAGAAAAGTTGGTGAGGTGTCTTGGTGCTCGGGTATGCTGCCACCGCAGCAACAGGTGGCAAGGGCCACCGACTGAGGGTCGGTTAAGGGGATAAAGAAGGTAAATGAAGAGAGAAAAAAATAGAATCAGACATAGAGATAGAGAGAGAAAACTAAAAATTGAGGTATAGCAGTTGCTTGAGAAAAGGTAAACCCCTACGTCTTTGTTCTTTAAATTCATTTTGTATAATTATAGAATTGCTTACTGGAATTGTAGGATCTGAAACAAAGAAGGAAAAACAAAAGAAAAAGAAAGAAATTGAGTTTCGGTTAGAAATGGTGGTTTAAAATAGGTGGACCTAAATGGAAAATTGAACCATAATATGCATAGGAAATTACCCCAGGATCTCAAAACACTTTGAATTAGATTAAATGGTCAAGAAATGGCCATTTTATGGCCGGTTATTCCCTCACCGGTGCAACGCCGGAAACTGGGAATGGGTGCATGAAACCGATGAGGTTGGAGGTTAAAAACAGTCCTAAAGTATTCCTTGCAATTTTAGATTTCATTGGGAAGAAAAACAGTGAATTTTGGACGTAAAACCATGAAGATCCGTGAAGAATTGCATTTTTCCGGTGACCGTGGTCGGAAAACCGACCGGAGAAGACGACCGGATAGTCGGGGGCTTCTTCGGGTCATAACGGGACCGGGTTTGGGTCGGACCGGGTCGGGACCCGACCGAAAGCGATTAGGGGCAGTGATGCTATGTCGTTTTGAATGTAAAATTAAAATCATTGGGCTGTTTGGTTGCAGAGACAATAAATAGAAATGGGGTTTAGGGGTTAACCGAACCATGGATAGGGATAGGGAATTGGGTTATTGTATTCCGGTTCTTGTATGAAACTGAACCGTTTGGTTCAGGTGAAAGGCTGACCGGTTTAGGGTTTTGGGGTCTGAACCAACTGGTTCAGACCGCAACTTATGGGATTTATGAACCGGCCCCAAAAGTTTTGAATAATTACACTAAGGCCCAACAGAAAAATGTAAATTTTACAATATTACCCCTGACTCAAAAGTGGGTCAAACGAGGTCCAAATAAGGTAAATGATTAGTCAATTTTTATTATCTCGGATGCTCTGAGTCCAATGGTGAGGTCCGTTTCACGAGACGGAGTCCCAAAAAGTTACAATTTGTAGAAAATGACCAAAATACCCCTGCTTCATAAGTGAGTCAAATGGACTCCGATTAAATTAAAGAACTAGTGAATTTTTATTATTCCGAACCCTATGGACTCAATGGTGAAGTCTAAATTGGCATTAGAGATACTTAAGATCACGAGACGTAAGATTGATGAATAAACATTTATTCTGAAACACGTTTATTGATATATAGGGAACTTGAAGGGGAAGGGCCCACTCACGAATTTCTAAGCTAAGATTTCATTAGAGGTAAGTAGATACCCTTTCTCTTCCATGTGGTGTTATCAAGCCAAGTTCATTCTTTTACTGCCAAACTTGTACTCCTGAGCGTATCTGATGTTATTGTCTCCACAATGTGATATTGTTCTATCTGGTGGACATTGATTATTGTTGTACTATTGTTATCATGTTGAACCGTGCTTTGAAATGCCTATTGTTATGTTTCCATTGAATTGATGATATTCCATTTTTATATACTCCTATGGAATCATTTATGATCATGAAATGTTTATGTATACTGGATTTGTGCTCAGTCACAACATCCATCCGATGCTTTTAAATACACTGAAGACCTTCGGGTCGAGTCCGTGAACGGACATGTGGCCATACATTGGAATGCACTGAAGGGGGTAAACCGGGCCCCCAAGGACCGAGGGCGTGCTAAGCCCTGACATAGTATAAAAGCATCTCTTACATGATTGCTCAACTATGATTGTTGAATTACAATATTCTTGTGATTATCTTGTATTGCGAGATATTCCTTTATTGATTTGTTGTGATCAATTATATTGGCAGTACTTTCTTGTTATTGTATTATCGTCGAGAATTTCAGAACATTGTTATGCCATTCCTACTGATTACACATTGTGATTTCACTATTCATTTGCCATCATGACAATTGTTCCCATTGGCTATCATAGCATCTTATTTGTTTATGATTGGCTATCATATTCTTATTCTTGGATTCATATTCTTTTATGATCCTCGATACCAGTGTCGGAGATCTGTATTTACTTGCTGGGCTCTTGTAGCTCATTCCACCCTACTTACCCCTTTTCAGGTAATGACACCGCAAGACCCCAATAGGAGTCTGGAAGCATAGGGGGATATTTTGAAGAATTGTATCAGACTATGTTTTAATTCTCCCATGTATTCACCACCCACGGGTGCTGGTTATGTTTAGTTTTGACTTGGTACTGTAAAACCATATGATGTAGGTTAAGACTTCCGCTGACTATTGTAGTGATAAACTTCCGTTGTTATTGTTTTAAGAATTTGGTACTTTGCATATTAGTTCTATGATACAGGAATGGAAAAAGTAGGGACGGCCTTAGGGTCGGCCCCGCGACACGAAATCCGCATAGGGTGGGTTTCGGGTCGTGACATCAAGCCCACCTTTATTGACTTATTCCTTGTTCTTTAATATATAATATATCATATATACATTACAGCATGTGAGTTATTGTATAATATATATATATATATATATATATATATATCCTTCACTGTCAGCAGCCTTGCTACTTCTCTCCAAGCCACACAATACACACTTGATTAAACTCACATACATATTGCCACCTATGTACACAGCACCTTCCTCTCCCTTTCCTGTTCATTCTTCCTTTTTCTTTTTCTTTTTTCTCTTTTCTTGTTTCACTGGTTCACATGAGTTACTATATATATATATATATATATATATATATAATAAATTTGTATTTTATTATATATATATAATATATATATATATATCCTTTTTTAATAATACATATATTTATATAATACATGTAAATACATAACCGTATATACATATATTTTTGTATATATATTTTTTATATTTATATATATATATATATATTATCTCATATATATATTTGGCATTTATTAAAATGCACTATGCACGTATATCGAGGCATATACTGGCCTACGTACACGATTCTCCATACCGTTCGGGTCAATTGTATGGTACTCCTGGGTACTCGGAATTACTTAAAATTCACTTCTCGTATTTTTAAACTGTATATTACTAAATTAATGAATCATACTATTTGTCTCGAACTGCATGCCTATTACGATACATAATTTACTGTGATCGATCTGTCTATTTTGGTATTACTATCCTTGGCTCGGTTTGTTCGTATTTGGCTTTTCTTAATCTCGAAATTCCCTAAGATTATAATTTCTATTAATTGCCTCAGTAATCGTACCCGTCACTGTATATTATTCATTAAAATAGTTCGTATATTTTGGGGTCTACTATTCGCGGTTTGAATCAGTGGCAGTTTATCTTGATATTATGATCATTGCTTGGTTAAATCTCGGTATTATTATTTGACTCTTTTTAGATAAAATGGAATTATTCTATTTATTCAGAACTCATGTTAGATTACAACTGGCGTTACGCTGCTCGACTTGACCTATCTCAATTTGTGTGTACTCAACCCGATCTACCTCAGTTTACGTGCCATATCCCAAGTTTACCTTAGTTTACATGTCAAAATTTGGGTCAGGGTATGACATTCTTACCCCTTAAAATTAAGTTTGTTCCCAAATTTAGTAGTTCTAACTCTGGTGGTTCTCGTGATTTCCTTAACATCGTGGTATATATCATTCCAAAAGTATTATATGGAACTCATAGAGTTCACACCGGTTCCTAATTATCATTCCTTTATAATAGACTTGCCTATTCAACTAATTGTTCCTTGACCTCAAGTCAACTGTTTAAGGATATCGGTGTCCCTGGTCTGTATTTCATGTGTTCTGTATCTACTACTTAGACATGCATTCTGTTCTCTTTCATATTGTTTTATATTTCTGTATGAATTCTAACACTGATAATTGTTATATCTTATCTTGCATTATATTCTGTTCTTTATCAAACATTACGTCTTTCTTTAATCATTATTTAACTAACTCCCTTCTTTAGAGATTTTCTTGTAACCATACTAGGAGTTTATATATATACTTTGTGTCTTTTCTGGGTCATATAATCACATGACTATATCCTGTCTAAGATTTTATCAAATCTTTTCTAACGCCTAATCATCATATACCAGCCTTTTCTCAGAATCATCTATATTTCAAAATGTCAACTTCTAACAGTCTTGTTTATTAAATAAACGTCTTTAAAACTCTACACATCTTTCACCTGATCAGGGTCTATCTATAACCTACTCAAGATTTTTTTAACATTTCGGGTATGCCATCAATCTATTACTCAATCAATAAGGTTTATCAACTCCCTTGTACTTACCCCCTTTGAGTTCCCTTCAGATTATCTCTTATGTCTTGATTTATTTTTACATCTATTGCCTTTCAGAGTGTAAGCATTCTACTTAGATGTTAACCGTCACAAACACTGCCTTTCAAGGTGTTACTGCTCTGTCTAGATGTTACTATTAATTCTACTACCCTTCCAGGGTATTACCACTCCATTTAGGTATTACTGTCAAGTCCATAGCTTTTCAAACCGACATAATTCTGAATTCTATGTTACCTTCTATCTTTCCAAATGAACTAATTGTTCCCTTGTTCATTATGGAACGTCTAATTCTCGTAATATGGGGCAATCATTTAATTATAACCATCAAGTCCCTATTCTAAATATGGAATTTCAATTCTCAACAGTTCCCTCAATACATAACAATCATCAAACTGTAACCCAATAGATATCAATTACGTACCTCCATAAGACAAAATAATCATCAAAGATTATTTATTTCACTATTCCTATGATTCCCTCCAATTTGTTTTAAGTAGGACTACTATTTCCTACTCAAGCCTCACTTATCTGTCTATATCATTTATCGAAACACCCTTTAGTATTTTCAGTGTCAATATCTCAAGAATTCTCATAAATTATCTTTAAGTACACTACTATTCTTAATGATCACTATTTACTTGCTTATTTTAGTTGTTCAAGAATCATCAACTTTTATCAGAATATGTAGACTCTTTCTAACAACTAGTCAACCTCGAGTATCTTAACGTGCTTCCATCTTCTAGCAGTCACAAATCATGTAATTATTTTTAAATCATCAAGTTCTTCCCCAAATTAGCTAATAACTGTACACTTATGATTTGTACCCCATATATTATATATATCTCAATTCATTTCTAATGATTTCCCCAAATGTATAACATTCTTTGATAATGACTCTTCCAAGACTCACTATTCAGTCTATCCCATTTATCAAGTAATCATTCATATCTATAACAGTATGTAGTTCATTCTAAAGATTATAAATCTTAGCATCCATATCTTTTTTTTGAAAAGAAAATTGATTAAAGGAAAGAAAGAGAAAAGAAGAAACAAAACAAGAGGGCATACCCTCGAAACAAGCTAGAGGGAAGGAACTAAATGAGGCTAACCTGCGGTCATATCACAACTAATTAATAACAATACCTGGAGCTACTAAAGTGGTAGCCTACATGTCTCCCACGACCGTAGAGAAATCATATCCTGAGCATTTTTGCTCCTTGTCTCGTGTCTGGGATCTAGTCATTATAGGTGATAGAGGAACTATAGTACGAGCTATGGATTCCTCCTCTTGCGAATCCTTCCTGACACTCTTTTGGGGACAATTCACAGCGAAATGTCCAGGCTGCTTGCAATGGTGGCAGAGATTGGTGCCTTTGAGGCAAATCCCTTTGTGGTACCTATCGCAATTAGGACACTTGGCCCTATTTTGGTTGACCCTTGCTTTTCTCAATCCTGCCCCAAGTCTAGGGAATGAGGGTCCCTTCCCTTTGTGTCTGTCCTCTCTAACTCATTGATTCTGAGGTAATAGCTCAACGATTCTTTCCACAAGTCGTTCTATTCTCTCTAGTCTACCCATAAAGTCCAAATCCTTCTGCATACTCCTTGTGATTACCATTGCGGCAAAAGCTAATAATTAGTTTCATATATTTAAGAGTCTAATATCGCATGTCAGTTTCTATCTACTGACTCTACTTGGACATTTGTAATACTAGTACCTTAGTCGATCTCCCATGAACCACTCTGTTACCTAGGATGCTCTGATACCAAGCTGTCACGACCTGAGACCCACCCTCTGCAGATCTCGTGTCGCGACGCCCGATCCGATGCTGCTTGTCGAACCAAGGGTCTCAACTTGCTACACAATTAGTGCTAGTAACATGCAACAACTAAAATGCGGAAATAAATAATTAAGAGCTGCATGTGATACATATAATGTTCACAAAATGCGGAATACAAAATTTCTAAAAACAACTATTCATCCCCAAGACGTGGATAACATGGGAGAGATACAAGACTGTCTGTACTAAATACTACACAGTAACTTCAAAAGAAATGTCCACTACTATCTAGCTGACTGCTACTGCTACTGCTACTACTCTTTTACAGCTTCCTTTCCTGAAAGGGTTGGTAAGTTAGGGGTGAGCAAACTAAAGCTCAATAAGTAATTCTCCTTTGCTCTGCCACGCACACAAGAATATAGAAAGCATTATCCGTAAAAGAACTAGGATAAATGCAAATGTGCTAGCCAGTCAAGAAATAAGGAAGCTCATCAAGAAATATCAAATGGTAGGAACTCAAATGATAAAACAATGAAAATCTATCTGATAATATAATCATACTAGCTACAGTCATGAGCTGTCTCAAGTATAATCATATGCACTAAATAAAAAGCTGTGAAATCTCATGATCATTCATAATGAAATAATATGATCAAACTGTGATAATCAATAATAAATCATAGTGATATCAAAACTGGGATGCACTGGTGTTGGTGGGGCCCGGCTAACCCCTGGGTGCATAACACCTGAGCTTAATGTAATTTTGCGTCCCATGCCTCACATGGCAACAAATTAAATATAGTAAATGTTCCACTCGGAACCTGGACCCGAAGGTCATAAATAGCATCAAATGGAGATGTGACTGAGAACAAATCCGACACTAATAATATATCGGGATCATGCTATCTTCCACGAAGAGTATAGTGGAATCATAACGGATTCTAGGCAATCTGACGTAACGATAGTTATCTGAACTATGGTTTCTAGACTACTTCGAATAAAACTGTCTAGCCCTCACGGCCCTAGGTATAAGTGTACAATGAATCCGTGCACAAGTGTACAAAATCATGATCAAGATATATATAGAAATCAATAAATGCTTCCACATGATAGGGCAATATCAATGTGGCTTAATAAACACTAGTATGTATGGAATAGACATGGATTGGAATGTAACACATGCAGAAATCAGAGACTACTTACTTCTTTCTGTATCTGTCTAGAAGGTCAAACCGCCTTCTCCTTTTCTCTTGGTATTCCTATGATTTAGGAAACTCAATCTCAGTCTATAGTTATATGAACTATGCTATTCATCAAATTTTATGTCTCTTTACTATTGGTATTTATTTTACTTAAATAGACTCTACTATTGAATCCGGAATGTCGAACAAAGTCGGCTTAGACTTTCGCGAAATTTAATTTGGACTTCTGTGCTAAAAAGGGCAAAACGGTCATTTTGCACTTTTATGGGTTCTTACTTCTCAAAACCTCTTTTTGCAAATCGGACTCCACGGTTGAGTCTGGAATGCTGGAAATAATAAAAATTCACTATTCTTTTATTTTAATCGGAGTTCGTGTGACTACTATTCAACTTACGGTCATTTTAGTAATTTCCCTTTTCTAATTAATTAAATTAATATTTAATTAATTTATTCCTCGATTTAATTCACAATTAACCATAATCCTGGGTACACTTATAATTTCACAAAATTCTATTTAAATTCAATCTAGTTAAACAATAATTAAATCTAACCTTGTCTGGCTGCATTCGATATTCTATCGGCACTGAACTCATCAATTAACAATTGTTCCTGGTTCGGCAACCGCTGTACACAACTAACGACCCATTGTCTAAACTTTAAATTGCAAAGCCTCAAAATTTAAGAAATTAACTCCCTAGAATCCCGTAGCACAAGGACCCCTCCAACAGTTTCCCCTAGCTTTCAACAATGCCCAATTTCAATTTCAAAATCTGCCAACACACCCAAGCCGCTACAAAAATGAAATGGCTCATACTTGATGCTTCAATAGCATCCAAACTGACCCAAATCTGCATCCCTGATTTGCATTAGGTTTTGCAGCAGTTCAACTGCTGCAGGTTCCAACTCTCGGCAACCCAACCAGCCCTTCCAATAGCAATCCCTGTTACACCAAAGGCCAATTCTCTTTACTAGTCAATTGATTCAGTTCCCTAGCTGCCATTTTAGACCTTGCAGCAACAGCTCCTGCCGCAAGTTCCTTTCTTCAACTTTCCTGTTTTCTTACAAAATCTTGCCGACACTACTGCTGCTCCTCCATAACAAACACACATATATACATAAACACTAACCTGCTGCGCCATTACTACTGCTGCTGGATTATCGTAGCTGCTGCTGTTCTCTTCATTTCCCCTACTACACATCCATCTTCTTCTCCATTTTTTCTCAATTTCTCACTACAACCTTTCACAGCCGCTAACATTTCCCCACCTGTTGCTATTGCCTCTTTGCTCTACTGCTACACAAACACCACCACAAACACACACACCACACAGCGCAGCACACATTGCACCTACTGCAGCGCTGCTGCTGCTTCATCTCCCTCTCGGCTCTCTCTCCTTTCTCCATTTTCCCCATTTTCTTTTGTTGCACCGTCGCAACACACTTATATATATATATATATATATATAGTTAAATCTATTGCACTGTTCTGGGTCTCCTTTTGCACGTTACACTTGCATATATATATATATATATATATACATATATATACATATATAAAAACCACTCCTACACCACATATAAATATCTATATATACTTACATAAATCCCTGCACCGCCCCATCTAAATTTCTCTTTTCGACTGTAATCTCAAGCCCACCTTTATTGACTTATTCCTTGTTCTTTAATATATAATATATCATATATACATTACAGCACATGAGTTATTGTATATATATATATATATATATACATATATATATGTATATATATCCTTCATTGTCGGCAGCCTTGCTGCTTCTCTCCAAGCCACACAATACACACCTGATTAAACTCACATAGATATTGCCACCTATGTACACAACACCTTCCTCTCCATTTCCTTTTGATTCTTCCTTTTCTTTTTCTCTTTTCTTGTGTCATTGGTTCACATGAGATACTATATATATATATATATATTATATCATAATATATATTAAACACACACCACTAACGCATGCACCAGCACACACCTTTTCTATTCTTTTTCTTTTTTTCTTTTCTTTTACTTGTATGCTTATATATATATATATCCTTTTTTAATAATGCATATATTTATATAATACATGTACATACATAACCGTATGTACACATATTTTTGTATATATATTTTTATATTTATTTATATATATATATATTATCTCATATAGATATATTTTGCATTTATAAAAATGCACCATGCACAGATATTGAGGCATATATTGGCCTACGTACACGATTCTCCGTACTGCTTGGGTCTATTGCACGGTACTCCTGGGTACTTAGAATTACTTAAAATTCACTTCTCGTATTTTTAAACTGTATATTACTAAATTAATGAATCGTACTATTCGTCTCGAACTGCGTGCCTATTACGATACATAACTTACTGTGATAGCTCGGTCTATTTTGGTATTACTATCCTCGGCTCGTTTTTTTCGTATTCGGCTTTTCTTAATCTCGAAATTCCTTGAGATTATAATTTCTATTAATTGCCTCGGTAATCATACCCATCACTGTATATTACTCATTAAAATAGTTTGTATATTTTGGGTCTACTATTCGCAGTCTAAATCGGTCTCGGTTTATCTTGATATTACGATCATTGCTTGGTTAAAACTCGGTATTATTATTTGACACTTTTTAGATAAAATGGAATTATTATATTTATTCAGAACTCGTGTTCAATTACAACTGGCATTACGCTACTCGACCCAGTCTACCTTAGTTTACGTGCCATATCCCAGGTTTTCCTTAGTTTATGTGTCAAAATCTGGGTCAGAGTATTACAGGTCAGACCTGACCCACCTGAAAATATGGACCCTCAATACTACACTGTTTTGGTTTATATATTAAGTTGCATTAGGAGTGCTTGGGTACACGGTTAAGAAATTGAATTGAAACTTGATTGGGGATGAGGATAGCTTATCCTGATTTAATTGACTTGTTCATGTTTGGCTATTCCAAACAAAAATAGTAATTCTTGAATTTCTAATTTAACCCAAAACTTTAGGAAAATAAACTAAGGCCCTAAACTATGCATAATTATGAAAAGACCCAAAGATAAATTAATTAAATATTTATTTATAAAATTTAAATAAGGAAAAATTACTAAAATGTCGCCAAGTCAAACGTGAGTCAAACGGACTCCAATTAAAGTGAATGAATAGTGACTTTTTATTATTTCGGGCATTTCGGACTCAACGGTGAAGTGCGATTTGTGGAAATTGGTCCCAAAAAGTAAAGACGTGTAAAAGTAAAAAATGACCATTATGCCCTTTTTGGTACAGATATTCAAATTGAAAACCGTGAAAGCCTAAACTGACTTGCTTCGATGTCCCGAACTCAAAGTAATGATATTTATATTAAAAGAGATACTTATAAACATTTAGCAAACGAGATACTTATAGTAGCGAGATATAAAATTTGATGAATAGCATTAAACTGAGACGTATTTTCTGATATATAGGGAAAAGGGAAAAGTCACAGAATACTGAACTGGAACGCACTGATGACGTACGTAAAACCCAATCTCTTACATGTGGTCTTCCAAGCCATGTTCATTCTATTACTTCCAGATTTGTACTCTTGTACGTACCAAATGTTTATTGTTTTCATAATGTGATATTGTTCTATCTTTTAAACGTTTATTGACTGCTATATCATTGATCATTATATTGTATTATACCTTGAAAGGCCTACTGTTATGTTTTTACTGAATAAATGATATTCCATCTTTATATATTCTTATGGAATCACGAATAATCATGATATATTTTGAATGTCAAATTTGTGCTCAGTCACAATATCCATCTGATGCTTTCTGAGTTGACAGGACCTATGGGTCGAGTCCGTGAGCAGACATATGGCAAAGATAGCATAATTACGCATTGAGTTATTATGACATTTTATATGCACTTAATGAGGGGGTATGCCAGGCCCTAAAATTCTGAGGGTCTGCTAAGCCCTAAACAGAGTAAATGTATTACTTATGTTTGACTGATATAATTAGGTTTATTGGATTCATAGGACTATGTCATTCCCTATGAATAATCTTATGTTGAGAGATCACTCACTGATTACGATTGATTGTTATCGGTTTATTATGGCAGTATATTTATGTTGACTAATTTCTATTGAGGTTTCCATGTTCATGTTATATCCATTACTCATGATTGATTATTGTGACCTCTACTGTTCATTGGTCATTGTGGCATTTTATCCTTATTGGCTGTCACGGCATCTTATCCTCTGATTGGCTATCATGTTCACCCTCATGTTAGCTTGGATTTATATTCTTTCTATGTTAACCCTAGCTAGTGTCAGATATAGGAATTTACTTACTGAGCTTCGTTAGCTCACTCTGACTTACTTATTTTTTAGGTAGGGATGTTGCAAGATCGCAGTAGGACTCCAAGAGCATTGGAAGACATTTTGAAGAATGTATTAGTTATAATGTAGTTCTCCTATGTATTCACCACCTAAGGGTGATGTTATGTTGGTTCCTATTTTGACATTGTAGAACCATATTATGTATTTAAGACTTTCGTTAATTTACTATTTAAGTTTTATATTATACATTGTTGTCATTGATACAAGAAAAGAAAAAGTAGGGACAGGCCAGAGGGTCAGCCCCACGATACGAGATCCACATAGGGTGGGTTACAGGTCGTGACAGCTTGCTATGAGAGCTGGGCCTTAGGTCCTAGTGAGTCATGGGAGACATGATTAGAATACTAAAATTGTCAAGTCTAAGAGTCAGTCGATAAATAAAACTGACACTGCTATGACTAGGATTTTATGTAAACACTGACTGTTATTTTATTGACGGGTTATGTTTTTCTGAAATGGTTAACACGAGGAACATACCAATACCTCTAGATCGCTTAGACCGATTAGAGTGACTGATGGAAAGGGTCATTGAGACTCTACCTTAGAGTCAGGCTAGTACTAGTCAACCAATACGACAGGAGCAGCTTGTCAATGTAGGTAGGCAACAAGAGAATGAGAGATCCGATGTTTTTGTGTGAGCAGTTTCAAAAGATGAAGCCTCTATCTTTCGACAGTACCTAGGGAGCCACAGTAGCAGAGGAGTGACTATTAGAGATAAATAGGATTTTTTGCATCTTGACATGCACTGAGGTCTAGAAGGTGGCATATGCCACATACATGTTCAAGGAGCTGCACACAAGTGGTAGCTTCTTGAGGAGGCTAGGGAACTAGACATAGACTGGCAACAATTTACCACGGTCTTCAATGAAAAATACTTCCCTCAGGAAGTGAAGAACCGGAAGATCACTGAGTTTATGGTACTACAGCAATGAGGAATGACAATGGAGCAGTACGAGGCCACGTTCACTGAGTTGGCCAGATTCGCTTCGAGTGTCGTCAATAGCGAGGATCTAAAGGCCCGAAAGTTTGAGAAAGGGTTACGATGGACCATCATGGACAGACTCAGGCCCCAGCAGTTAACCACTTATAATGGGGTGGTGACCACCACTAAGATCATTGAGAGGAGCAGGGAAGAGTTCGCCAAGAGACGAGGGAACCAGATATCAGAGGGCAGTCAAAACTGGAGGCAAGGGCCTTCCTTCTCTAGGCAAGGGTCCACATTCACTAGACCCAAAACTGGATCCCAAGCTACGGGGGCCAGTCAGAGGAGGTCGAGCTATACTGAGGGGGGAGCAACCAAATGCCCCAACTGTCAGAAGATCCACAAGGGCTAGTGTCTCAAGGATAGCAACGCTTGCTTCTATTGTGGCCAAGTTGGGCATTTTACAAGGGAGTGTCCTCAGATAAACCAAGCCACGACTAGTGCTGCTTCAGTTAGAACACCAGCACCTATCGCCATAGCGAATAGGTCCCAAAATTGCAAAAATGGACTAGGGAATGTTCAGCAGCAGGCCAGACGGGTTTTCTCTATAGTATCAGGGGACGCGTAGGCTACAAGTTCTATAGTCGCAGGTACTCTTCTAGTTTGTTCACAGCCTGCCGATGTCTTATTTGATACTGGTTCTATGCATTCATTTATATCCCCTACATATTTTGTTAAGTTGAACATAGCGATAGAACCCCTAGGATATTTACTAAATGTGTCTATACCATCGGGGAAATCATTACTAGGGGATGCCATGTATAGGGATTGTGAGATATGGACTATGGGAATACATTTACTTACTGATCTTATACCATTAGGAATCTATGGGTACGATGTCATTCTCGGTATGGACTGGTTGGCTGCAAACCATGCCACTATAAATTGTGTGGCCAAGCGAGTTCTCATTCAAGACCCTAGATTTTCGACTATTGAGTATGAAGGGACAGTAGTGGCTTCTCTACCTTACTTTGTTCCTTCTATCCAAGCTAGGCGTCTACTTTGCAAGGGATGCCATGGTTTTTTATATAGTGTCCAAGACACTAATTCACAGCAGCCTGTATTAGAGCAGATTCCCACTGCTAAGGGAATTCCCTAAGGTATTTCTGGACTGATCTTCCAAGGATGCCTATGGACAGAGCGATTGAGTTTAGCATTAACGTATTGCCAGGCATTTCACCTATATCCACTGCCCAGGGTAGATGATATGTTCAATCCACTGAAGGGGGCTCAGGTATTCTCAAAGATCGACCTGAGGTCCGGTTATCACCAACTGAAAGTCAGACACACTAACATTCAGAAGACGACATTCAGAACCCGATATGGACATTATGAGTTCCTTGTTATGCCTTTTGGGGTGACTAATGCCTTAGCCGCATTCATTGACTTAATGAATAGGGTGTTCAAGCCATACTTAGATGATTTCGTGATCATATTCATCGACGACATCTTTATCACGCCCTGAATTTTCATAAACCCGGGGAGTGAGTGAAATGAATTAAGAAAAATAAATAAAAGGCAATTAAATGGATTTAGTTGATTATTCATTTATTTTCCCATGTTTTGCCAAAATTTATTTTCGTCACAGTCTAAGGACGAAGGACCGTCTTTTCCTTTCTAATCTTGGTCATGACCCCAAATGCCTTTTCTGTTTGAGAGAAAACGAGAGTCATAACCACCTCTTCTTCTCATGTTCCTTCACTTCCAACATATGGTCCCATTTGCTCTCTAAAAGTGGATTTCAATGCCCAAATGGGGAATGGCAACAGACTGTTCTTTGGGCCACCAACTCTTTCAAAGGCAAGTCATTTTCCTCTATTTTAGGCAGGCTTACTCTAATACAATTTACAACATTTGGGGTGAAAGGAATAGTAGATTATTCACCAAGATTGAGAGAAACTCAAATGCCATTATAGGTCAAACATAAGACATGATTCGTGGCAGGCTCACTACCTCGAAAGGGATTACCGGACTCTAACTCCAATAGACATCTCCAGTGTACTTGGTCTCTCCCTTGTAGTATTTTTAATGTGTAATGTTTCACAGCTTGGGTCGAGAGCTCTTGTATGTTGTTGTTTTTCCTCCCTTCTAGCTTGTCCGAGGGTATGCCCTCTTGATTTTGTATTTATTTCTGTTTAGATTTGGTGTTCTGTTTGCTGCTTGGGGTCGAGAGCTGTCACATCCCACACCTCACCCTACGCGGATGCCGAAGATGTGATGCCAGTTAGCCGCCTTGCAGGTTTTACCGCCGACAATGCGACCAACCAAAGGCAAATTTTTTGAACTTTACCATCAATTACATTCCAAATGTAGGGTCAGAGCAGTGGAATTTAAAACTATTTTTATATCGGGAATGCCACTCATCTATATACCATATACGTATGTGCCCTAGAGCAAGTCTATAATCAAAAAGTTGACAACCCTAACCACAGAGCACATCTATAACCAATCATATAACACAGAGCATACCAAATCCCTATAGAGTACCATTACCATGAGCCATGTTCCTACACATCTATTGCATATAAATAAAATCAATTGTATCATCACATTCACCTGAATAGCAAGAGTCAATCCATTATAATCCACGTCTCCACAAATCTATGCCATCAGATCCGCACTTGAAATGCCTCACAGCCTACTAGTATCATCTCCTTATACCTTCTAGTCTAATGGAGTTATATCCTGAAAAATGTTAAATAAATGGAATGAGCTTAAACAAGCTCAATGAGTAACATAGGTTCCTGCCATGGGTTTCAAAACCAGTTCATATATATATATATATGCATGCTCAAATGTAACTCAGATAGAACAATGCAGCTCAAGTAGAACAGATACAACTGAAATAGAACAGATACAGCTCAAAGTGCCTTAACCTTCCCCAGCAATGTGGGATGCCGCACAAGATAATCCGTCAGTCACCCACCCCCACACATGGAGGGCTCGCGTCCCCTCAGCACATTTTTGCTTGGGGTCGGTATCAGAGCGGAACAAATAGGATTGAGCGCATACTGAGTTCTGGGCATCCCACAGAGCCAGCTATCCATCTACTAATATACTCAATCCCGTGGGCCCAAGACTCATATAACAAGATAAACACAAATTAGACTCCAATAGCGTAGACAAGTTAGAACAACAGACTCCAACAAAATCAGAACAGGAGATATCAAGAAGCAGGATAGGATCATGCCACATGTAATGCAGTGTAAAGAGTTTGCATTAAAACAGTACAGTGTATAAAACAGTTCAGCATATAAAGCAGTATAGTATACAGAAAATATACACCAAGTCAGGAGTCCGAGTTACTCACAAACTTATGCTTATCTCCATTTACATATATCCTCCAGATGCATCAAGCACTTCTATGCATATCCTCAATATTCATCATCCTGGATAATCATCATTAATCACTGATAGATCAGAATTTATTTATTCATGACTTATTTATCATCTTAGGAGTCTATTGGATTACCTAAGATAGTCTAATGGCCTATTACCCTCTCACTGGGTTTAAATTGAGACTATTATATTCCTTAATTAAGCTTAATAGTTATCAGGGTTATAATATAAGTCATCGAGACTCTATCGTTATTTATCACACTTATTTAATCTTTATGCGAGGCATTATAACTAGGCACAAAACTAAATTTATCATTATTGACTAGTAACCCCAAAACCATAAAAGATATCACATTTGTTAAGGATCATGGCAAATTGCAATTTAACATTTAATTGACAAATATTAGTACAGGAGCAGAGTTGGAAAAGAAGTAATTACCTGATGTTGGTACTGTCGGATTCGAATTACTACATACATTCCTCATCGTACCAACCATTTTACATCCAGTTTCATCAGCTTCTTCAGCCTTTTTCCCCCGAGTAGATGATGATCCTAACAGATTCTGCCCTTTTACCATCCCATCCATCAGATATTGAAGAACTTTCCCTTCCTTAAGTTGCTCCTTTAATCTTCTCCAAATTCTCAACACATTAGACTGTATCAATCCTCAATACAGTGTCTCAAATGTGACCTTTTGTGGAAGAAACCCCATCTCTATCATCTCTATAAAATACTGGTAGCTCTCTCCGTTGCTGATTGTGAGCCAACTTCCTTATCACCATTACAGCAAGATGAAGACCCATGAGCATTATCCATGCATCTATATCTCAGCTCTAGAGTAGTCCCCAAGCACCAAAATTGCCACATCAAACAATGCCTAAACGGACCATCACCCCTGATTCACTTCAAACTCCACTGCCCACGACACTAACATTATCATTTCCCTAGCTAAAGCACTTGGAATCTCATCTACTATCAACAGGCACTTCTCAATGCAAAAACTTCATTTGCACCACTACAGAACACAATTCGCCCAACAGCTTGCAGGAAAATAACACCCATAGGCCCCCTATAACTCATCTTCACTACAGCCAGCATGATTTCCCCTGCTTCAGCTCCATCAAATTCCTCAAGCCTCTTTTTCTGAGCCTCTGCTGTACAGTAATTCCCATAATCACCAGACATACATGGCTTCTGAATTGTCTTCATCAGCTGCTTTGACAAGCCAGCCGAATCATCCACGACTCATGAACTTCCATGTCTACCCATCTAAAGAAGCCACCAACTAAGTGAACAGCATGGCCCACTCGCTCTCGACGCGGTTACAAGCTTACTTTACCGCATCAAAATCAATTCCTAATACGCTGCTGCTATTGTGCTACTGTTGGGAATCCTCCATTTCAACAAATCCAACCTAAAATCTATACATTCTGCCGCTGCTCTTCCTCACTGCGCTAGCCTACCCTGCAACGCCACACCTTCACGCATATATATACCACCTGCTGCCTGCTTTCTTCTTCCCTCAATTCAACCACAACAAATCAATCTATACAACTGCCAATAATTATTTATTTCTGCACAACTATATCGCTACACCTATATATACACACACACACACACACACACATATATCTCTCTGTTCAAATGGTACACAAATACGCATACATCAATCACCGCCAAAGACCATCCTCATCGTCGCAACACCCATCTACCCAAATCCAGCAGTACCCTGTCCTTTTTCACCCTTAATTGTTCAAAATCGAACAATCTGTGTGAATTGAACGGCGCTACACGCTTACCTCCATTCTCACGAACGCAGACTTCGAACGGGTCCTGCCGAAAAATTACCACGAAACCTTCTAATAGACACTCGACCAACGAATCCTCTCAAACTCTCCACTGTTACACGCTCACCATCTTTCCCTGCTACACCGCCATTCCCGGCCCTGCTAGCGACTTCCTTTTTCCAGAAATTTCTAGCTTTCTCTAGTCAAATTACCTTCCTTTTTGAACTTACGGAATTCTCTAGAAATGATGGACACCGGCAATTGTGATTCCAAATAGCCCTTGAGTTTGATCGGCCCATCCAGTAGTTAATTTCTTGTTGGGCCAAGCCCAATTGTAACCATCAGACCCATATAAGCCCAGCATCTAAAACCCATTTGACAGTGGAAAATCTCCATCTCTTCGCAATCCCATAACTTTTGTGCCGCCCAAAGTTATAATCCCTATATTTTTCTCCTTATATATATAGGACCTTGTATATACGTATTTTCGTATTTCATCTGTTACTGAATATTGTATTTCATAAAATATTACATTATGAGATGCCAGTAAACTTGGAACAAAGCCGGGGCTCGGTTCATTATTATTTATTTTCACATCATTTTATAATTAATTACTCGTATTGGCCTCTTTTTTTTATCTCGGTACTCGGTCGTCTGGGTTAATTATTTTTTTCCGAGCCTATGTTATTTTTAATGGTCTGGATTAATTTTATATTTTTCTAATAATTAATCCCATCATGGCTTATTATATTTTGAACTCAATTATTAACTTCACATAACCTATTTTTATTAGGTCAAGTGCAGTCTAAGGCATGTCGGATTTCTCGGGGTATTACAAGAGCTCTTCTATTTGTAGAAGTTTTCCTTCCCTCTAGCTTGTCCGAGGGTATGCCCTCTTGATCTTGTATTTATTTTCTTCTTTTATATATCTTTTTTCCTATCAAAAAAAAAAAATGAAAACTTACTATTAGACTTAACCAAAATGGTTTTCTAATGCCAATCAAACATCTCCCCCAACCAATATTCAAAATTAGTCTAAGTCATGCTCAAGAATGGTCTCCAAGATAACCCTAAATATGCCTTGGAACAATGGCCCAAATGGGCCCCAAATGCCCTAGGACATAGGCCAAGAATAGGTCAAAAAGTCTACCAACAATTGTCTAAGGAGGTGGCCAAACATAGCCCATACAGGTGTCCAAACATGGCCCAAAAAGGTGGTCATGGCCTAAAGATTGGCCAAACATGGCCCAAGAGAAGTGGCTAAGGCTGGTGTCAAAAGGGTGTCAAGCTAGGCACGCAGGTGGTTGGGCAGCAGGTAGGCATGCGCACGCAGTAGGGGTATAATTATGTATATATTTTATAATTATCCTTACATATATACATGTATATACAACACATTATATACTCACACATATATATATATATATATATGTATACGGTTATTTATATATATATATATATCTACATATATATTTAATAATTCATATATATATATATATATATACATGGTTGTATTTATATATAAATTTATATTACATATATATAAATATATGTATACATACCCATATATGTATACATATACGTATACAAACATGTACACGTAATTCGATGCTCGCTCAAGGCTTGCTCAGGTATCGCCCAGAGATTGTCTATACATTAGACATTGTTCACATTCCAAAATTGTCCATTCCGTTTAATATTATAACATAGAGCCCTAACAGCTCGGGTTTACATGAGTTGCTTGGTTACAATCCCGGTTGGAGTATTAAAAAAACGGTCACCGATGAGTCGCCATCTCCGTAAAGGATGATCGGAGAAGAAACACAGTATCAGGTTAAGGTTTGGGCTTAGTTCGGGTCAGACCCGACCCACCCACAAATATGGACCCTCAACATTGCACTGTTTTTTTTTTTTTTTTGGTAAGTAAAATTTATTAAAAAAAGAAAGAAAAAGATACAAAAACAAGAGGGCATACCCTTGAACAAGCTAGAGGGAAGGAAGGACTTCTACAAGCAAAAGAGCTCCTAACCCAAAGCTACAGAACAAAACAATACATTACACCCATCCTAAAGCTACAGAACAACAAAACCATTACACTGAAAAGATGCTACTCGGAAGAGACCATATACATTGAAAATGTCTATTTGAGGTAAAGTTCCTTATCCCTTTTGAGGTAGTGAGCTTGCCCCTGAGCATTTCCTTGATTTGGGCAATTATGGCCGGAGGAGTTTTCTTCTCATTAATGATATAAACCGTGCAAGCTAGGGTGAGCTTTCCAATAATAGAAGAGAACTTTTTGCCTTTGAAAGTATTGCTAGCCCATTGAACAATCTGTTGCTAGTCGCCAAGGGGGCAATAAAAACCACTGAACGAGAGCATGTCAGACCAGTTGGAGGAAGTGAAGGGACAGAAGAAGAATATGTGAGAATGACTCTCCGGGTCTTGCACACAAAAAAGACATTTAGGATCCTAGGCCAAGATTAGTAGAGAAAAGACGGTCTTTAGTCCTGAGACTATTCCAAATGGCCATCCAAAGAATAAATCCGGCACGGGGAATGGCTTTAGGATGCCAAACAAGCTTCCACCAATGAACCTGGGCTTTATGGATTCTTAGATTATCCCAAGCTAAACTGATGGAAAAATCCCCATTAGAGGAAGGCATCCAGTAGGCCTTATCTTCCATATGGGGAGAAGGAAGAAGATTTGGCAGCATCCCATTTTTCTGCTCAATCAAGTGAGGAGTGTTTGGGTACACAGTTAAGAAATTGAATTGAAACCTAATTGGGGATGAGGATAGCTTATCTTGATTTAATTGACTTGTTCACTATGTGGCTATTCAAAACAGGAATAGTAATTCCTGAATTTTTTATTTAACCCAAAAGTTTAGGACATTAAACTAAGGCCCTAAAATTTGCATAATTATGAAAAGACCCAAAGATAAATTAATTAAATATTTATTTATTAAATTTAAATAGAAAAAAATTACTAAAATGTCCCCAAGTCAAATGTGAGTCAAATGGACTCCGATTAAAGTGAATAAATAGTAAATTTTTATTATTTCAGACATTCTAGACTCAACTGGTGAAGTGCGATTTGTGAAAATAGGTCCCAAAAATTAAAGATGCGTAAAAGTATAAAATGACCATTATGCCCTTTTTAATACAGATGTCCGAATTAAAAATCGTGAAAACCTAAACCGACTTTCTACGATGTCCCAGACTCAATAGTAGAGTCTAAATTAGCAAAAGAGATACTTATAGTAACGAGATATAAAATTTGATGAATAGCATTAAACTGAGACATGTTTACCTGATATATAGGGAACTCAAAGGGAAAAGGGAAAAGTCACAGAATGCTGAACTAGAACACACTGATAAGGTAAGTAAAATCCAATCTCTTACATGTAGTCTTCCAAGCCATGTTCATTCTATTACTGCCAGATTTGTACTCTTGTACATACCAAATGTTTATTATTTCCATAATGTGATTGTAAAGATTTGAAAAAAAAAAGAATTTAGAATAATTTTTTTTCTTTATTATTATTAAATAAATGTGCGTTATGTGTGTGTGTGTGTGTAGGTATATGTAATGGAACATGTATATATATATATATATATTATACGTATGTTATGTGTATATATATACATATATTTATTGCATTTATATATATATATATATATATATAGATTTAGATATACCACAGGTGTGTACTATGTGTGCGTGTGTGTATAGTAGTATAGTAGAGAAGTAAGGGTCGAACCCACAAACTCTGTTAATTGTTTCAAACCCAAATTTGAGATTGATTTTAATTCAAATTAATAAAGATTGATTGTTGTTGATTTTCTTTCTAAAATTAAATGAGAATTATAAGTAAAGCAAATATTCAACTGAATTAATGATGAATCAAATTAAAAGAGGATTCCTAGGGTGTTGAATCCACCACTAATCTTGTAACTAGCTTCAATTGTATTAATTCTTGGGCCATTAAATTTGGATGTAAAAGATGTATTTTGGCTACAAGCCTCAATACAATCATCAAGAAAATCACGCACCAAAACCCTACGCACGAATCATCTTTGGTCAACACAAATTGTCTACGCTAATTCTAAGGTCATAGTCACAATTTGTTTTTCCTGAGTTATGACTCGTCTTACGGTTTTGATGTATGTACAAATATTACTATTGTATAACCACATAAACAAAATCACAGGAATTGATTATGTGAAACCAAATAACACCATCATTGCCTTAATAAGAGCCCAACGTGATACAATCAACATCCAACACTAAATAACCCAAAAATAAAATACAAAGAAGCAATATTACTTGACTAGGGTTTCATCTAAAGTGCTCCAAAATAGAGTCTGTAGTGCTAAATGAGCCCTGGTCCACCTACATATGGATCAAGCCTCTCTTCTAACCCAAAACCACTTGTTTTCCTGTTCTTTTAGAACTTCAAAGCCCAATATTTTCCTTTTTCTCCAAATTCACTACTAAATCATCAACTTTGACAAGCTTTCTCTACAAAAAGATAAAACAGGAATGTCACACCCTGACCCAGATGTGACCGAGCAGGCCATGTAAACCGAGTCGTTAAAGCTTCTTATTTAATATTGAATAAAATGGAATGGTTGGGACTTCAATGATTTTGGAAATACGAATAGTTTCAGGGCAATGCCCGAGCAAAACGACGAACGGATACCGAAATATAAAAAAAAAATATGAAGTTGAAATAAATAAGATAAATTAAATTAAAATAAAAAGGGCGAAGCTAAAAGTTAATACTAAAAAAAATGGAAGGAAAGAAAGAGAGGAAGCACAAAAAAGAAAAAGAAAAGAAAAAAAAAATGAAACTGAAATGAAATGATAAAAAAAAGGAAGTGAAGGGGCGCAGGGGAACCCATGCGTTGGGTTGAAATGAAAACCACCGAAAGAAAAAAAAAAAAAGTTAAAGGGATGAGGGGGCGTAACTGATGGGATTAGAGGGAGAGAGAGAGAATGAGACGCGCAAAAGGGGGGCGATTACGGGTTCAGGGAGGGAGAGAAGGAAAGAAAAGAAAGAGAGAGAGGGAGTGGGTGCTGACGGGGCGGTGGCTACAGTTGAGAGAGAGAGAGGGAGGGAAGAAAAGAAATGGGGAGGAAGATCAAAGGAGAGTGAGGCAGAGGCAGCGAAGCAGGGGTGTGAGCCGCAGAACCAAAGGCTGCGACGAGGACGATCGGGGTTGCGGGGAATCGAAGCAATGGGCGACGGAGCAGCGATGGGTTTCTGTAGGCCAACAATGATGATGGACCGTGGCTACTATTGCGATCCGACGGTTGATTTTGGGACTGAACAACATCTGATATAGAACATGATGAACTGTTCAATCATCGTGCTGTATGAACTACTTATACACGATGAACTGTTCGATGTAGATCTGCGATCTGGTGTATAGCAACAATGATTTTGGGACTAAGATAGGCCTGACACTGATGTAGATATGCGATCTGGTGATGTTGTGGTGTTGGAAAACTGATGAAGGCTTTGAGGGAAATTCTAGCGACGAACTTGATGACGACTCTGAACGGTGACGAACCAATGGGGTGACAGGTAGAGATGTCCAGTGGCTGAGGATGATATTGCAAAATCTGAAGATCACAAACCTTCAACATCAAGTAGTGCGTCTGCAGTTAAAGAGCCTCTGTTTCTACCCCATCCGAACAGGTTATACAGAATTGTTGGTTGATAGTATTGAAATGGTGGTCCCTGAAGATGACTATGGGTTGTATGCAATTGATATTTTAAATCCCTCGTTGTGAAAAAAAAAATGATACAATTGACCGAGGTGTTATGTCGGTAATGAGTACATAGATGAGATTGAAATGTTCTGTTGGGATCGTGCTTTGACCGAGTATCACAATATTGCCTTTGATCTCAAATTTCCTGAATTCATCTTTTATAGACCTCAAAGTGCTGGATGTACGAGGGTACAGTTGTAACAACAATAGGGTTCCTGAAGGAAGCTCCAAATGTGAATATCCATGGGTTCAATGTCTACCACAAGAATCGTTTAATATTGTCTTCCCTTGCAGCCATTTTGGCGTGTTGTAAGCTGCTTGAACAGTAGAGGTAGAGGTGTTGTTGGTGATGACTGCTCTTATTCTATTTCTGCTCGTGGTATTGCTGGTTTAAAAAGGGATTGCATTTATTTTTCAGATGATACGTTACTGGTGGAAATGAACATAGCAACCTTGGAGAATTCAAGCTTTCATTTTCAGAAACTGAATTGAAACAGGGGGACGGACCTAGGGGGTAATGATCTTTCATATTCTGAAGTTAGATTATTCAGCTTTGATGGCAAAACCAAGGAACCACCGTGCCACTGAGGCACGTGTGGCCAAGCTCTACCCAAAATAATATATACGAGTAATTAATTTAATTAATTAACTAATTTAGTAAATGTTTGAGACATTTTTCGATGTCCAAATAAAATCAATGAATAGCATTTTCTTTATGTATCGGATATTTTAAGGCCAATGGTAAAATCCATTTCACAAGACAGAGTTCAAAAAAATAATTAAATAAATAAAATATCCGTAGAAGAGCCAAATGACCAAAATGCCCCTGAGTCAAATGTGAGTCAAATAGACTCCGATTAAAATAGATGGATAGTGAATTTTTATTATTTCAAACATTCCAGACTCGATGGTAGGGTCTAAGCTAGAAAAAGAAATTCTTATAATAATGAGGCATAAGATTTGAGGAATAACATTAGAACTACGACATGTCTAATGAATGATAGGGAACTCAAAAGGGAAAAGGAAAAGTGACGGGATACTGAGGTAGATCACACGGATTAAATGTAAGTGGATTCCTATTTCTTATATGTGGTTTCCCAAGCCACGATTCTTTCTACTACTGCCAAGACTTGTACTCATGTATGTATCTACTATTATTGTTCCCGCCATTGATATTGTCCTATTTGGTGGAGGCCTATTGACTGATATCTCGTGATTTGATGCATTGTACTAAAGCCTATCTGATGCTGCACTTTTCGGCTCGGAATAAGTATGGACTCCGTGACCTGTAGAACACTCAGAAAGATGATCAGAGGACCATCGGATTGGCTCCGGCGGTAGCCGCTCTGATGTTTAAGTAAGTAAAAGAATTGAAAGACTGTATTGAAAGCCAAAGAATGAGCATAAAAAATAAAGCGTACCTCTAGGGTTTAATTTATAAGCCGTGGCTCTCCTAAGTTGATTAGGATTTGACGCCATGAATATAGGGTTTTGATCATCGGAGATTGCAGTTACCTTGTGGAGCATTGAGTCGTAGATGGAGATAATCATAGATAGTAGTTTCCGTGTTGAAGACTGTTTCCTTATTCCCTGCTTGGCAGTTGTTTAAGGAAACCATAAGGTCGGAACCATATAAAGTGTCGAATAAATATTGCCCAGAACAGAAGGTCTGGAAGATATACGCATGAGAATGCCTTGAAGGTTTTGCCTGCAGTGTATGACCGAGTTTATCAGTTCTGTATGATAGACGTATATGAGAATGCCCTGAAGGCTTGTGGCTGTTCTGTATGATCGGAATTATCAGTTCTGTAGGATCGAGATTTGTTAATTTCGTGGGCACACGTGTCTCAAGGTGATTGGTGTGTCTGTTTGTGGTACATCACTATCCTTGTATGCATGTCATGTTAGTTCATACATTGCATGTTGAGACTGTAAAAAGACAAATGGTGATGGGAGTGTTTTTATTGATTGATTGGACCTACGGGCCGAATCCGTGATCGGACATATGGTGATGGGGGTTTTCTTACATATGAAGTTATGAGGACATTTTATATGCATTGAAATTAATTGTTCACTCATAAATTGTATTTGACTGTGACCGTTTTACTATGGCAGTATTCATGTTGATTGTGATTATTGGGCTTTACTGTTCATTGGCCATGTGGCACTTTACTACTAACTGAAATCGTTGTCATGACTAGCTATCATGTTATCTTGAATTCATGTTTTCCTATGTAATCCATAACCTGTATTTGAGATAGGCTTTTACTTACTAGGCTTTATTAGCTCACCCCCCTTACAAATTTTTCAGGTGAGAATGTTACAGAACCACAGTAGGAGATCAAGAGCTTAAGGAGACAGTTGAGGAGCATAATAGTAATAAATGAAGTCTCTCTCATGTACTCACCACCTAAGAGTGGTTCATGTTTAGTTTATTGTCAATGTTAAGTTTAGTCTTTGAACAACATTTGTAATTAAGGCTTCCGCACTTTAATGTTATGGTTACATTGCTTATTGTTATCATTGGTAAAAGAATGGAAAAAGTAGTGACGGCCATTGGGTCGGCCCCACGATACGAGATCCCCATAGGGTGGGTTTCAGGTTGTGACAAAGAATTAACTAGCAAATGCATATAGATTAGAGAAATTGAAATAATAAAAGTGCAAGAATATCTAGGGTTAACAAAATAAATATGCACTTTTTTACCAGTTATCACACCCCCCAACTTACACTTTGCTAGTCCGCGAGCAAACCCAAGGAAACAAGAGACAAAATACAACTAACTAAATCCTCTTTCGTGGGATACACGATTGCATTTACCTTATGCAATAAGGCTTTAAATCCCTAGGTTACCCTAGTGGACGAGTTATAGTCTCGTGAGGGTTTGCAGTGAATCTAGCCACAAAATTTGACACCCCCCAACTTGAACACAATATACTCCACAATTAATAAAAATGAATCTTAATGAGCGTATAACTGAGTTATAATCGAAGCAAAGTAACAATTATCTCACTAAAAGCAACCTATGAATTTCCCAAGTGCTCATAAATGGATAGAATCAGTGTGCATAAAAGCAACAACCATAACAAGATGTCTAGGCAATGAAACTTCTTTCCAAACAGGCATTACTTTGACTCCAAATCTCACCAAAAGATATCACTCACAAATGAAGCTCACAGAGATGGGGTGTATATGTATCCTCTCATACATGTGGATAGAATAACTGTTGAGTACAAATCAAATAATCCACATGCAAATATGAATGAAAGCACAACAAAAATACTATAGAGAGAATTCTAACCACTAAGAAAATCAACTCCCAATGTCACATGATCATTACAGTTACATCCTCAATCATCAACTACTACACCTTCGGGGTCGGCAAGGTCTTTTTTTCTGGTTGTAACGTAGGTCAAGGTCAAGGATAAAGTAGGGGCAAGTGAACAATAATCTCCATGTGATAAGCGAAGAAGCTGAAGTGAATAAACTGCAATTTTTCCAAACTCATCATCTCTTTTGAACAATGCAACACCATTCCCAAAATTTCAATAAAAGCATTCCCAAACTACTCACAACTTTTCTACTTGAGCAAACCAAAAAGGAAAGGAAAAGGCAATGAATTTTTTTCTTTTTCTGATTGTTCTTTTTTCCCTTTTTTTTTTCCTTTTTTTTTTCCTCCTCCTTTTTTTTTTGGAAACCGAATAAAATTACAATAAAAGAAAAAAAAAGTACATCTTCACTTCTCTACTTTCACAACACCAAATTCTAAAAGAACAATCACCCAACTTCTTCATCCAAAGTGAGGTTACTAGCTACGAAAAGAAATATATAATAATGAAGGCTCAACTGGGTTCCAATCAGGTAAATAATATAAAGATGCAAGAAACAAACGAACAAGCTCAAAGTAGAAAGAGGGCCTAGTTTCATTCCCCAAAGGCAAGAAGTGTCATCCGACATCTGAACTGACTGACTTTAGACATGTGACAATGGAAACTAATAGAATGGCGATATGCAAACTGTATAACCCTCAAAATAAAGTTAAAGCTCAAATCTACATAACATGGGTTCTAAGTTTCAGTAAATGCCATCATGATACTAGAGTCTCACAGTCTAACCATCAAATCATAGAGTCACAAGAGTAGCAACCCAATTTGTCTCCAATTATGAAAGTTAGGGAAAGACAAATCACTAGCAGTGCACCACTATCACAATGATTCTCATGAAAACTCAGAAATATATGAATACGCTCAAAACAATAAAATTGTAATCACGAAGTATATTGAGCTCAAGTAGGCAAAATAACAGCAACTCCCCCCAACTTATTTGACACCTTGTCCTCAAGGGGACATGACATGAAAGAACATGAAATGGAACAAAAGAAGTAAAAGGAAGGAGTGCACCTGAGTGGAGAGAACGAAGGGGGCAAAGAGCCCGATGAATCAGAAGGCAGGGAGCTGAACGGCAAGAATAGCCCGAAAAAGGCGATGAGTCTCTGCACGGCAATTGGTGTTGTGGCCCATTTCTCATTTGGTTGCTCAAAGTGAATTTGACGGGTTTGAATGGGCCGTTTGCATGAAATGGATTCAACTTCAATGGCACGGCTTTTGGAAGCTTTTGGGCGACCCATGGATCCCTACAATAACAAGCTAAACAATAAAAAGCATTAGGGGCATAGAATCTAAATATTGGCATAACAAAACAAATTAGAAAAAGCGAATCAATATGCCAATAAGCGCCAATGCAAGCTGAGGAACAACTAAACCAAATCCATAGTAGAATGAAGTGAATGGAGAACGGCTTGCTATGCAATTTTGTTTTCTGTTTTCATTTTATTTTATTTATTTATTATTATTATTTTTTGCAATCCTCGAAAGCCATTCTGATGTGCACAATATAAAAACAGTAAAACATAAATGCCACATATATGCGCAAAGCTATGAATATAAATAGGCATATTATAAAATGCAGAAAACAGTATCACGCCACATAGAAAATACCAAGCTAAGGATTCACAACGTAGACCCAACGGAAAGCACACAAAGACTAAAAACAAAATGAAAAACAAAATAAAAAAATAAAAAATAAAATAACAAAAACAGAAAAAGAATAAAAGCTAAAAACAAAACAAGAAGAGGGGAATAATAAATAAATAAATAAATAAAAGGTTAGTGGTTGGGTTTGAGGTTATGAGAGATGAGAGATGAAGACTGTGGCTTTATGAGTGTGCCAACAATTGTGTTTATTGTTGTTTCAGCATTGATCTTGTTCATCGTGACTCACAACTGTCTCCATTCTATAACCATTCTTCAACCCCGAGCGACCTTGCAAGACATGATGTTTTTCGCTCAATTGCCCGAGTCAACCAATTCCATTCATCCTCCGTAGAAGAAAACAAGATTGCGTCTATCGTAATCCCAAATGGTGGTAGTTATCTCATGAAGTTCTCCCTAGGAACTCCACCAGTTGAAACCTTTGCCAGCGCTGATACAGGAAGTGATCTTATATGGATACAATGCGAACCTTGCAATCAATATAAATGCTTTCCTCAAGACCGTCTGCTCTTTGATCCAATGAAATCTTCTACTTATATAGAGCTTCCTAGTGACCCAAAACCTTGTCAAGCTCTACTATCATCTCAATGGGATACTACAAAGAATCAATGCCAATACTCTATTGGTTATGGAGATGGGTCATATACCAATGGAGTCTTGACCAATGATACCTTCACCTTTGATTTTACAGGTGGTCAAGCTACTGCCTTTCCCAATTCAGTATTTGGTTGTGGATATGACAATGGTGGAACTTTTAATTCAAGAGAATCTGGACTAGTTGGCCTTGGGGGAGGACCACTATCGCTGGTTTCTCAGTTGGCTACTAAAATTGACCAGAAATTCGCCTACTGCTTGTTGCCAAGAACTGTAAACTCAGCCAACAAATTCAAATTTGGAACCGATGCTGTTTTATCTGGCCAAGGCGTTGTTTCAACTTCATTAATATCCAGGGGCTCTGGGATAGTGATGGAAGTGCATGATGGTGGTGCTGGTGTGGCGGATCTGATGGGGGTACGGTCGGGGGTTGGTTGTGGTGATGGTGACAACGGATCAAGA
Source organism: Nyssa sinensis (assembly GCA_008638375.1). Taxonomy (NCBI): domain Eukaryota; kingdom Viridiplantae; phylum Streptophyta; class Magnoliopsida; order Cornales; family Nyssaceae; genus Nyssa; species Nyssa sinensis. Next base: position 37,349,850 of record CM018034.1, read on the forward strand.
TGGGGGATGTGGCAATGGTGGTGATAAGAGATGCGGTGACGGTAGCGACGGCGTTGGCTATGGAGATGAAGGGTGCGACGGCGCTTCGCGGTGGCTATGGAGATGAAGTCGAAGGGGCGATGATGATGGTTGAGGTGGAGTCAGCTGTTGGTGGTGATGATGGTGGTGCTGGCTACAGCGAATCTGATGGGGGAGGAGGTGCTGCGGTGGTGAGGGAACGACAGGTTGGGGCGGTGGAGATAGACAAAGATGCGGTCGGTGGTGGTGATGGCAACGACCGGCGGTGGTGATGGTGATGGAGGTGATGGGAATGTGCGGTGGTTGTGGGTTAGGTCGGCGGTTTGGGAGGTGCGGTGTGGTGGTGCGATGGTGAGAGAGAGACGAGGGGTTTAAGTTTTTTTTTTTTATTATTTTTTTTTTACAGAATTAAAAGTGCTCTAGCTTTCTGAGAAAAGCTTGAGCTTTTTAGGATAGAACTTGAAGGGATTTGAGGGAAGAAAAAGAGCTCGAGCTTTTCGGGGCAAAATGTTTAAACGAGTTTTGACGAAAAAGTGCTCGAGCTTTTTGGCGAGTGCTCGAGCTTTCTGGACCAGAAACATTTGGAGAAAGAGCATGAGAAAATGCTCGAGCTTTTGAAATTGCTTGAGCTTTTCAGTCTAGAAAACAAAAATGACTAAAGAGAAACCCCTTTTTTTTTAAAAAAAAAAAAAACAATAAGAATAAAATAAATACTAAACACCTACAGAACAATAAAAAGAAAACTCAATTAAAAACAACAAAAAACAAAAATAAAATAAAATTGGGTTTCCTCCCAAAAGAAGAGCTAAGTTTAATGTCTTCAGCCAGACACAACAAGAGGAGAAAAACATCAATCAATATAAACTGGGTCTTCAAGACCAATCTCCTCAATCAAACTCCCTTCCTCCACACCCTCAATAAACAATTTCAACCTTTGGCTATTAACTTTGAAAGTTTGGCCACTCCGAGGGTTATGAATTTCTACCGCACCATGAGACCAAGATTGAACAACCACATACGGACCATTCCATCTAGACCGCAACTTCCCAGGAAACAACCGTAACTTAGAGTTAAACAACCATACCTTTTGACCGGGCTCAAAGGACTTACGATTAATATGAGAATCATGGAACGCCTTAGTCCGAGCCTTGTAAATGCGGGAACTCTCATACGCATCATTCTTAAGCTCCTCTAACTCATTGCGTTGGAGCTTTCGATCAGAGCATGGCAACAAGCATATCAAAGTTGAATTTCTTAATGGCCCACATGGCCTTATGCTCTAGCTCTACCGAAAACCAATCAGTAAAGAGACAAGCCAATAGGGGTCTCGTAAGCGGTACGATATGCCCACAACACATCATTTAAACGCAAAGACCAATCTTTTCAATCGGGCCGTACTGTTTTCTCTAGAATTGACTTTACCTCCCTATTCGACACTTCAACTTGCCCACTAGTCTAGGGATGGTAAGGAGTGGCGACTTTATGAGTGATGGAATATTTTTGAAGCGAGATTGCAAAGGGTCTATTACAAAAATGAGACCTTCCATCACTAATAATCGCCCGTGGCATACCAAACCGGGAAAATATATTCTCTTGGATGAATTTGACTGTAACACCCCGATCCCGTGAAATTAATAATTAAATATTAATTATTAATTAATACCGGCTTAGAGGATAATCAAGGGAATTAACCCTAATCTCCCGGTGGTCACACTAGACCAATAGAATGATTAAACATGTCCGAGAATAGGGTATAATACCCGAACCTAATTATCCATTAATTAGGTGAAATAATGTCGATTTAACACTGACGGAATTCGAATTAATTAACCACGGAAATCCCGAATGAGTAATAAATGACACGGAACCTCTGACACTGTAGATAACTGAAATAGAAACTGACCGGAAGAAACCGCACCGAAAAAGGAGTTACGGAATGAAAGTTATGAGGCAAACATCAGAAACTGAATTAATGCGCAGCCAAACAGGGCCTTAGCCCAAAATGTGGAAAAATGGCCAAATTGGTGGTCAAGGGGAATTGAACCCTTGACCTATGGAGGGGAAGAATTTTATCCAAAAACTTAACCAGGTGGCCATCCAGCACCTTTGTGCCTATATATACAACTTAATTGTATATAACACTGAATTGCCCCAACTTGCCACCCAAATCAACCAATGGCAACCCATGCAAACCCCACATGATTGCTCTCCATCAGCCCACATCATCCCCATGATCCTACTGATTCTCTGATGTGTATATATATCTATATATATATGGAGATGTATAGGTATAAATGTGTATATTAGTATATATACATGGACTCACCTTGAGATCTTCAAAAAAATGGGAACTGTTGTAGAGTGTAGGCAGGTCTGTTAGAGGCTATGAAAAGAGGAGAAACAGATCTGTTGAGGGTGAGACATCTAAAGAGAGAGGGCTGCATGTGTGTATGTGTTCATGGCTTGAGAGCACATCCAAGGGTGTGCATGCATGTGAGGGATAATGGCATCTCCATTTGTGGTGCACAAGGGAAGAAGGGACTGAAGGCACGACTGAAGGTCTGAATGGCCAAGGAACTAAACCAAGAGAAGGAGGATCTGATTTTAGGTAAACACCCAAAATTTCTGAAACTTTCCTCTTAAGTTTGTTTACTATTTTCAGTTATTTGAGGCTAATGAGATGTATGCATGAAGTTTTAAATGTCTCAACTGGAACTTGGCATGAAAATCTGAGACCGAGACAGCTTAAAACACAGAACCGTAGCAAAATCCGCCATTTATGACCTCAAGTTGCAGGTCTGAAACAACTGCCATAAAACATGTTACTGACTGTCAAAAACTGATCTAGACCTTTCTAGGATCTCAAATATCACCATCCGCGACCCTAGAACACTAATTTAGACCCTCAAAACCGAAGCCATTTGTTTCGGCCATGGAACCCAAATTCTGTAATAGGCTTCTAAATTGAAATTTATGAACAGGGACTTGAAACCCATAAAACGTGGGTCACAACAAGCCAAACCTCGTGCGATTTGGTTGAGAAACGAAGGTGCACGACCGAGTTGCAGGTCTGCACAATAACGGAGTGGGCCGAGCTCCATGCGTGGATTCAATCCATGAAACTGATGCCAAAATGTTGGCATGACATCCAGGAATGTTTTGGAATCAAAACATATTGAAAACTGTACCTGAAACATCACGAAATAGAAGAAAACAAATCTGCAGAAACTAGGGCAACCGAGGGTAAACAATGGGGAAGACGGAGTTGACTCGGCCAAGCTGACCGAGTCAAGGCGAGTTGGCCCAGTCGACTAGGACACGTGTCCGTCCAAGAGTAGGCCACCGAATTAATGGGACGGTGTCGTTTTGGCTAAACTGATTGTTTAAAATCAAATCCGACCTGTTTGGGTACAATGATAGCAAATTAAAATTGAGATTAGGGGCAATTGAAACACGGATAGGGACTGAAATTGGGGTTATCAGGGATATGCTATCCCGGTTTTCTGAGGGACAGTGAACCGGTTGGTTCACTGGAGTTCTGGACCGGTTCAAATTTTGAACCTAAAACCCAAGGGGTTTGAACCCCAATTTTATGTAATTATATTTTGACCCTAAAACTTTCTGGAAATTACGGATTTGCCCCAACAGTTCTGAATATTGCACAGTGGCCCAGATTTTGGAAAATTTCTTCATTTAAGCCCTCAATAAATTAATTAAATAATAAAATAATTATTTAATTATTTTATTAAATAGGTAAAATTACAATTTTACCCCTGGACATTAAATATGTCAAATGAAGTCCAAATTAAGTAAATAAATAGTGTATTTTCACTATTTCAAGTATTCTGGACTCAATGGTACAGTCCGATTTTGGAAATACAGTCCCGAAAAATACAGACGCGTAGGTGTAAATTACTGTATTGCCTCTGATGGTACCCAGACCCAAATAAAAATATCAGATAGCCTATTTTGACTATCTCGGGCATTCTGAACTCAATGGTGAGGTCCGTTTAATGAACTGGAGTCCCGAAAAATACAGACACATAAAGTGTAAATGACCGTACTGCCCCTAATAATACTCAGGGCCGATTAAACATAACAGATAGTCCAACTTAATTATGTCGGACACTCTGGACCCAATGGTGAGGTCCATTTTATGAACCGACGTGCCGAAAAATACGACACATGAAATTACCAAATTACCCCTGATGCCGTACGAGACCTAAACAAAGTCCGATTGGGACGAAACTGATACCGGTAGGAGCCCAGACACTGGTGAGACTGTATACTTGATTAGATGACGAATCGGGGTCAGAATTACACAAAACGTAAAATGACCAAAATACCCCTGAGCACTGTAAGTGCAAAGTAGAGGTCGAATAAAGGTCAAACTGATCTGATAAATTGTCATAGGGATAATTATGAACACTGAAGGGCTAAATAAGACTTTGAGAAAGTCAACGCGTAAAACGAGAAATGACCGATGTGTCCCTACGATCTAAAGCAGATACCAAATGAAGTCCAAGAGACTTACAAATTTATACATGAGATATATGGGACGTTCTGAGGACCATGATAGGGTCCGGGGCAAAAATGACAAAATTACCATTTTGCCCTTAAGACTAAATAAGTACCCAACTGATACCGATTAAAGTCTAAAAGACTTAAAACTTCATATATACGATATATGGGATATTCTGAGGAACAGAACAGGGTCCGGGATAAGAATGGCAAAGTTACCATTTTGCCCCTATGGTTAAAATGAGAATCTAACTGATACCGATTGGAGTCCAAAGGACGTAGGACTTTGTACTTAAGATATAAAGACTATTCCGAAGACCACAACAGGGTCCGGGACAAGAATGGTAAAATTACCATTTTGCCCCTAAGGTTGAATGAGTGCCTGACTGATAACAATTGAAGTCTAAATGACTTAGGATATAATCCCAATAACTACTAAGCCTAATTAAAGAATGAAATAGCCTCGGGTGAGACCCAATGGAAGGGCGATAGGCTACTAGGCTATCTTAGGTAATCCGATAGATACCTAAGATGACGAATGAGACCTGAATGGATGAGTTCTGATCTGTCTGTGATTGATGACTATTATTCAGGATATACATGGAGATGCCTGACGTACCTGGAGGTTATCGGATTATTTATGCAAGGAAATAAGCGTAAAGTTTGTGAGTAACTTCTGACACTGTTTTGATACTGTCCCTTGATTTACTGATCTGTTTTGAATGCAATTACTTAAGTGCAATTATTTAAATGCATGTTTTCCGTACTATATCACTTATGACATGGTTTTAGTCTTTTTAAATAATTGACTATATTCCTGATCCCTGTGCTAGCATTCCGTACTGTTTTGCCCGTTTTGAACTGTTGAGATAAAATGGATATATTGAACCATTATTTCCGAAATGATTAAATAAACCATGTGATATAAGCAAAGAACAACATTTTTGTTGTATCGTACCGCTTTGTATTGTATACTGTCTCAATGCTATATTGTTTAAATGTATGTACTTAACGTACGCCTTTTGTACCACATTCCACGTGATGTGCTTGTGTCCTTCGAATTAGGAATTTCGTTCAGTTCGGTTATGTGCTGTCCGTTAATGATATGTCTGCCTCAATTGATATGTTCCGTCCGGTTCTGACATGTTCCGTCCGTTAATGATGTTAAGTCCGCCTTGATTGATATATGGTCCAGTTCCGTTATGATCTGTCCGTTGATGATATGTCTTTGCTTTGACTAATGTTTTGTTCTGTTCGATTCTGTTATGTTCCGTTCATTGATAATGTGTCTGCCTTGATTGATATATGGTCCAGTTCCGTTGTGTATTGTCCGTTGATGATACGTCTGTCTTGATTGAAATATTGTTCAGTCCAGTTATGATTAGTTCCGACAGTGATGTGTCCCTGACTTGATTGTTATATTGTTTCTAACCAGTTCCGTTATGTTGTGTCCTGCTCATGATTTGCCTGTGTCTTGATTAGTGTATTGTTTCCGTTTAGTTCCGTTATAATTTTATCCGTTCGCGATATGCCTTTGCTTGACTGAAGTATTGTTACCGTCCGATTTCGTTATATTCCGTCCGTTAATGTTATGTCTACCTCGATTGAGATGTTCCGTCCGGTTCCGACATGTTCCGTCCGTTGACGATCTGTCTGTCTTGATTGATATATGGTCCAGTTCCGTTGTGATTCGTTCCGTTAATGAAGAGTCTGTGTCTTGACCGATATATTAGCAATAGTTATTGTTCTGACCGATTGGTTATGTCATGTTCCGATCCGTTTGTATTGTCTGTTCGATTCTGTTTTATTGTACTAGACTGCTTATGAAATGGATTTATAAAAATAGTTATTTTTGTAATGACTAAATTATCCATGTGCCTTGGGAGCACAAAACTGGTTTTGAAACCCATGATAGGGAATCTGTGTTACTCACTGGGCTTATTTAAGCTCACCCCATTATTCTGACATTTTTCAGGAATTACCTCCATTGGATTAGAAGGTACTATGACATGACGTGAATAGGCCAAGTGGCATTGCAAGTAAGGATCTGACGGCACTGAATTGTAGAGACTGGTTTATTGTGGACTGAACCTGGTTATTCCGGTGAGTGGTATGTTATGACTGACTTGACTGATATATACTAGATAGACATGGCTCATGGAACTAATGGTACTCTAGAGATATTAGATCTGCTCTGTTGTTATATGCTTGATTTTAGATATGCTCTGGACTTAGAACTGTTAACTGTTTTGGATTTAGACTTGCTCTGTGGTACATACCTTTATGGTGGATAAGTGAGTTGCATTCCCGTGACACAAAGAAAAAGTTTTAAATTCCGCTGCATCTGACCCTACAGTTGGAGTGCAATTCGTCGGAAGGTTCAGAATTTGCCTTTGGTTGGTCGCGTCGCGACCGACTGGCAGTCACGTCCTCGACATCCGCGTAGGGTGGGGTTCGGGATGTGACATTGACCACCACTTTGTGGTCATTGGTTTTAGTTGCCACAGCCTCAATCCACTTGGACACGTAATCCACTGTTACCAAAATATACTCAAAGCCAAATGACGGTGGAAACGGTCCCATGAAATCAATACCCCATACATCAAATATCTCAACAACTAAGATTGGGTAAGAGGCAACATATCTCTGCCAGACATCGTCCCCATTTGTTGACACCGAATGCAAGTCTTGCAAAAATTGTGTGCATCCTTGAATAGAGTGGGCCAATAGAACCCACTCTGTGTCACATCCCGAACCCCACCCTACGCGGATGTCGAGGACGTGATGCCAGTTAGCCGCCACGCGACCAACCGAAGGCAATTTCTGAACTTTCCAGTGAATTGCACTCCGACTGTAGGGTCAGATGCAGCGGAATTTAAAACTTTTTTTTTTCTTTTTATCACGGGAATGCAACTCATGTATCCACCGTAGGATATGTATCACACAGAGCAAGTCTAAAATCCAACAACTAACAACTCAACCTCAGAGCATATCTATAATTCGACATATAACAACAGAGCAGAACTATAATCTCTAGAGTACCATTTAAATCCATGAGCCATATCTATATTCAGTACATATCAGTCAAGTCAGTCATAGTACATCACTCACCTGATTAAATAGATTCAATCCTCAATAATCCAGTCTCCACAGATCAGTGCCATCAGATCCAATAGATATCGTTCCTGAAAAATGTTAGGGAATGGGGTGAGCTTCGAAAAGCCCAATGAGTAACACAGGTTCCCTGTCAAGGGTTTCAAATCCATTTCTTGTTTACAAAGCACAAGGGTAGTTCAGTTGTTTCTGAAATAGCAGCTTTATAAATCTACTTTAAATACAGTTTCAGTAGAATAAAGCAGGACTGAACAAAATAAAACAATAGATCAGAACAGACAGAACATAACAGACCGTATCAAGCATAACTGTACAGAACAGAACACAACAGGTCAGGACGGAGCAGAACCGATCAGAGCAGGACATAACAAATCAGAACAGGATGAAGCAAAGCACAACAAATCAGAACAGAATAGTAAATGATGCCAATATATCAATCGGAGACAAACAGGTCAGAATAGAACGGGTCAGAATAAAACATAATAGAACGGAATGGAACAGAACATAACAAGTCATAACCGAACAGAACGGAATAGGTCATAGCAAATCATAACCGAACAGAACGGAATAAAACATAACAAATCAGAATAAAACAGAACAGAACATAACCGAACGGAGCGGAAACAATATGTCAACCAGAGATACAAGTATATCATCAACAGAACGGAACAAGACAAAACTGAGTGGAAACAGTATATCAATCAAGGATACATGTATATCATCAACGGAACGGAACAAGACAAAACTGAGTGGAAATAGTATATCAATCAAGGATACATGTATATCATCAACGGAACGGAACAAGACAAAACTGAGTGGAAATAGTATATCAATCAAGGATACATGTATATCATCAACGGGACGGAACAAGACAAAACTGAGTGGAAACAGTATATCAATCAAGGATACATGTATATCATCAACGGAACAGAACAAGACAAAACTGAGTGGAAACAATAGATCAATCAGAGATACAGGTACATCATCAAAGAACATGATAGATCAGTATTGAGCAGAACAGGACGGGACAGAACAGAACGGAACAGATCGAAACAAAGCAAACAGGTTAGGACGGAACAGATCAAACATAACAAATCAGGACGGAACAGATCAGACAGATCAAACGGAACAGGTCAGGACAAAACAGATCAAACATAACAGATCAGGACGGATCAGGACTGAATAGATCAGACAGATCAAACAGATCAAACGGAACAGGTCAGGACAAAACAGATCAAACATAACAGATCAGGACGGATCAGGACTGAATAGATCAGACAGGTCAAACGGAATAGGTCAGGACAAAACAGATCAAACATAACAGGTCAGACAGATCAAACGGAACAGGTCAGGACAAAACAGATCAAATATGACAGATCAGGACGAATCAGGACTGAATAGATCAGACAGGTCAAACGGAATAGGTCAGGACAAAACAGATCAAACATAACAGATCAGGACTGAATAGATCAGACAGATCAAACGGAACAGGTCAGGACAAAACAGATTAAACAGAACAGGTCAGACAAATCAAACAGAACAGGTCAGTGTTGAGCGGAACAGAACAGAACAGAACAGATCAAACATAACAGATAGTTAAACACGTTCATTTGAAACAGTATTAAAAACAAGAGTACAGTTAAAACATCAGAGTAACAGAACAGATCAGTTAAAACATCAAAGTAACAGAACAGATCAGTAAAACATCAGTGTAACGGAACAGATCAGTAATGAGCAGAGTAGAACAGTATAGCAGAATAAACAGTACAGTATGCACAGATTAAACAGTGCAGTATGCTCATATAGTGCTCAAGACTGAGGTGGTACCATGAGTCAGTTGTTCTTTCAGTAAAAACAGTGATAGGTTTATTGCAGTGCAGAACAGAGGAATCAGACAGAGTAAAAATCATGCATTTGAGTAAGGGCATGAAATCAGTGTATCAGATAAAACAGTACAGTACAGTATTTAAAATACAGTAACTAGACGGTGTACTTATACACCAAGTCAGAAGTTCCAGGTTACTCACAACTGTTACGGTTATCTCCTTGCATAAAGAATCTGATAACCTCCAAGTACGTCAGGCATCACCATGTATATCCTGAACAATCATCATCAATCACAGACAGATCAGAATTTATCCATTCAGGTCTTATTCGTCATCTTAGGTGTCTATCGGATTACCTAAGATAGCCTAGTAGCCTATCGCCCTCTCATCGGGTTTCATTCGGGGCTATGTTATTCATAATTTAGGCTTAGCAGTCATCAGGATCATAACCCAAGTCATTTAGACTTCAATCGTTATCAGTCAGTTACTTATCCAACCTTAGGGGCAAAACGGTCATTTTATCACTCTTGCCCCAGACCCAGTCGTGGTTCTCAGAATATCCCATATATCGTATACATGAAGTTCTAAGTCTTTTAGACTTGAATCGCTATCAGTTAAGTGCTTCTTTAGCCTTAGGGGTAAAATGGTAATTTGTCCATTCTTGTCCCGGACCCTATCGTGGCCCTCAGAATAGTCCACATATCTTAGATATAATTTTCTAAGTCATTTGGACTTCGTTTGGTATCTGCTTTTGGTCATCGGGACACATTAGTCGTTTCTCGTTTTACACGTTAACTGTTTCGGAGTCTTATTTAGCCCTTCAGTGTTCATAATTATCCTTATGATAATTTATCAGATCAGTTTGACCTTCATTTGACCCCTACTTTGCACTTACAGTGCTCAGGGGTATTTTGGTCATTTTACGTTTTGTAAGATTCTGACTCTGAATCATTATTTAATCATGTTTACAGTTTCACCAGTATCTGGGCTTCTATCGGTATCAATTTCGTCCCAATCGGACTTCATTTGGGCTTCGTACAGTATCAGGGGTATTTTGGTAATTTCATACGTCATATTTTTCGGTGCCTCAGTTCACAGAATGGACCTCACCATTGGGTCCAGTGCGTCCGACATAATCAGAATAGACTGTCTTTTATTTTTATTTGGGCCTGGGTACCCTCAAGGGTAGTACAGTCATTTGTCACTTACAGGTCTGTATTTTTCGGTACATAATTTCCTAATTTGGACTGTACCATTGAGTCCAGAATATTTGAAATGGTGGAAATACACTATTTATTTGCTTTATTTGGACTCCGTTTGACATATTAAATGTCCAGGGGTAAAATCGTAATTTTACCTATTTAATAAAATAATTAAATAATTATTTTATTATTTAATTAATTTTCCAGGGGCTTAAATGAATAATTTCTCAATGTTCTGGGCCACAGTACAATTTCCCAAATTAGTGGGGGTTAATCCGTAATTTTCAGAAACATTTGGGGGGTTAAATATAAATTCAGAAAATTAGGGTTCAGACCAGAGGGTTCAGGGGTTCAGAAACTGAACCAGTCCAAAACCTCCAAAAACCAACCGGTTTAATTCCCTTCAGAAAACCGGAATATAATAATCCAGTTATCCCCAATTTCCTTCCTATCCTCGTTTAGGTTATGCCCAAAATCCCAATTCAATTTGTTAAGCCCGTAACCAAACAGGTCAGATTCAATTTTCAAATTCAATTTAAAACAAAACAGTAAGCCTTCAAAACGGCGACGTGCCACTTATCTGGCTTTGCTACTGGTCGGGTCCCGACCCGAGTCCGATCCAGGACCCACCCGAGACCAAATGGTCTCTGTCTTCTCCGGTGAGCTGCAGGGGTCTTCTCCGGCGCCGGTGGGGCAATTCCGGTGACTTCGTGGGTTCGGTCCAACGGGGTTTGAAAGGGATTTCCGTGATCTTTCCATCCCCGGTGTCGGTTTCCGTCCCCGACCAAGTTTGAGCCGTCGAACAGCGGATTACAGGTCGCGGCTCCGGTGAGGCCGGTTTTCCGGCGACGCTTCTAATTCCGTTTTTTCACCATTTCCAATCGGTTTCGACCCCTCTTTCGGATCAGAGAGACCATCTAGGACCCTTAGGGAGTATTTGGTGCATTTAAAACTCACGAATCAGTTGGGTTGGGGGGAATTATCATTTCGGCCAACCGAACCTGCAACGGCCTCTTTCTTATTGGTTTTTGGACCGTTTCGGTCCATTCAACTTGAAAATGAATCCCCTTGGTGTCTAGATTATGCCCCAAGGGTCAGAAGTCTATTTTATGACAGTTGTTTAAACCTGCACATTTGAGGTCATCCATGGTGGCTGTTCACGGGTTTTGGGTGTTTCTACCCTATTCGACACTCCCAATTAGCTCAGATCAGTCCCTAGGCCTCTCAGGAGATTGTATATATAGTTTATATGGCTCAAATTCTTAAAACAGTAGCAAAAGAATACAAACGAAATTCAGAACAGTTTGGTGTTTACCTCTTTGACGTTCACTGTTCCTCCCTCTCATAGTTCGGTGTGGCCCGTGTGTAGTCCAGTTCACCTCCTTCCCTTGTGCACCACCAATGGAGATGCCATTATCCCTCACATGCATGCACACACAAGCTCACTCTATGGTGTTTCTCACACTCCTCAATTCTCTTTTTCAATATCAGTTTACAGGATCCTTTTGCAGGTCTGTTTTCCCTCCATTGCATATATGGAGATTTGTAAATGAAATCAGATCTTTCTTTGATGCTTCATCTCCCCAAGCTCATGATTAACTTGCATGGATTTTGGTTGGGAGAAGGTACAATCATAAGGTGTATAGGCATGATGATCTATGGGTGTAGGGTGATGCATGGCTGATGTGTTGCATGCTTGGCTATTGGCCAGTTTTGGTGGCAGATTAGGATAATTCAGTATTATATACATTTCTGTTGTATATATGGACACAAAGATAATAGTAGCCCAGTTGGTAATTTTTTTGGATGAGGTTTCTTTTCACCCAAAGGTCAAGGGTTCAATTCCCTTGGCCTCCCATTTGGCCATTTTTTCCATATTTTCGGTTAAGGCCACGTTTGGTTGCGCAGTAATTCAATTTCAATATTTCCTTCATAACTTTCATTCCGTAACTCCTTTTTCGACACGGTTTGTTCCGGGAGTTTCATATTTCAGTTATCTTCAGTGTCAGAGGTTCCGTGTCATTTATTATACATTCGAGATTTTCCGGGTAAGCTAATTCGGATTTCGTTAGTGTTAAAGCAGTGTTATTTCGCCGAATTAATCAGTAATTGGGTTCGGGTATTTTACCCTTTTCCTCCAGACATATTTAATTATTTTATCGGTCTATCATGACCGCCGAGATTATGATTAATTCCCTAGATCATTCTATAAGCCGGTAATAATTAATAACTAATTATTAATTACACAAAGTCGGGGTGTTACACTCTGCAAGACTTTCGCCGCCGTCTTGTGACCACTAAAATGGCCACCATAAGCTGAAGAATGACAAAAAGTAAGAACGTTATGAAACTCACTCTCTGGAACACAATGGCGGATAACTTGGTCAGGGCAATACTTAAAGAGCACAGGATCCTCCTAATAGAAAAACTTAACTTGCGTGAAAAATCGGTCTTTGTCCTGTTTGGACCAATGGGACGGAATTTGACCAATTGCAAGATAGTTCACAATATGGACAAACCAAGGAGGTTTCGCTAATGACACAGAAAAGAGTTGCTCGTCAGGAAACGAGTCATGCAAAGGTTGAGTGTCGCTCGTGTGCTCAACAAGAATGCGGGACAGGTGGTCGGCTATGACATTTTTGGAACCTTTCTTGTCTCGAATTTCCAAATGAAACTCTTGAAGCAACAAAATCCACCTAATCAATCTCGGCTTGGTCTCTTTCTTGGAGAGTAAATGCCGCAAAGCAGCATGGTCGGTATAGACATCTACCTTAGAGCCAAGGAGGTAGGAACGGAACCTATCCAAAGCAAAGACTACAGCGAGCAACTCTTTCTCTGTGGTGGTGTAATTTAACTGAGCATCATGAAGAGTCTTACTCGCATAGTAAATGGCATATGGAACTTTTTCTACCCTTTGTCCCAAAACAGCTCCAACTGCATAGTCGGAGGCATCATACATAATTTCAAAGGGCATGGACCAATTGGGTGGTTGCATGATCGGGGCGGAGGAAAGAGAGTCACGAAGCTTTTCAAAAGCCGCCACACACGCACTATCAAAGACAAATGGAGTATCCTTGGCAAGAAGATTGCACAAGGGCCTAGATATCTTACTAAAGTCCTTGATAAACTGACGATAAAAACCTGCAAGTCCTAGAAATGATCGAACTTGCTTGACCGTGGTAGGATGCGGAAGCTTAGCAATGAGATGGACTTTGGCCTTGTCGACCTCAATCCCTCTCTTGGACACAATGTGTCCCAACACAATCCCCTGTTGAACCATAAAATGGCTCTTTTCTGAACTAAGCACAAGATTTGTCTCCTTGCAATGCTTCAAACTTTGGTCAAGTTTTTGAGACAATCATCAAACGAGGGGCCAAAAACAGAGAAGTCATCCATGAAGACTTCTAAAAATTTCTCTACCTTGTCGGAGAAGATAGACATCATGCACCTCTAAAAGGTCGCCGATGCATTACACAATCCAAAAGGCATGCGGCGATATGCATATGTGCCAAATGGACAAGTGAAAATGGTCTTCTCCTGATCCTTCGGAAAGACCGCAATTTGGTTATATCCAGAATAACCATCAAGAAAGCAATAATAGCTTTGACCTGCTAACCTCTCCAAGATTTGATCAATGAATGGGAGAGGAAAGTGGTCTTTCCGGGTCATAGAGTTGAGCTTGCGATAATCAATACAAACTGTCCACCTTGTGGTGGTGCGCGTAGGGACAAGCTCACCCTTATCACTCTCAACAATAGTGATACCAGACTTCTTTGGTACCACTTGGGTAGGACTCACCCATTTATTGTCAGAAATTGGGTAAATAATACCCACATCTAGCAATTTGACAACCTCCTTCATGACAACCTCTTTCATGTTGGGATTAAGCCTTCTCTGCATTTCTTGAGATGGCTTTGCATCATCCTCTAAATGAATGCGGTGCATATAAATAGAGGGATCAATCCCTTTCAAATCAGCTACAGACCAACCTATAGCACCTTTGTGCTCTCTAAGAACCTCAAGAAGACGACACTCTTGCTCACTTGAAAGATTAGAAGCAATGATAATAGGTAGAGTGTCATCGGGTCCAAGATTAGGTAGGGGTTCCATTCTAGACTTCCAAGGAGGATAGTCTATAAAAGGAGAACAGTCAAGCAATGAATTGACTTCTTCAATAGAACCATCAATATCGAAAGCATCACTATCAAAGTAAGTCAAACATCTCTCCAAAGGATCCTCAATCATGATTTGAGGAGAGATTCCTCAACTATCTCATCAATCACATCCACTAAAAAACAATCCTCCTCATGTGGAGGTTGTTGTGAAGCATTGAAGACATTGAGCCTCACAGTCATATTCCCAAAAGAAATATCCATCACTCCAGTTCGACAATTAATACATGCATGAGCAATAGCTAAGAAGGGTCGACCTAAGATGATGGGAAATTGACGTTTAGGGTCATGAGCGGGCTCCATATCTAGAACTAAGAAATCAATTGGAAAGTAGAATTTGTCTACTTTCACTAAAACATCCTCAATGATCCCACGAGTTATCTTGATGGATCTGTCAGCTAACTGCAAAGACATCGTCGTAGGCTTCAACTCACCTAACCCAAATTGCTTATAGACCGAGTATGGTAACAAATTGACACTTGCCCCCAAGTCAAGGAGCGCCCTCTCAATAATGTGATTACCTATGACACAAGAAATTGTGGGGGCTCCAGGATCTTTGAACTTAGGTGCAGTTTGGTGCTGGAGAATTGAGCTCACTTGGTTTGTCAGAAAGACCTTCTTTGACACATGAGTTTTAGCTTTTCACTTTTGAGTGCAAAGGTCTTTCAAGAATTTGGCATAGGAAGGAATTTGCTTGACTGCATCAAGAAGTGGCAAGTTAATCTTAACTTGCTTAAAAATCTCAAGATTTGCTCCATATTTGCACCTTTTTTCCCAAAAGGAGAAGGGTCGGCTAAGCAGGAAGGGTAAGGGGCCTTGGGCACATAGGATGCCACAGGAACACTCAAAGGATCACTTGGGGATGAAGAATCCCCTTTTTGCAAATTCTCATTCTCAACTTCATCCTTTTTAGAAGAACTTATCAATTCACCCTCAGCCTTATATTCAACTTTCTTATCTACCACTCTCCCACTCCTAAGAGTAGTTATGGCCTTAGCTTACTCATGAAATTGATCATTGGAGTTGGAAGACTCTACCCCATATTGGCTTTTAGGGTTGTTCACCGGTTGACTTGGTAAACGTCCCTCATCTCTTCTACTCACAGCTTGTGCTTGTTGTCCCATTTGGGATTCTAGCTTCGAGATGGACTAAGTGTGTGAGTGGAGCAATTGAGTGTTAGACTGATTATTTGACTCTAAAGCTTGCAAAGCACTCAACACCTTGTCCTCAAAAGTTGAATTTCTAGGGGGAGGAAGTGGTTGTTGATATTGTTGAGGAGGAGGACGGTAGGACAATGATGGAAAAGAATTAGGCACGTTTGGCCTTAAATTTTGTGAGAATGGAGGATTTAAGGCTTGAGGCCTCCAAGAAAAATTTGGATGGTTTCTCCATCCCGGGTTGTAATGGTTAGAATATGGATCATTACCCGGTTTGAAAAAACCTTGAAGAGCATTAACTTGCTCTTGCACAAACTCTGGATATTGCATGGCTAAGGGACAGTCTGACACATAATGAGTTGGGCATGAACATAAAGCACACACCTCTTGAGTTGCAGGAGTAGAAGTAGAAACTTGTCCCCTAGCCAAAACTTGGTCTAATTTCCTAGACAACGCCGCAACTTGCTCTTAGACATCCACAGCTTGTCCAACTTCATAAATGCCACCTCTTTTAGGGACACTAAAGGAGGTGGGTGGAGCTCTCCAACTTGCTGAGGCATGGTGCTGTGAATTCTCACTAAGGGTCTCAAAAAGATCCCATGCCTCATCCTGATTCTTGTTGAGGAAAGTCCCTCCACAAGCAGAGTCAATCATTTGACGGTTTTGTTCTGTGATACCGTCATAAAAACTCTGTTCCAACTGCCAACGCATGATATCATGATGGGGACACTTCCTATGAAGGTCCAAAAATCTCTCCCAAGCTTCATGAAAACACTAGTCATCGAGTTGAGTAAAATTTGTGATGGCTCTTCTCATATCATTCGTTTTGCCTATAAGAAAGTATTTTTTTTAAAAACTCTTGTTGGAGTTGAGTCCAAGTTGTTATGGAATTTGTAGGCAAAGAACCGAGCCATTGTTTGGCTCTGTCCTTCAATGAAAAAGGGAACAACCTTAACTTAAGAGCATTCTCACTCAGATTTTACACATTGACAGTGGTGCAAAGCTCTAAAAATTCATTCAGATGTTGGTATGGGTCCTCATTTGATTTCCCATAAAAAGATGGTAACATCTGAATGGTTTGGGGTCTAATTTCATAATGCCCAGTTACAGTAGGCATTTGAATACATGAAGGGTTGGTATATGTTGTAGGAACAATATGAGCCTTAAGAGGCTGTGGTTGTTGTTGTCCACCATTATTAGCCATGTCTATAGAAATAGGATTTCCTAAAACCTCAGACTTAATGGACAAACTGCGAAAAGCTCTCAAGGTTCTTTCTAGCTCAAGGTCTAATTTCTCTAAGTCTGGGTTGCACGAACAGTGACCAAATATAAAACAAATAAACCTATCCAATCAAATATACCAACTGTAGCAAAAATAAAATGCAAAGAGAAGGGAAAGATTTCACCGTGATAGATTGCAAAGCAGGTAGAATTTTCCTTCTTTTTTTTTATTTTTTTTATCAACCCGCGTTTGCTCCAATCGACTCCACTTCTCTTTAGCTTTTTATAATTGCTGCAAACCAAAGACAAAGAAAGTGGATGGGTTCTAGAGAGAAGGGAGAGCTTCTCTCTCTAGTGTTTCTATAATCTTTGCTGCTTCTTGCAATGGCTTTTATTGAAGCCTCCATTCATGATCAGGAAAAAAGCCCTTCAGAACCAATCCCAAATGTTTCTTCTCTTCTCAGCTATCCCATTACTGGTTTCTGTCTTGGTGCAAATGTGGACCGTATTGGTGTTGATGAAGCAACCGTTATAGCTCATGTCGTAGAAAATGAACGACAATGGCAGCAAGGACCATCTCACGATATTCTTGATACAGCCACTGGATTATCCAATGCTTCAGCCACCACTAAGAAGCCTGAAAATCTTTCTCCTGCTCTGTCCTGGGCTGATGGCGTAGGGCATGGGGAATTTATCCCACAGGTTGCTCTTGATCTAGAAAAGGAATATGGAGGCTTCTCAACTGATGATCCCTTCATGCATGAACCAATACCAGTCACCTCCAATGGCTACCAGAGAACTGGTGTTCATGGCAATGGTAGACGGCAGCTTCCCCAAGAGACGCGTGTGGCTCACTCCTCACACAGTGGGCGTTGGAGAACTGCTCGTCCAACTCCCTCTCTGATCCATACTACCAACGTGTCACATACTGAAGCAAGGCGAAATAATCCAACGGCTGCAATTGATAGAGCTCCAACGGATGGAAAAATCAAATCTGATATGCCTACAGGAACAGGCCCAAAAGGTGCTGACAGTACCCCCCATTCTAGTGCGGACAGTGCCCTCTACGCTACTGAGAACAGTAGGTTGCCCCAGAGCTATTCTGTTCTCCAACAAAACACGCAAGCCACTCCTTTACACACAAATAGCTCCACTAGTGCTGTTGCAAGCCAAGCCATCTCCACGTGTCATTTAGCTGTTGCTCCTTTTCACGTGCAAGGCGATGCTCTCGCCACAAACACTACTAATAGACCTGCTATCCGATCCTCAGCTAGTGCCGCTGGCGTCCATTCGGTGGAGGGTTCATTCGGGGATGGGGTTCCCATTACCTGCTCTGCATCAGCAGTATGCACTAGGGAGGCAACCTCGAATACCAATGGGCTTGAGCCAACGATCCACTCCCTTAGAGATATTCCTAATGCATTCTCTGATGCAGTCTGCCCCGTTGCTAACCAGATTGGTGGTACCCCACAGGTCTCGTCAGCTCTTAACCAAAGCTTTATTCCCCCTATTCATCCTCAAACACCTGTTCAATCCCAAACACCTGTCCATCAGGCTGCCTTCGTCTCTCATGAGAAATTACCCCAGTCCCTTCCGCATCAGTCTGGCACTCCACCGCCTGGTCCCGTCTGGTCCTCCCTTTTCCAACCTCAGGCCCCTGTTAAAAAATTTATTTTGGAATACCAGCAGCCCCAAATTGAAGGTAATCGAATCACGGTTGAACCACCCCAAGAGGTCATTCGTGCAGGAGTTCAAAGCTGGGAAAATACATTAGTGGGTTACTTTCTAGACCGGAAAATGCCATTCCTATGGGTTCAAAGGGTTGCTGAAAAATTATGGAGTAAAGATGGTCTCTATGAAGTTCTAACTAATGGCAATGGGTTTTTCTTCTTTAAATTTGATTCTTTGCAGGCTATCAAAAATATACTTGAAGGTGGTCTTTGGCATTTTTCTGGGTGTCATATAATTCTTCAAAGATGGAAACCTGGTATGGCTTTATCTAAAAAAGATGTGGCAAAAATCCCTGTCTAGGTTAAGTTTTTCAACGTCCCTTATGAACTTTGGACAGCCCAAGGCCTAAGCTACGTTGCTAGCGCCATTGGTAAGCCGCTATATGCAGATTCCCATACTGAAGATCAATCCCGAATTAGCTATGCCAGGATCTGTGTTGAGGTCGATGCTACCAACGATCTTCCTGATTGTTTTGATATCAAAATCTCTGACCAATCCAAAGTGGAAATTTTTGTAGAATACCAGTGGCTTCCCTCCATGTGCACCCACTGTCACACCTTTGGACATAGGCTTGCGAGCTGCCCCTCTATGAAAATTGATGAAGGAAAGTCCAATCACTACTCTACCCACGATGCTCCCATCAAGAACAAGAGTGAATGGAGAGTGGTTTCACGTAAGGGAAAGGCCATCCAAATTGACGATTCTCTCAACACTAATCGCACCTCTGTTGCTGCCACTCAGCCTGCAAGCTTCACAAAGGATACCGAGCAACCAAAAAATTCTTATGATATCCAAATTATTAAACAATGGAGATTGGTGCTACTAGCAATGCTACTTTACTTGATAACTCTGTTAGCACCTCAGCTAATGCCTCTCAGCCTGAAAGCTCCACCAAGTTTACAGAGCAGCAGAAAACTTCTTATGCAATCCAGCCTATAAAATCAATGGAGATAGGAACTACCTGTAGTGATCCTCTCCTTGATTGCTTAGATATTCTGCAACGTGACTCTTATCAGAACCCCACTGGTCAAATTATGGCCACGACTTCAAATCAGCATCCAAGTCTCCTTCTCCACAATGAAGGTACTGAGTTTCTGTTGTCCCCAAATAAAGCTAATTCCAGCAGGCCTCTTCCAGACGACAGCAGTCCATCCGCAGATCACTATTCTGATTCAACAGCTTCTCCTGAATCTAATTCTTTAGTGGACAGAATCACCAAAGTAGATGAGGTTGACACTGGAAGTAATTACACACGAAATCAGCTCAAGAAGCAAAGGCGGCAGAGAAGGCTTTTAAGGAAAAAAGGGACACCAGATCCCAACCTCCTCTCCTATTCTCCATGAACTTTGCTTGTTGGAATATACGGGGATTGAACAGCCCCCCAAAGCAGCGTGAAATCCGATCCTTTGCTCGTGATTATTCTCTCTGTTTCATTGGTATTGTTGAGACTATAATTAAGGTAGGTTCTAAAGATCCTATCTCTAACTCTCTCATTCCTGGATGGTCTTTTTTACATAATTATTCTCATGCTCCCTCCGGGAGGATTTGGATAGGATGGAATAACTCTATTTTGTAGATTCACTCTTCTTGTGCCATTGCTCAAGCCATCCACTGCAATGCTACAGTCAGAGCCACCAATTCTCCTATTGCCATTTCTGTTATTTATGGTTCCAACTCTCCAATTCATCGGAATGACTTATGGAGCAACATCTCTCTCCAGGCCTCCATTTCCAAGGATGTCCCATGGCTTCTGCTTGGCGATTTCAATGCCATTCGTTTCCCTCATGAAAGGAAAGGTGGCAGTCCAGATTGGCCTCCTGTTATGGATGATTGCAACATCTGCTTTATGAACTTTGAGCTTGAGGACTTGCAATTTACTGGCCACTTTTTCACCTGGTGCAATGGCTAGGCAGCTCCCTTCACCATTCAAAGGAAGCTTGATAGAGCTCTAGTCAACCAAGAATGGCTCACTTCTTTTCCTTCGGCGGAGGCTGAATTTCTTGCCCCTGGGTTATCTGATCATTCCCCAGTTATAGTTAGATCAGGCATTCCTCTGAAAAAAAGTAAGAGTCCTTTTAAATTCTTCAATTTTTGGGCTGACGATGATGATTTTCTTCCTACTATTGAACGGGCATGGAACTCTGCTATCCAGGGCACAACTATGTTCATCTGCTGCCAGAAACTAAAGAAAGTTAAGTATGCCCTTAAGGAATTTAACCAAAATAAATTCAAGAATATTTCCTCAAAAGCCCAAGAAGCCCGTTCTAAGCTTCATGACATCCAAATTCTTCTTAAGCAGAATCCAGGGTCTAGTAGGCTCATCCGGGAGGAAAAAGAAGCTCGCCATCTTTATTATTCTATCCTCTCCAGTGAGGAGAGCCTTGCTAAGCAAAAATCTCGTGTTCAATGGCTTACCGAAGGTGATCAAAACACTTCCTTCTTTTTCAAATCAGTGAATAGCAGAAGAAACCGTAATAAGATTGTCAGCCTTCTTGATGCTTCTGGTAATCGAATTGAGGACATTAAGGAGATCAAGGGTACCATTGTCAACTATTATCATGATCTCCTAGGTACTGAAAGTTCTATTCCTTACCTTGGGAAGCAAGCTCTTGCAAGCTTTATCACAAAGCGCCTGCCCAATGACTCCCTCACAGCTCTCTAATGTCCTGTCTCTGATTCTGAAATCCAAGAAGCTCTATTCAGCCTCCATCCTAATAAAGCTCCAGGGCCGGATGGTTTCAATGGCTTTTTCTTTCAAAAAGCTTGGAGTATTGTCAAGATCGAGGTCATTGCTGCTATTTCTGAATTTTTCTCTTCCAGATCCATACTCAAAGAGATCAATTCCACTGCCATTGTCCTTATCCCCAAGGTTCCTAATCCCTCATCTATCCATGACTATCGGCCTATTTCCTGTTGTAACACTATCTACAAAGCCATCTCCAAAATTCTCGCCAACCGGCTCAAGAGTGTTCTCCCTAGTCTTATTGACCCGGCTCAATCCGCTTTTATTCATGGGAGGAAAATTAGTGACAACATCCTTCTTGCTCTAGAGCTCATGCACAATTACCATAAGAATTCAGGTTTTCCACGTTGTACTATGAAAGTTGATCTTAAGAAGGCCTTTGATTCGGTGCCCTGGGAGTTTCTTATTGATACTATGAGCATCATGGGATTTCCCCAGCCTTTTATTGATTGGATTCACTGCTGCATCTCTACTGCCCGTTTCTCAGTTGCTATTAATGGCGAGCTTGAAGGTTTCGTCCATGGGGCTAAAGGGTTAAGACAGGGTGATCCTCTCTCCCCCTATCTTTTTGTGCTTGCTATGGATGTGGTCTCTTTGATTCTCCACCAGAAATCAGATGTTCCTCAATTCAAGCATCATTGGAGATGCCATAAAACCAAGCTCACTCATCTTTGCTTCGCTGATGATATTATGCTTTTCTGTCATGGTGATCTCCTTTCAGCTTCTATTCTCAAGGATGGACTTGATACATTTGCTACCTTCTCTAGCCTCCTCAACAATGCCTCCAAAAGCAACATCTTCCTATCTGGGGTGGATTGCACCCCCGGGCATTGTATCATGGAGCATATTGGCTTCCCCGAAGGATCCCTTCCTATCCGTTACCTTGGTGTCCCTTTGATCTCCACCAAGCTGAAAGCCCAGGATTGCAAATCATTGGTTCATTGTATCATTGGGAAAATTACCCATTGGTCTACCAAATCGCTTTCTTATGCAGGACGGCTTCAACTTATCAAATCAGTGCTGTTTAGCATTCAAGTTTACTGGTCCTCCCATTTCATTCTTCCCAAGAAAGTGGTTAATCAAATTGAGCAAGCAATGAGGTGGTTCCTTTGGAGTGGTAACCATCTCATCTCATCCGGTTCGAAAGTTGCATGGGATGATATAACGTGTCCTAGAAATGAAGGGGGTCTTGGGATAAAGAAACTCTCTGATTGGAATAAAGCAGCTTTAGGGAAGCTTATATGGGCCATGTTTCAAAATACCTCTCATTCCCCTTGGGTTCTTTGGATTCGTAGTAATTTGCTGAAAGGCAAGAGCTTCTGGGAGGTCAAGTGTCCCCAATCTTGCTCTTGGACTTGGAGGAAAATGCTTTAATTCAGATCTTTGTTCAAATCTAGCATCAAAATTTCTATTGGTAATTGCCTCTTTGCATCTCTTTGGTTTGGTTACTAGCTCCCCAATGGCACCATATTCGACAATATGGGGGATAGAGTTATCTACGATTCGGGTCTGGGGAGACAGGCTAAAGTTAGCTCCATCATCTTGGATCATCATTGGAACTGGCCTATAGCTAACTCTCCTCATTTACTTGAACTTAAAAATGGTATGCCCAACAACCTTCATCCTTTCCCCCAACGGGAAGACAAGGCTATTTGGTTACCCTCCCCCGATGAGGATTTCTCCATCACCCCAGCTTGGGATCTTCTGCGGTGCCGTAAACCCCTGGTTCATTGGTGGAAGCTTGTCTGGCACCCTAAAGCCTTACCCAAGGCTGGGTTTATTCTTTGGCTGGCCATCCGGAACAGCCTTAATACCAAGGACCGTCTCTTCTTTTCCCAACTTGGCATTGATTCCAAATGCCTTCTTTGTATGCGCGAGGCTGAGAGTCACAATCATTTGTTCTTCTCTTGCTCCTTCTCTTCCATCATATGGTCTCATTTGCTCTCCTTATGTGGGTTCCGATGCCCTTCAGGAGATTGGCAGTAGATCGTTCATTGGGCTAGCAATACCTTCAAGGGCAAGGTATTCTCTTCTACTATAGGTAAGCTTACCCTAGCATGCACAGTCTATACCATTTGGAGGGAAAGGAATAGTAGATTGTTCACCACTTTAAAGAAAACTCCCTAGGCTATCATTGCTCAAGCTCAGGATATGATCCGTGGCAGGCTCGCTACCTCAAAAGGGATTGCAAACACTATCTCCAATAGACATCTTCAAAGCAATTGGTCTCTCCCAAGTAGCATTTTTAATATGTAATGTTCTCATTCTTGTATGTCTTTGAGGGTATGCCCTCTTGTTCTTGTGGCTTTGGGTTGGGAGTTCTTTTGCCTGTAGTAGTCCTTCCCTCCCTTTAGCTTGTTCGAGGGTATGCCCTCTTGATTTTGTACCTTCTTCTCCTTTTCTTTTATAAATTTATTTACTTACCAAAAAAAAAAAAGACAAAGAAAAAGAATAATAGCAGAAAATAAAGAATTAAAATAAAAATCAACTACTAAATTTTTTAACAATTCAACAGTCCCCGGCAACGGCGCCAAAAATTGATCTGTCGTGGAAATCAATCAAATTACCAAACTAAACTACTAGTATAGTTGAGAAGTAAGGGTCGAACCCACAGAGACTGTTAATTGTTTAAAAACCAAAGTTGAGATTGATTTTAATTCAAATTAACAAAGATTGATTATTGTTTATTTTCTTTCTAAAATTAAATGAGAATTAGAAGTAAAGAAAGTATTCAACTGAATTAATGATGAATCAAATTAAAAGAGGATTCCTAGGGTGTTGAATCCACCACTAATCTTGTAACTAGCTTCAATTGTATTAATTCTTGGGCCATTAAATTTGGATGTAAAAGATGTATTTTGGCTACAAGCCTCAATACAATCATCAAGAAAATCACGCACCAAAACCCTAAGCACCAATCATCGTTGGTCAACACAAATTGTCTACGCTAATTCTAAGGTCATAGTCACAATTTGTTTTTCCTGAGTTATGACTCGTCCTACGGTTTTGATGTATGTACAAATATTACTATTGTATAACCACATAAACAAAATCACAGAAATTGATTATGTGAAACCAAATAACACCAACATTGCCTTAATAAAATCCCAACGTTATACAATTAACATCCAAAACTAATTAACCCAAAAATAAAATACAAAGAAGCAATATTACTTGACTAGGGTTTCATCTAAAGTGCTCCAAAATAGAGTCTGTAGTGCTAAATGAGCCCTGGTCCACCTACATATGGATCAAGCCTCTCTTCTAACCCAAAACCACTTGTTTTCCACTTTTTTTAGCACTTCAATGCCCAATATTTTCCTTTTTCTCTAAATCCACCACTAAACCATCAACTTTGACAAGCTTTCTCTACAAAAAGGTAAAACAAGAATGTAACACCCTGACCCAGATGTGACCGAGCAGGCCATGTAAACCGAGTCGTTAAAGCTTCTTATTTAATATTGAATAAAATGGAACGGTTGGGAATTCAATGATTTTGGAAATACGAATAGTTTCCGGGCAATGCCCGAGCAAAACCACGAACGGATACCGATATATAAAAAAAAATATGAAGTTGAAATAAATAAGATAAATTAAATTAAAATAAAAAGGGGGGAAGCTAAAGTTAATACTAAAAAAAAAATGGAAGGAAAGAAAGAGGGGAAGGACAAAAAAGAAGAAGAAAAGAAAAAAAAATGAAACTGAAATGAAATGAAAAAAAAAAAAGGAAGTGAAGGGGCGCAGGGGAACGCATGCGTTGGGTTGAAATGAAAACCACCGAAAAAAAAAAAAAAAAAAAAAAAGAAGAAGAAGATAAAGGGATGAGGGGGCGTAACTGATGGGATTAAAGGGAGAGAGAGAGAGAGAGAGAGAGAGAGAGAGAGAATGAGACGCACAGAAGGGGGGGCGATTACGGGTCAAGGAGGGAGAGAAGGAAAGAAAAGAAAGAGAGAGAGGGAGTGGGTGCTGACTGGGCGGTGGCTACGATTGAGAGAGAGAGAGAGAGAGAGAGGGAGGGAAGAAAAGAAATGGGGAGGAAGATCAAAGGAGAGTGAGGTAGAGGCGGCGAAGCACCGCAGAACTGAAGGCGCGATGAGGACGATCGGGGTTGCGGGGAATCGAAGCAATGGGCGACGGAGCAGCGATGGGTTTCTGTAGGTCAACGATGATGATGGACCGTGGCAACTATTGCGATCCGATGGTTGATTTTGGGACTGAACAACATCTGATATAGAACATGATGAACTGTTCAATCATCGTGTTGTATGAACTGCTTATACACGATGAACTGTTCGATGTAGATCTGCGATCTGGTGTATAGCAACGATGATTTTGGGACTATGATAGGCCTGACATTTATGTAGATATGCGATCTAGAGATGTTGTGGTGTTGGAAAACGATGAAGGCTTTGACGGAAATTCTGGCGACGAACTTGATGACGACTCTGAACGGTGACGAACCAGTGGTGTGACGGTAGAGATGTCCAGTGGCTGAGGATGATATTGCAAAATCTAAAGATCAAAAACCTTCAACATCAAGTAGTGCGTCTGTAGTTAAAGAGCCTCTGTTTCTACCCCATCCGAACAGGTTATACAGAATTGTTGGTTGACAGTATTGAAATGGTGGTCCCTGAAGATGACTATGGGTTGTAATGCATTATTTAAAGAATGCTTCATGTGTGGATAAGTGGCTTTATTAAGATTACACTATGGCATGATGGAATCAGAGCATATTGGCATAGTGTGAGTTGAGCACATGGTGTTGTGCATTATGAGGGTGTAGATCCTGTGGTGAAAATCCCAAAATCGGCCAATAAGTACTTGCATGCCTGACGGGATCCGGACCGTGAAGCGAGACATATAAATGGTACTTAGGCCCTCGGGGAAGGACCATAAGATGAGACATGGGTGTGGCATAGAGTTGCATGGGTGCGCAATGCATACTGTTCATATACTGCATTGATGATATTGAATGTCATGTAGATATAAATGTACACTTGGACATGCCACGCCTTAATTTTGTTTCTTGCATTAGCATTATATTGTACCAGCGGTTGAGCTGACCCATTCGTGGGATACCATTTCAAATGACACTCCGGCTACGTGAGATTCAGTGATGTTATAGTGGAAGAAAGAACTTAGAGTATTTTGGCCCTTGGGGCACGTTCTGAGATGTATGGGTTTAAGCCCGAATGACATGTTGAAAGTTTTTATTGATTGTGCTCTACATGGATGTACATTGAAGGAAATGAATGTAAGTTTGAGTTGAATCCATTAGATTGTTCTGTATTTTCTTTTCTTTTAGTTTCGTTACTCTTGCCTCGGGTTCACAGGAATTTGAGGCGTGACAACGTGGTATCAGAGCCTAGGTTCGAATACCTAGGGACAGTGGGAGAAAGTTTAGACTTTCTGTTTAGTTGGGAGAGGTCGTATGCCTGGTTATTTGAGGTATAGGTTGTGCACTTAGTTATCTATACGGTAGGTGGTTTGCCTAGTTAATTATGAGATAAGTTGTGGACCTAGTTTTGTACTTGGTTGACTGTTGTTTGTGGATTCTGTATGTGTGTGCTAGGTTAGTAAGCGATTTTCATGGATTATAGTATTATGACTATGATATTTATACAGACTGGATTGGTCTCAGGTCTTGCGTTACAGTTGATGGATGGCGCCCTATCAGCCATTAACAAAAGGAGCTGTGATCCATGAAGGGTTATTACCTAGCTATGAAAGTAAGAAATAATGAAAGAATTTTAAAATTTTAGATGAACAAAATTCTAATAAGGTAGAAAACCATAAATTAAAAGACACATAGAATCTTTGAATGCTAAAAATAAGAATTAAGACTTGTGAAAAAAAAAAAATTGTGTATAAACCGGATGGTAAATACTCAAGAGTATTTGTACTCAGAGTATTGTATTGTTTAAATGGATCTCTTCCTTACGAAAGACTGTGTTAGAACTCGATATTAATTGTTTAGCGTAACCAAAGGGTAAGGATAGTTGATGTAAGTTATGTAAGTGTTGATTAGGTAAATGTGTCACAACATGTTGTACGTGTTACTTAAGGTTAGAAATAGACTGGCTAGATCCACCATTACAAGTTGACACACCAGTTGGGGGGTAGACTGACCTTAGCGAGGATCTGTAAAGATCATTCGATTGAGATAGCTGATGGTATCCTTTCTTTGACTTCGTTCTACTTGATATGTCTAGTTTTGGTATTACGTTGGGGATGGATTGTTATTTACGTTTTGGATAAGTATAGGCTACTGCAGGGGGAGAGTGACTGTGTATACTTCTGAGGGAGATAGTTTCTTTATTTCACGGGGTGTTAGTGGATCCTTCTAGGATGGACTTTATTATGAGTTAGGAAGGGTTGGACTTTAAGTTGATTGGGCTAACTTGGATTTCATGATTAGTTGAGTACTCGTTACTTTAGTATGTGAAATTGTACAATATGAGGTATACTTGGTTATTGAGGAACTTGGATTAGGTGCTTATACCTATATAGTAGACCAAGTGGTTTACGAAATAGGCCATATGCTTAGTTACCTATAAGGTAGGCCATAAGCCTGGATATCCATAGGGTTGCATGTGTACCTAGTTACCTATGTGGCGGGTTGTGTGCTTATTTATGTAAATGTATATTCTTAAGATGAATTTTATACTTGGGTGCTGATGTGGTAGGTTATGTGTTAACTATTGGATGTTGTTTGTTGATTTTGTATATGCATGCTAGTTTAGTATCTGTTATAGTGCTACAACTATATTTTATATACAGACTGATTGTCATTAATGCTTGCATAAGAAAATGTTTAAACATGCTTATATGTATGTGTGTTTAAATACATATGGGTAAGGATTGATGTGTGTTCCTACTTTAAATTGGTAAAGAGTTTAACTACTGAACCTTGGTGCACTGCTTTAAGTTTTGTGATTATAATGTTGGAAACTGGGTTATTGAATTGCATTGTGGTACGAACGATATATGGATGATGCCATTGGATTAAATCACTAGGTGATTTCATGGCGAAATTCGAGACCTGTTAGGTGGTCAACAAGTGTGTGAGAGACCTTGAGGTGTCCTTGTGAACATTGAGCATATCCCTTTATTTTTATTACGATGTTGAACTATTGAAGTGGGTCGTGAGGTTTGGATGAATTTAGGAGGTTGGCATTGATAAGCCAACATGTTTGAGGATTTCATTATGCGTTGTGCCATGTGGAATGAGTCGTTACAAATGGGATCAGGACCAGACCCTAGCAGGGAGTATGGAGATGTCTGCACGCCGTTGCACGCTTGCCCAGTTGGACGAGGTTCCTTTAGGGGGAGAGAGTAATGCATTCCACATCGCCTAGCTGAGGGAGATGTGAATGATCCATAAGTAAGGCTGCACGTCTCCATGTCACAATAACATTTCGAATTACTCTTTCTGAATTTTGTCAAAGAAGTACATCATTTTAAATTTCGGGATGAAATTTCTTTAAGGGGGGAAGGATGTAAAGATTTGAAAACAAAAATTTTTTAGAATAAATTTTTCTTCTTTATTATTATTAAATAAATGTGTGTTATGTGTGTGTGTGTAGGTATATGTAATGGAACATGTATATATATATATTATATGTATGTTATGTGTATATATATACATATATTTATTGCATTTAAATGTGTGTGTGTGTGTATATATATATATATATATATATATATATATACCACAGGTGTGTACTGTGTTTATAAGGTCTGCCATGTGCATGTGTGTACTAGTTGAGTAAACTACACACAAGTGGGGTAAGTGAAAAGAGTATTGTGTGTGATTGTGTGGGTGCAGAACTGAGGAGTGTGGGAGTGTACAAGATCAGAAATGATGATAAGGGCAGGTCTGATTTTAGAGAAAGTGGAGAGAGAGAGAGAGAGAGAGAGAGAGAGAGAGAGAGAGAGAGCTGTATGTATATACATAGATATGTGTGTGTGATTTGAGTGGGAACCAAAGGAAACAAGGGGAGAAGCTAAAAAGGCCACTAGGAGCATTCAAAAGTTAGAGGGGAAAGAAAGGAAAGATTTCAGAAAGAGGGGGGGTGCCATTGTTGAGGTAGAACGCCAAAACCCATTATTTCCTCTCTCTAAAAGTTATGTATATATGTAAGTTATTTGAGTTGTGTTCATGCATGTATGATAATTAGGACACATGAACATGAATAAGACGTGAAGCCAGAACTTAAAAACAACCCTAAAGCATCAAACCATAAAGAACCACCATGGGAGGACCTCTGTGGGAGCAGGTCTGAACCGACCCAAGCCAAACTGATTTTGGCTTGTTGGGACCTGACATAGATGCTCTATGGGTTAGGGCTCTATAGGTTAGGAAAATAGTGGCCCGCGACCACGAAGACCAAGTATGGCCATAGAAAAATTTGACATGCAGGTTCGGATTTTGGAACCACTCTCACAAAACTACACCAAAACTAGTTTTTAGAATGGGGATCGAACCCCCTCTCCATTACGATCGCAACAAGCCAAACCACGCATGGAATGGTGTAGAGATGACCATTTACAAAGCAGTTGCAGCGCGAGGCTATCCACCTCACCATGGCTCCTAGAGTTTAATTTGACCTCTAAAACGAATGCCAAATCCTATCAATACATTAGAGCCAAGGGTAGGGAGTAAAATGAACTGAAAGTTCACGAAATTGAATGGGAAACTTTCTAGTTTTTAGGGTTACTGTTCTTCGTCATGAGGAAGACGATGAACAGTGCCGGACACGGGTTGGGTCGGAACCCAATCGGATATAAGGGGCAAGTCGAACTACGTCGTTTTGGGGGAATGTATTTTTAAAATATAGGGCTGACGTCAGCATGACATGTTGAACCGGCCAGACCGGTTGGTCCAGTGAGACCCTGGACCGGTTCACTTAAAACCAAATTAAACCCTCTGGTTCACTGTTTAAAAATTAAAAGAAATAAACCGAAACTTTTATTATTTACGGTTTGACCCCAGAAGTTTTAATAAATTCTGTTATGGCCCAAACTTTGAAAAATTAATTTAAATAAACCCCTGAAAAATAATTAAATAATTAAATAATTTATTTAATTATTTTATTAATTGGGTAAAATGACTATTTTACCCTTGGACATTAAATAAGTCAAATGAAGCCCAAAATAAATAAATGAATAGTATATTTCTACTAATTTGGGCATTCCGGACTCAACGGTGGAGTCCGATTTGGGAAATTAAGCCCCGAAAAATAAAGACACGCAAATGATAAATGACTATAATACCCCTATTGATAGCCGGGGGTAATTAAACATAAAAGATGGTCAAATTTAGCTATGTCGGACATTCTGGACCTAATAGTGAGGTCCATTTTGTGAACCGAGGTCCTGAAAAATTTGCTATACAACATGTGAAATTACTAAAACGCCTCTGATGCTGTATAAAGCCCAAATGAAGTCCAAATGTGACGAAATTGATACCGATAGAAGCCCAGATACTCGTAACACTGTACACATGATTAAATGTCGAATCGGGGATAGAATTTCACAGAACATAAAATGACCAAGATGCCCTTGAGCATGGTCAGTGCAAAGTAGAGACCAAATAAAGGCCAATCTGATCTAATAAATTGTCCTAAGTACAATTAAGACTCCAGAACAGTCAACGTATAAAATAAGAAATGACTAATGTGTCCCGATGATCAAAAGCAGATACCAAATGAAGTGCAACAGACTTAGAAAATTATATATATATATATATAAGATATATGGGATATTCTGAGGACCACGATGGGGTTCGGGGCAAGAATGACAAAATTACCATTTTGCCCTTTTTAGTACAGATGCCCAAATTAAATTTTGCGGAAGCCCAAATCGACTTTGTTTGACGTTCCGGACTCAATGGTAGAGTCTATTTTAGTAAAATAGAAACTCATGAAATAAAAGCATAAAATTTGATGAATAGCATAATTCAAATAGCAAATGAACTAAGTTATATTTTATGATTTTAGGAACACTGAAAGGCAAAGAAAAGGTGGTCTGACCTTCTGTTTTCTTACTGTTAGTTCCGCTAAGCTACGAGTATGACTTCTTGGGTTGAGACAACCCATCAGGTACGATACATTGTGCTAAGTAAGAAATAGAATTAAGTTTAGGAGTAATTGCCATGTTGACTTGATGATTCACATACTTGTTTGATTGCTCATATGCTTATGTCGTCCTTGTTATCTTTTTGAAAGCTTGGTGATGAATGTGGATCTTGATTATGTGTATATCTCATGTGTTAGCATAATGTGTGGATTATATTCTTCGAGAACTGTTGAGATTATGAAATATGTGACTTAAAGCATGTGTTAAATGGACTAGGTATGGCATGTACCCTTGATGAAGGGATTTTCTGATTTGAATGTTATTGCGTAATGCATTATTTAAAGCATGCTTCATGTGTGGATAAGTTTCTTTATTGAGATTACACTATGGCAAGGTGGAATCAGAGCATATTGGCATAGTGTGATTCCTTGGACATGGTGTGAGTTGAGCACGTGGTGCTGTTCATTATGAGGGTGTAGATCCTGTGGTGAAAATCCCAAAATCGGCCAATAGGTATTCGCATGCCTGACAGGTTCCGGACCGTGAAGCGAGACATATAAATGGTACTCAGGCCATCAGGGAAGGACCGTAAGATGAGACATGGGTGTGGCATAGAGTTGCATGGGTGCGTCATGCATACTGTTCATATACTGCATTGATGATAGTGAATGCCATGTAGATATAAATGTACACTTGCACATGCCACGCCTTAATTTTGTTTCTTGCATTAGCATTATATTGTACCAGCGGTTGAGCTGACCCATTCGTGGGATACCATTTCAGGTGACACTCCGGCTATGTGAGATTCAGTGATGTTTTAGTGGAAGAAAGAACTTAGAGTATTTTGGCCCTTGGGGCACGTTTTGAGATGTAAGGGTTTAAGCCCGAATGACATGTTGAAAGTTTTTATTGATTGTGCTCTACATGGATGTACATTGAAGGAAATGAATGTAAGTTTGAGTTGAATCCATTAGATTGTCCTGTATTTTCTTTTCTTTTAGTTTCGTTACTCGCGCTTCGGGTTCACGGGAATTCAAGGCATGATAGTGATATTGTTCTATCTTTTGGACGTTTATTGATTATTATATCATTGATCATTATATTGTACTATACCTTGAAGGCCTATTGTTATGTTGTTACTGAATAAATGATATTCTATCTTTATACACTCTTATGGAATCACGAATAATCATGATATATTATGAATGTCAGATTTGTGCTCAGTCGCAATATCCATCTAATGCTTTCTAAGTTGACAAGACCTACAGGTCGAGTCCGTGAACGGACATATGGTAAAGATGGCATAATTACACACTGAGTTATTATGGCATTTTATATGCACTTAATGAGGGAGGTATGTCAGGCCCCAAAAGACCGAGGGTTTGCCTAGCCCCGAACAGAGTAAATGCATCACTTATGTTTGACGGGTATATTACATTTATTGGATTCATAGGACTATGTCATTCCCTATGAATAATCTTATGTTGAGAGATCACTCACTGATTACGATTGATTGTTATCAGTTGATTGTGGCAGTACATTTATGTTGACTGATTTCTATTGAGATTTCCATGTTCATGTTATATCCATTACTCATGATTGATTATTGTGACCTCTACTGTTCATTAGCCATTGTGGCATTTTATCCTTATTGGTTGTCACAACATCTTATCCTATGATTGGTTATCATGTTCACACTCATGTTATTTTAGATTCATATTCTTTTTATGTTAACCCTAACCAGTGTCAGAGATAGAAATTTACTTACTGAGCTTTGTTAGCTCACTCTGACTTACTTATTTTTCAGGTAGGGACGCTCCAAAACCGCAGCAGGAGTCCAAGAGTATAGTAGGACATTTTGAGGAATGTATTAGTTATGATGTAGTTCTTCCATGTATTCACCACCTAAAGGTGATGTTAAGTTGGTTCCTATTTTGACATTGTAGAACCATATTATGTATTTAAGACTTTCGTTGATTTACTATTTAAGTTTTATATTAAACATTGTTGTCATTGATATAAGGAAAGAAAAAGTAAGGACGGCCACAAGGTTGGCCCCGCAATACGAGATCTGTGTAGGGTGGTTTTGGGTCGTGACACATCTCCTCCATCTTCGGCAAGATGAAGTTAGATCAAATAAGTGTATAATGTTGCTCCAACCTCTTATCTAATTCAGCATTGATCCTGGAATGATGCTCCTCTAACCTCTCCTCTAACTCAGCTTTGGAGATCCGCTAACCGGCTATAAATGAGGATGCTCCAATTGACTTCTCAAATTCAGAACCTGGTAGGTAGCAGAACTGTGGTGGAGTGCGGTCAACTAGATAGTCCTCAACTATGATTTCCTCTCCCGACTATTATTGTGGCGACTGAGGTGGTTGTTGCTGTTGTGTTGGGGCTGGTACTGGGTGCTACAGATACTACTGTTGTTGCTGCTGCTACTCTTCATCACCATTAGACTCATCTGGAAGAGTGATGACATGTGCTCGGGATTTCGAAAGAGTCTTACGAGTGAATGGATTGGGTGGGAGAAACAAAGTCTCAGCAGTAAAGAACATAACTCTCTAAGCAACACATATCCTAGTGATAATGTTACCAAATGGAAGAGTGGAACTGCGTCGAGTACCAGTGGTTGACGAATTGATGACTCCTATGATGTAAGAGGGAGCATCAATCAGTATAGCTACACCGATAGCATATAGGAGTGTAGCGTGTGAGAGTGTTGGCATGTGAGAATGGCTAACCAGGTGAAAGCTGCTACACACAATGAAGTTGAGGATCCTATAACCGTCATGAAAATAACCCAACTCAAGAGTTGTGGCCTTCGTATAGAAGTCCATCGAACTCTTAGCGTGTAGGGTAGAAGCAATAAGAGTAGTGGGGAGGAAGGATAGTACCCTCAGGAAATGAGTAACAAGGCTACCCGACTCAGGGAAGTCTGAGAGTTTGAACAATCAGGTCTGCGGTGAGTACAAACTTAGTACTGGAAATCGTGACCCAGAAGCCTCCTTAGTCATTACGAGCACTAAGGTTCGAGTAGAACTCTCGAACCACGGTCTCATCAAGGGGACTTGTGATTAAAAGAAGTGGTAGCCATCTACGAGAGTCAAAGATGTTATACGTGAGTGTATCCTGTATATCATCTAAAATGGCTACTCTCTCAATAAGGACAAGATGGGTTAGGACTAAGCGTACTCAAATCTTGGCAACCTAAGATGGAAAATGATCCAATGTCTGAGGTGTTTTGCCAAGAAGAATGGGCTAGGAGAAATACTCTTGAGCTGTGGGCATTGTTTTAGAAGATATGATCCTGTAGTATGTAAAATTGGAAAAATATAGGATAATCTTAGGAAGGTACTGTGTCATGTGTATTGATCTAGTAGTAGTTCACTAAAGCTAAGTCCATATGATAAATCCAATAAATGATAGGAAAGTGAAAAAGTGGACCTGGGGACTTATCGAAACAACAAATGGTAGAAATCTAAAATTTATCGATGAAAGTGGAGTCCCCGACGCATAGATCAGACTAACTGGTACGGAATATCCTAATGACGATGATTGGGATCAATATCAAGTGAAGAGCAATGAAGAACTTTAGAGAACAATTGAGAAAACCATAAGAAATAGTGCAAAATGGGTGGTTACTCACGTATTTGAACTGATCAGTCGCTCGTTCGAACGAACAAGTCCACGACATGTAGAGCGACCTAACCAGAACGGAATATGCAAATGACGAATGTTGGGATAAAAAAATATCAAGATGAAATATGAGGAGACTAAGAGAATATAGAGTGAAGCCAGAGGAAATGAACCATTCGAGCCTCTATCACACGTTTTTGAAACTGATCAATCACTTATAAGAACGAGTTTTAAGTGAGCTCATTCAAACAAGTACCCGAAACCTCACTTATCTAAGGAAAAACAGAGCGTATTACTTTGTTTGTGTCCTTTGCACTTTTCAACAAACCAAAAATAGGAAAACAGGGATTTTCAATGGAAACTTCAGTTTTTAGCATGAAACAATTTGAAAATAATTCTTTTATCAGCAATGCTAAAACTAATCCCAATGTTTTTGAGTTGAAAAGAGAATTATAAGAACATTTTTTAGTGACTTAAAGAGAATTATAAGAACATTTTTTAGTGACGTAAAGAGTATGAAGTGTGTGTTTTAAAATGAATCATAATATTCAATTAGCCCTAGAACACTTAGGTTCATGAAACCTAACTCTCTACTTACTCAACCATGATGTGTAGACATATGCATTATGCTTCAAACATTTGATGTTTTTATATCTATATTGACTCTATGGTGTTGAATGATTTACACAATAATATTAGCAAACAACCATAGTCAATCAACTTCGGAATTTTTTTACCATTTCCAATCAAAACTCCCTCTTAACTTCAAAGCCAAAATTTTGCAATTTGAATTGTACATTTTTCACATTTTGCAAGGAGGCTTTCACACAGTTGAATAGGCTACTCTTTTCAAAAGATTTCTATTTAATAGCATATACACTGGCCCAAAGGTAATCATTTCCTTCCACTCTTGATTTTTTATTTTGTGTATGCCATTATCTTTTAAGGCTTTTTCTTTTGGTCCATTGATTTTTCCAACCTAAGTCAATCTTTCTAGCCATGGACTTATTGATGCATAAACATAAAGCCACTAAGTCCAAACTATCTACAAGGCAATCTCATGCATTAAGATATACAAAACTAAGTACCATGAGATCACAAGTAGATTGAAAGATCGAGTGCATTCAAGTGAATAAGACTAAGTAAAGATAGTGAAAAACTAAAAAACACATGACATAATCTTAAGCAATAACAATGCATCACTATTCACTTTTCTTTTAAAAAATAATGGGATTACTATTAGCAATGAAAATGAAAGAAATTGTTTTTTTGGATTATTGACTTCATAAATGTATGAAATGCACCTAACTATGAAAGATCAAAAATGCACTAAAAAGGAAAAAAAAAAAAAATAAAAGATCCATAGACCTAGAATAGATGACTAACATAAGGCTCACCTAGACTGTGGAAAAGAACTCAACTTACTCAAGAATGATTTTCGACAAGAAAAATGGAGTAAGATGTGACAAAGCAATTCATAGGGCTACTCTAAGATAAGAGTGAAGAGTAGAATTCCTAAATTGCTAAAATATCTCTTAGTCATCTAAAACTTGAATTTGCTCTTCCCAATGAAGAAGCAAATTGTGAAATGTGACTAGCACATCTCTCTCTAGACCCTTCAACATGTCCTTCCTCAACCAAATTTGTCTTACAATCTTTTTAGGGGTAGGTACGACATTGAAGTGGTCATCACCTAGTCGATTAATGATAATGAGGTTAGGTTTTAATCTTTTACCATACAACACATTGTTTACTTTGGAGAAATTTGCTTTATTGTCTTTTGTATATAGGTACAACATGTTGTAAATTGGTTTTGGATGTCTTTAGTTGAGGTCTAGGAGTTGCTAGAGGTTTCACAACCTTTTTCATTTCCATGAACTTTTGGGTTATACACCTAGCCTTTTGAACATAAGTATTCAAATTTTTTTTACCAAAGACAATTACTTTTTGTGTTCATTTGACATGTATTGATGTTGTAAATGTATTTTTCTAGAGTCTCTACATAGCCTTCTAGTATAACCATAAACCCTGCACAATGAACAATGTGAGATTTTGGGTTGAGATTGACCATGAGCACGATATTGTGTGTTGGTTTGAGGTTGCATCATCCCTATTTTGTTGGAAGGAGTAACCAACTTCGGCTTGAAGTTAGAGGAATATTCTGGATAGATGAAGATGACTTGTTTGACTTGATTTCATGAGTGTCTTTGACACTTTTAACCAATTTAAGTTCTTCATCAAATTTTATAGCTAATTCCTCATTTTCTATTTCACAAGCCTCTAAGGATGATTTGAGACTTCCTACCTCACCCATTAGAAAATTTCTCTCTTGTTTTGAAATTTCAAGTTTTTCTAAGAGAGTGGCCTTTGCTTCTTCAAGTTGACACAACATGGTTTGATGAATATGTAAAACCCTTTTTTCCTTTTCACTCAACTTTAATTTCTTGACTAATGTCATATTAGTATTCTTGAGATTAAGAAATTCTTTGGCTAATTGCTCATAAGCAATTTCTAAATTAACTTCAATTTCTTTTCCACAAATCTAAAGATAATCACCCTTCATTATTCACAACTTAGGATATCATCAATTTCCTTTGAAGGAAGGCTCTAGTACCATTTTGTTATAGCCTTAGATCCTGATATGAAACTAAACTAGAAAAAGGAGTTGAATAGGTATGCTTGCTTTTTTAATACCTCCAATTCTCCAACCACAACACTACCAACTACTTCAAATAGAAAATAAAGAATTTTAACTATAATGTAAATTCAACTAATGTATACAATTCTATGAATTATGTAAAGCCATTCAAATATGAAATCATGTAGTGTTAATCAATGCATACTATTCAATTAAGCTCAATTGAATCACAAGTTTAATTTAGATATCAATTTATCAATTCAACTTAAATGTAACTATGTGATCAATAAATAATTCACTAATTCAATTCACAATTCAATTTGCCCAATTGAGATTTCCAATTATCAATTCAATATTCAATGAACATAATTATGAAAACCTAAACTGTCAAGTAAGCAGAAGCAATTATATCTAGCAAATTATGAATTGTAAACACATAGAGAGAAAATAGTGCAAATCACAATGATGACGAAGAAACCACTTAGGGAAACAATCCTTGGTGGAAAACTTTGGAGCTGTCCAATGCTCGAGAAAGCAATTCACTATGATGGAAATTGATTACACATAAACAAGACAGGGCCTAAATACCTCTAGCACCATTCTACGAGATCACGTCGTCAACCTCCCTTGAATTCTCAAGCTCTTCATTGATGAATTCTCCATACAACTGGATCCTTCTTCAGTCTCAAACTCTTCTGATTGGGCCTTTCACAATTGTAAATCCACATAACCTTAGTGTCCACCGATTGCTCAACGTCGAATCCTCAAGCTCTAACTCTCTTCTCCAATGGTGAGATTGTGAATTGGGGGCTCTTTGATGTGATTAGGATCATGTGGAATTGATCGAAATCAATTAGGGAAATCAATAGAGAAAGGCAACATAGATGAAGTTCTTTAATGGAAACTCTTAGATCTAGAAATTCTAGGGCTCTCATAATGATAATTGTTAGTGCTCTGTTTTCTCCATTCTCACTTCACAAAAAACCAGATTTTTGTGTATTTATTGTGTGAAGAACGGATCTCAAACAGTTTAAAAAGCTATTTTACGTAGTGCTCGTTCGAACAAAGGTATGCTCGTTCAAATGACCAACTTATTTGATCGAAAGAATATAGAACGAGCTTTAAATGGGCAAAAATCCGAGGTTGCAGCTCTTCGTTTGAATTCAAACCTTTCAAACGAATCAAAACAAGCAAATGACCTTTCTATTATTCGTTCGAACGAGAAATAGAAGGTGCCCATTTTTTACTTGCCTTGTGAAATTAATTTTCCTAAGTGTTTGAAATATGCATGTTTGGGAAATCTATTTCACAATCACAAGATCACTTCACACATTATGATATAAAATAAACTATATGTTATGCATGCAATGTGAGTGTGTGAGATCTAAATCACAACAAAAATCTAAATTACCTAATTACTCCTCAAGTACCAAGATGGCCAGTAGTAGATCATGACAATAAAGCTTGAACCTTCTTGGCGTAAAATTGGCATTGAGATACTGTAAACCTAGGACTAATGTAGTGATTACATTGAAAACACATTTTGTAATACCCCGAACTTATTTTATCGATTAATTAATGTAATGATGTATTTTTTTCTGAATTTAATGTGTTGATTTAATCATCTTAGCCAGATTTTAATACTACAAAAAAATTTGAATTAGTAAACCACGAAGATCAGAATGAAATAAATACGATGCAAAGCTTAGAATATTGAGACTAACTCGGTAAGGAAACTACTAAAAGAAACCGTTTCCCAAAAAGAGAAATAAAAAGAGAGATAAAAAGTAAAAAAACTAAAACATAAGTTTCCAACAGCCAAACAAGGCCTTAAGGCAAAAACATGGTCAAAAATACCAAAAATGCAATGGATGGGTTTTGAGCCCTTACCAAGTGAGGCAAGCATCTTGTTACCCAAAAAAAATAACCATTAGGCTACCAACTAATTTTGTGTTATATATTACACATGAAATATATATGTGCATAAAAACGAACACTCTAGAACAGACAATCAAATAAAAAAATTATAAAATATATAAATATGTATATATATATATATATATGATGGCTGCTGCAAACAACTAGCCGACCTAACCATAGATACACTCATGTATGAGCTGCTGTGTGCAACATGGTGGTTGAAATAGTGAAGAGCAAAGCTATAGACTAAACATATTGATATATATATATATATATATATATGGGCTTTGTAGTTTAACCATCGTCCAAGTGTGTGTGTGCTGCATCTTTTAATCGTGAGAAGGCCAAACAGTGTGTGCGCGTGAGTGACTTGTGAGTGTGAGTGAGAGAGAGAGAGAGAGAGAGAGAGAGTGTGTGTGTGTGTGTGTTGCTTGTGTGTGTGTCCGCTCGGAAGTGCACAAAGAGGAGGGAGATTGAGCTGATTTGAAGGAACTTGAGAGGAATCAAAACCAAGCCACCGGAAGAGAAGCAACCATTGTCAGGAGGTAAAACACTAGTTATACCTTTTCCCTTAAATTTTTATTTAAGCACGGGTTGAGTAAATTTAAGAGCCTAAACTGCATGCATGAGGTACTGAAACATTTAAGGACTGTTCTAAATATATTAAGAGGGTCAAAAGGGCTTGAAAAGCCCTAACCCATGAACAGCCACCATTGTTGGACCTCCAACAAAGCAAGTCTGAGATGACCATATGAAATCTATTTTTGACCTTTTAAACCCAAAATAGACCTAACTAGAATTCAAAAAACACTAGGTCGCGACCTTGAAGTTTAGGAAAAGACCACAAAAATTGAAGTTACAGGTCGGGGTCCTTAATCCAACCAATTCTATTCACTGAGCTCTAAACCTTGTATTTAGAATGAGGTTTGAAGCCCTATAACCAAAGGATCACAAGAAGCCAAATATCATTGCGTTTGGTGGGAAAATGAGTGTTTGCTAAAGGGATATTCAGAACTGTCATGGGTAGAGGAACGAGCTTTCTTGCTCAATCCAAAGCTCCAAATCAATGCCAAAACATGGCTTAGACCTCCAGTAGTCTACACCACCCAAAAGTAAAGAGCAAAACAACCCTCAAATGCACGAACTTAGAGAAGATGGAAACCGGAATTAGGGTAACAATCGTGGAAAGTTTGGGACAAAAATGAACAGTGATATTAAAGCAACACCGTTTAAAACGGTATTGGCTACATGACACCGTTTAGACCCTGTAACATTTTAAATTTAAAACCAAAACTACATCGTTTTGAGATAGGGCGGTAAGTGGAACGACGACGTTTTAATTTCGTGTTTTTTAAACAATCTGACGTAGATCTGTTTGGTTACAGGGGTAAGCCACAAATTTGATGCCCCTGTTTGGAACAAGGATAACCTATCCTCGTACAACTTCACTGTTCGCTGTTTGGGTCTAGAAATATTTGAAAAATAAATGGGCTTGTTGCCCTTGAGAATCGAATGCCCGACCTCGTCACGTGTGGGATTTAAACCCCCCACGCGTGACCACTGTGCCCACTCACACCATTTTTTATATTCGGGCAGAATATGTATATATTATATAATAATAATATTAATTTAATTTAATTAATTTAAAAATAGAAAAGAATAACCCAACATCCAAATTAAACAAATGAATAGTATATTTTGACTATGTTGGGCATTCTGGACCTAATGGGGAGGTCCATTTTATGAACCAGGATTTCTAAAAATTAAGTCATATAAAAATTACCATTTTTCCCTTGGAGGTACCCGAAGACAAATGAGAAGCTGTGAAAGCCTAGAGTTATTTTGTTAGACGTTCTGAACTCAACGGTGGAGTCCGTTTACCCAAATAAAATATTCTGAAGACCGATGTATAAATTTAACAACTTTAAAAATATGTTAAACGATACCCGAGAGAGTTAAATAAATCACGAATATTAGCATTAACCTAGATAATTAAAAATGAGTTAATACTGACTAAATTTCTGATTTATAGGAACCTCCAAAGGAAAGGAGAATGAGACTTGAATTAGTAGGACTGCGGAAAATTATTTTTGAGGTAACTAACTCCTATGCTTTAATATGGGTTCTTCCTAGCCAAGTCACATTTATTTTCAAATGCTGCCAGATTTGTACTCTATCACTACCTAATGAACTTAATCTCTTTGATTTGAGGCCAATCGACTTGTGATTATTTGGTTAGGCATGTACTTCAGATTTGATTTGCTTGCCTATATCATTTGTGAACTTGATTACTGATACTTGAGCATAATTGTACCATCATGTATACTATGTTATGATCTTGTGATATATCTTGTTGATGGAGATCTTGTTGTTCCACACACTTATGTCTCGTTGATTGAGGTTTTGGATATTTCACATGATTGTACATCCTGTGTGAAATTTTACTGATCATGATATTCGGTAAGTGCCCGGGGTTGTGCTCAGTCACAATGGCCCATCTATTCACAGATGCAGGGTGGACCCTTTGGGGTCTTGTGTGTCCTTTGGGGACTTGTGATGAAAGAGCTCTTATGTTATTTAGTAAGCCTAGGATAAAGAGGCGGATCTGAATGTGCCTTTTGCGGGTATGCTGGGCCTTGTTTGGTTTACGCATCTGTTTTGTTAGAACTCGGTATATGATATTTTGGCATTCATTGAATGATGATATTCTATGCCCTGTGAATGATTATATTATTGCAAGCATGTTACGCTTTTGATTGGCTAATGTTTTGTATGTGGCAGTGATTCATCATGATAGGCTAGATCCCATTTTGATTGATTTTGTCATTGTCTTCTTATATCATATTGTGGGATATGCGTCTGTTTGGACCCTCGGGTCATTGTTACTCATTTTGGTGATTGGCTATCTGTTATCTTCTTCTTCTATTATTGTTGTGGACTAACCCTAACCCAGAGTAAAGTTAGGAATTTACTTACTGAGCTTCGTTAGCTCACCCCTATTATATTTTTTTCAGGACAGCAAGATTTGGGAGATACCTCAGGGGTTCAGGCAGACTAGGACGTCGATGAGTCTGGTATCCCTTTTGGTGAGTTTTGTGATAAAATGAATACTATGAGGTCTTAATTTCTCCCATGACACCGCAGTCCTGTTTGTTTTGTGTTTTTGAGGATCTGTATTTCAAACACTTACATTTTGGACATGTATAATGATAAATTGATAATGCTACCAGATTTGTTATTGACTGTAACATGTGCTTATTAAATTTTATACAGTGTTTAAGATCCTTTTGGTGAGGAGCGGATCACGGGCCATAGACCTGGTCACGGACTCCTAATCCGCATAGGGTGGGTTTTGGGTCGTGACACATTTGGTCAAAACTGGATTGGCCAATTACAACAATGGACTCCGTGGTCCTAACACTTTACATGCTTACACTTCTACATCTCTATTCTCGACTTTAGATTCAAACATTAAAAATTCATATCTAAAAGTTCTACTTATTTTAAATATTTTGAGCTTACACCAAATCTATTTATAGAAAGTGAGTATTTTATTACACCAAATCTTCTCTTGAAAAGAGTGTCTTTTGGTAAACAACATTGTATCATCTCATTTTAGTAAGAGTTGTGGGTAGGTGTTATTCGGTTTGACAAAAATGGTATATTTTACTAGGATAAGAGAGTTGCAGTCTTCACATTGTAAATGTTTGGTCTCCACCTACAAGGAAATCACAATAGTGGAAAAGCTCAAGTAGGGATGCTTAAGTCGAGGACATAATTGATATACCACAAAAGAGCAGACCAATCAGCACTTGACACGTATGCCTATAAATCCAGCTCGCACTCAGCCAGTGGCTAAGCGCTCGGACATTCAGGACAAGATGAAAGATCGGAAGTAGCCGAGCATATGCCTCCAGAACACATACATATCCAGATAAGGATCACGGAGCTAATTATAGGACTCCAGACCAATACTTCAGAGCTTGTCACCGCCTTAGCGGTTGCCGAGCAGGAAATAAGGAAACAGTCTTCAACTAGGAAACAGTCTTCAACAAGGAAACTACTATCTATGATTATTTCTATCTTACGATACAATACTCCACAAGGTAACTGCAATCTCCGATGATCAAATCCCTACATTCATGGCTCCAAATCCTAATCAACTTAGGAAGGCCACGTTCTATAAATCAAACCTTAAAGGTACGCTTTATTTTCATGCTCATTCTTTGGCTTTCAATATAGTATTTTCCATTCAGTTTACTTACTTAAGCATTGGAGCGGCTACTGCCGGAGCCAATCCGGTGGTCCTCTGATCCTCCTTTTGAGTGTTCTACAGGTCACGGAGCCCATACTTATTGCGAGTCGAAAAGTGCAGCATCAGTTTGGCGCTGTCTGTGGGGACGCTTGGGCCACGTG
Organism: Nyssa sinensis; assembly: GCA_008638375.1. Lineage (NCBI taxonomy): Eukaryota > Viridiplantae > Streptophyta > Magnoliopsida > Cornales > Nyssaceae > Nyssa > Nyssa sinensis. The sequence goes on from CM018034.1 coordinate 37,394,248, forward strand.
CCTCGTTCCTGTGCTCCACCAATCCCGACTAGGGGGAGTAACTGTTGTGCCACTTTGAGTCCCACATCGAATAGGAGTCGGATACTGGCATCGCTTATAAGCCCCAGTCGTCCTCTCCCTTGCATCAGGCCTTTTCCGCCTAGGAAGAACAAAGTCGTGAGGGCTCTTAAGCCTAAAGCGGACAATATGGTACACGCTGAGCCTACTATATGCCAAGACGAAAAAGTGCAGCATCAGTTTGGCGCATCTTTTAATGCACAGGCCTCCAGAGCCTGGTCCATCTATAATGCACAAGTCTTAGTACTTGGTCCATCTTTTAATGCACAGGCCTCTAGAGCCTGGTCCATCTATAATGCACAGGCCTCCAGAGCCTGGTCCATCTTCAATATGCAGACTCTATGATCCAGTCTGTCCAAAGACGAAAGTTCCGAGCGTCTTCAACCAAAGTCCAACTACTATCTGCACAAGTTTCCCAGATCGGAATACCTTAAAAGTTGATACTTAGATTATTTGGCTTCTGTACCAACAAGCAAACGAGCACTACAGTACCGAGCAGGCTTAAAGTAAATTGATTCAAGACTTCAAGTTTTTTGCAAAATTTCTTTGATATACTCTCAGAACATGCAAAAGAATTATTTATCAGAAGTGCACAAGAAGGTGTTTTAAACTCCAGAAGAGTACATTCGAACAGGAACATCAGATTTAAGAAGAAACAACTCAATTTTATTGATGATTCATAGAAAGTTTACATCAGTACAAAAAGACTGGAAATAAAACAGAGGCTACAACAAAGTCATCATTACATAAGCTACTACAGAAGCTACTACATCACTACGATCTGCAACATCATGGCTTTCTTCCTCGAATAGGAAAGGGGCCTAAGTTCCAACCTCTATTACCGCCGCCACTGGCTTCCATTTGAAAGGAAAGAACCCGGAACCCCAATCTGCATCAAGAAGCACCCAGGCCATTTCATCATCACTGTCACTGATCTCAATACCAACGGATGATGAGGCCTCTGGGTCTCAGGAGACCTCCATTCTCCACCTTCATTTCCCTCAAATCCGACATGACACCCTAGCCGATTTGAGTAAGGGTCTCTGCCAAGACACAAAAGAAAGGAGGCATCCCACCTTCGTCTTCATCACCAATGCTCCAAGCCTTGGTTGAATCAAGGGGAGTCCACCTCCAATCGAAGAAATCTCGACTGGATGCCAAGATGGACAAGAGGACTTGTGCCTCCTCTAATCCTTCCTCAGAGACTGAATCAAGGGGAAGGTTAACTCTCGGCCACAGTTTAATCATTCTAACTCAAACTGAGAATCATCAGTCATCTCCGGGCGAATGGCAAGTTTCTGGCAACATCTAAATTCTCTTCAACAGGGGAAGAGTTTGGGAACAAGAAGATTGGGCGCAACCAAATGCCTCTTTTTTCGTATATATAGACCCTTGAAGTCCAAAGCCACCCAACTGGACCGTCGCAACGGTTAAAAGAGAGGTTGGCCTCGAAATCCCAAACGACAATCGTATAAATAAACAGACGCATTAAACCTGCCTCTTTGGAATGCCAAGAGATAGGGTACAGAGCTCTATGAACAAAAACCACAGTCCGGCACTGAAGCTTCTGAAGTAATAAAAAAGGGGGGGCAAAGTCTAAATATACAAGCCTCCCATCCAGTGAACAGACCTCCCAGTCTTATCTATTCTGTGATAGGCCACACATATGACAAAGGCCAACGGATCTGATATATCCTGATCCTAAGGGCTCAGAAACAAGAGTTTCGATCAACGAAATGATGGGCACAAGCTGCCTAGTTATTTTCACAAGTCTTTGGTTCAGAACAATCCGCTTCAAAACTTTGCAGTGTTTACTTCCACTCTATGTGACACAAGATTAACATTGGGTTCTATTCCTCTGATTATGTTCACTTCCTTATCTTATTATGATGAGACAGTCGAGGTTAATTTGCATTCACTGTTCTATTACAAGTGTTGAAGCTCAAAAGGCAACTATTAACTAGTGGAAAGCTGATCTAACATGCAACGGGCTCAGAGCAGCTATTCTTGCAACAAATTTCGCAGAAAGCAATAACACAAGAAGAATCTGAAGAAAGTCCAAATTTCATTGATCAAAAAATATTCATTACATCAAAAGACTGGCAAAAACAAAAGGGTTAAGCTGATAAAGCCTCAAGCCTTATCAGAAGGCCCAGGATTTTCTGCCAAAGGGAGGTCGTAGTTGTCACGACCAAAAACCCACCCTGTGCGGATCTCGAGTTGCGACCGCCGCCCCAAGACCCGGAGGCCTTGGGACAAGGCTCGCATCTGCAGCGGTATCGAACAGATGTGCTTCATGTGGTTGCGGAAGCGTGAAAAACTTTTTCTTTTCTTTTCTCATTTTAAAATTTGCACATCCGTCCGATACTGCCGCTATTCACAATGGTACACACGATCATACATTCAGAGCATAACTAAAAACTTAAAGGCTTTTATACTAGATACATGTTCAGCTGCCCCTTGGGGCTTAATACATAACAGTTCACTACCTTACTAAAGCAAAGGTTACATCTTAAGTTCATGATACTTAACAAGAGAACTACTTAGATGTCTCTTCCAAAAACAGTTAGGCTCCTCCTCATCGTCTTCAAATCAGCCTTATTGTCAATCACCTGAAAGGGGGATCCGAACAAAGTCCGGGTAAGCTAATCTAAGCTTGTGAGCAATTCTAGTATTCGTCATGGGGTTTCAATTAGCAGTGGTTTTTAGTACATAAGAGTTTGTAAAACATTCACTGCCAATTGCTCATATACTTGAACATAGAACATATGCATTTCTTAAAACAGATAGTTTCGAAACATTTAAAGTATTCAAGCTAAACTCGTACTTCGTCAAATAGAGTATATAACTCAGAACATATGCATTTCATAAAACAGATAGCTTTGAAACATTTAAAAGTATTCAAGCTAACATATACTTCTTCATATAAACTTCAAAACATATAACATAACATGTATTTCTTAAATAGAGTATATAAAACTCAAAACATATGCATATTGAAAATGAGGGTAAAACCTGCTTCCATTTTCAAACTCATTTGTCATCTTATCTCTTTCATTAGTGGAATCTGTGTCGAACCAGACTCCCATTTTACGTATACGTGGAGATATCTCATTTGCCTGGGGGATTAGATCCTGCTACCGGGCATTTCACATGATAGATCCGCGAGGTTCCGTACAACCCTACTCACTACCTATGTGATGACGCACATGATAGGTCCGTTGAGTTCCGTACAACCCACAACACTACCTATGTGCTTATTGCACATGATAGGTCCGTTGAGTTCCATACGACCCACAACACTACCTATGTGCTTATTATTTGTCTTGCATTTCAAATACATTTAACATATGAGTATGTCAAATAGATATTTCTCGTGAGTACTTTAAAACATAACATTCATAACTTCGTGATAAACATTCGTATAATTGTAATAGGCAAACTCAGAATATTTATCAAGATTTGTATTTAACTTAGACATGCTGGAAACACATTTTTGAGAAAACTGTAAGGAAAACATTTACTAAGCATGTCACAATAGGGTTTGTAAGAACAGAAATAACTAAAATTGAGATCATGTAATATACTGAATTTGGAATTTAAATACTTCGTATCTTTCGAACTTAAAACCTTTTCAAATCCATGGAGTTAAATCTTCACTTCAAATACAGGGTTACTCACCTTGGTCCTTTAGGGTTAATGCTAATAATGCGCTTTCCCACTTTCCTTGTAGTTCCTAAGAACAATTCATAAACATCTCATCAACTTCACATTCATTGTAATATCATCTCGATATTCCTTAACTTATGCTTAAATCGTATTAGATGTTAAAATGATCTCATAATTCATATGTACTTAACTTAACTCGTACTCTTAACCTATGACACAATTTAATGTGTTAGAAATTAAATTCATTTGAATTTATACTCTTCTGGTAGCTCCATTAACTTTAATTTAAATTTATTTACTTCACATATTTACGTGTCGTGTCTTTTCGTAATTCATTTCCTTGTATACGCCTTAGATTAGTACTTTGGCATTACTTTAATTTATAGTGATCTGACAAATGCTATTCAACAAATTTTATGTCTTTTTATTTTAGACATTTCTTTTGGTCGAATAGACTCTACCATTGAGTCCGTAGCGTCGAAGAAAGTAAGTTTAGGCTTTCTTAGAATTTAATTTGGACTGTTACATGTAAAAGGACAAAATGGTCATTTACCGTTTTACGTGTCATATTTTTTTGTATTTCATTTCATAATTTGGACTCCATTATTGAGTCCGAGATGTCAAAGAAAGTTAATTTAGACCTTCTCTGGTCTCAATTTGGCTTTAGGGGTACCAAGAGTAATTTGGTCATTTTAGCATTTTTACGGGTCTCCAATTTTTTGGGACCTCATCTCATGTCGTGGACCTCACCATTGGACTCAGAAGGTCCGAGATAGTAAGAATACCTTAATAACTTGTTAATTTTGGACAAAGGGTATTTTGGTCATTTACCCCTTTACGTCTTTATTTTTTGGGGCCTCGTCTCGTAAAATGGACCTTACCTTTAGTCTCAGAATATCCAAAATAGTAAGGATACACTATTCATATGTTTAATTTGGACTTCGTTTGCTTCGTATATGCCCTAGGGGCAAAATGGTAATTTTGCTTTATTTATAAAATAATTAAATTAATTATTTAATTATTTTTCCAGGGGTTTAATTGCATAAAATCTTCATCAGTTGGGCCACATTGGGATTTCTCAAAACAGTTGGGGTCAATCCGTAAATAGTGAAAGTATTGGTTTATTTAGTTTTTAATTAAATTATAAAACCAATGGGTTCGGTCCAAATCCAAGTGAACCGGTCCGGTTCACTTGCAAACCAACCGGTTTTACACGTAACGCTGACGTCAGGATGATGTCAGCCCTAATGTTTTAAATTTTAAAAATTAAAACGTTGCCATTTAAATAAAATCATAACCCGTTGGATCCGGATTTGACCCAGACCCGTAACCGACCCGTTTTTAGACCCGACCCGAACAGTGTCATCTTCTCCATCAAAGTCGACACTGTTCACCTGAAAACCCTAATTTTTTTCAGTTTATATTTCTTCAATTTCGTGGATTTTTGTTCACTGTTTTCAACCCAATCCAGTCCTAGAACATTGTAGAAGAGTTTGGCAATTGTTTTGGGGTTCAAAACTGATTCATGAGTTCGATTTTGGGTTTGATAATTCAAACCAATAAACTGCTCATAAATGCCCATTTCTGAGCCAAATCCAATGAAACTTGTCCTGTTGTGATCCCCTCTTCATGGGGTTTCACTTTTCATTCATAAATATCAATTTAATACCGAGTTTAAAGGATTGGGTTTTAAACCCGTAACTTGCAACTCTATTTTTGGGTTTCATTTCTTGTAATTTTCGATCGCGGCTAAGTGTTTTTGGGATGCTTGTGAGATCTACTTGAAGTCTGGATAAGCCAGACTTAGTTTGGTTGTGATGAAAATCAGACCTGCTGTAGCAAGGTCATCAATGGCGGTTTTCATGGATTTACTGTTTTTGGTCATTTTCAAAGCCTAAAATCATGCTTGACAAACTCATAAACATATATCTATCATCATATGTGTATGCATAATTCAGAAACAGTTCCTAATACATTAAAATTCTAAAGAGAGAAACATTAAAATTTTGAATATTTCTTACCTTTTCTCGCTGTTTTCTCCCTTCCTCTTTCCCTGATTCTCCTTCCTCCTCTTCCGAGTTCTCTCTCTCTCTCTTCTCTCTCTCTCTCCGTGTATCTAATATATGCATATATGCATATGTATTCATATCAATGGCCATCACCAACTCCTTTCTTTTTCACCCCCTTACCCTATCTCAATCAGCCTCACTTTCTGATTTGGCCATGCCTTCATTCATTCCTCTTCACCTAACAACATATATTATACATATATTGTACATAGGCACCTCACTTCCTCTCACTTCCCACCATACCTCCTTGTCTCCATGTATATATAAAATATGTATATATATAATATATACCACACACACACACCTACACTCACGGTTCCATGCACACACACACACACACACACATATATATATATATACACTTAATTAATTTCTTATGTTTAATTAATTAATAAATTTGTTATTCAATTATATTTTATTAATCATCACATTTTATATTAATTATAACAAATACTTAATTTCTCATATTAATAAATTAATTACATTAAATTAATTTATTATATTCTTAAGGGCATAATATTTACGTTCATTTTTCATAACCTCGTAAAACGTGCCTCATTACCCGACATTCTCGGGTCGAGGTATTACAGTAGTCGCAGCCTCTTTGCTCGGACAGCACCAAACAAAGCAGCTCCAGGAGCCACAATTGACGACATGTCAAAATCTGGGAACTTAGCCAGAAATCTAGTTCGGAAGCTCTCGAAACCAACCGGATCAGTTCATCCCTCATCTGGTCAAGTTCCTCTCTCAATTTCGTCTCAGTCTCAGTCTTGGCATGGTCAACTGCCTCCTGAACCTTCTAATCAAAGGTACTTCGGAGGTCAACCAACTCCGTCTGAAGTCCTGCAACCTGCCGTGCAATAGTTGTCTCTTTTCAAACTCCGCCACGGCAAGATTAGTGCCAGCTTCCTTCAGACTCTCCTTGGCAGCCTGAACCTTGGATTGAGCCGTTCCAAGCCCCAGCCTCACTTCATCCAACTCGGCCTTCAGCTTATCAGCCTCCTCAAGGCTTATAGGAGTCACCATCAGAGCAGCTAAACTATGCATGCTCTGCACAACACAAAGCAGACAAGTTAGACTGAACAAGCAAGAAAAGCTTCAGAGGTCACCTTCATTTGGAGATTCATCATCTCATTCATCAACTTCGCGGGGTTATCCCCCTGTACTGATGAGGGCCCTAGGATCATATTTGGTCAAAGGCCTTCTTGGCAATTTGGTAGTCCAGCTCGTCAGACGGCTCGGACGGCACAGTAAGGGCCTTCCCCTTCCTAGTCCGTTTGTTCGGAATGGAAGGGGCAGAAGGAACGACCGAGACCGGAACAGTAGGTTCGGCCTCCTTCTCGGCTTCGGCAAGAGGTGGCTCGGGAGAGCCAGAAATCAACCTCCTCATTTTCACTTGCAGAGGAGGCTCAGGCTCAACTTGGGAGGAAGCCTCCCCTGCTGCTTGGGCCTCCGCCTCAGTCTATCTCACTTCAGCCTCTTCTTAAGCTCATCAGTACGAGCGGCCAACAAGTTCTCTCCGGGGTCATAATAATGGTATGAGCCCGATGGAAGTCGAAAGAAGCACGCGGTACTGATCTTGGAGTTCGTTAGTAAACTTAGACCTCCTCCAAGCACTCTTGACTGCACGTAAGCAACAAATGGCATATCAGATTATCAGTTCGAAAGGCATAACAAAGCTAGAACAAACCTAAGGAAATAAGCCTAACCCTTATGACCCGTGGTACGAAGGAATATCGAGACATCATCCTGGAAGTCTTCACGCTCCCATCCTCCTCCAACAAAGAAGTACCACTTCTTCCACGTTTTATTAGAAGTGGGAACAGAGGACAGGGGTCGGAACCCCTTCTCAAAAGACATGTAAAAAAGGCCTTCTGCCTTCTTATACTTCAGATCCATATTACTACGGATTAGATCCATGGATACATCTACATCATTTTTATGCCCCAGCACTACAAACCCTAAAAGTTGCCGCAACTATTGAGATTAAGGTCGGTAGGACAGAGCCTTGTACCAACAAAAGAACTGCCTAACCAAATCAGGCAACGGAAGTCTCAAACCCATTTCAAACCAGGCAAGATAACACATATCTCTCCGGCTTCAAACATTATGGGGACGGTCCATTGGGCCTGGTACTCTGCAGGTCACATTTGAGGAAACATTATACTTCACCCTCCACTCGTTCAGCAGGCTTTGGGTGACAGCACTCTCGCCCTCTTCTCTATGGGAAGACCTGCCAAAGTCTCCCCAGCCCTGTCTCAGGGCTCTATAAAGGCATCGACTATCCTAGTCTCAGGACTGTGGGGGGGCTTACAAACCTCTCCCCAGCGTCTTCGGCTGCAAGACCACCTACATTTTTTAATTGAGGTGGCACAGCCATCTTAGAGGGATTTCCTACCCCCTCACTAACATTTGAAGATTCAAGAGGAGTAGACATTACTCCCAGACTTAAAGAGGAAAGAAGCAAAAGAAAGAAAGATCGGTCGAAACCTGTTCTAGACCAGAGCCTCAGAAACCATTATTCTTCGAAGTCACACAAACCAACAACGGCGGACAAGATCTTCTGGCACAGTGAAATGACGGGGAAAGGTCATTTCAAAAAATCACCCGGTATTTATAAGCGCAAAGGGACCCACCAAGCCCAACGCCATGACAGTTCAGAACAATGATGACTTTGAGAAACCCAACCATCGGTTCAGTACAATGATGGCCTTGAAAAAACCCAATCTCCGGCTGCGCAATAAATGACGCACCAACAGCCGCTTTGAAAGGCGAACAGACAGGACACATGACTCTCCGAAAAAGGCTTAGCCTTAGTTGCTTATTAGCATCAAACTAGGACTTGGGGGTGGGAGTAACTGATAGACCACAAAAGAGTAGACTAATCAACACTTGACACGTATGCGTATAAATCCAGCTCACGCACGGCTAACTCAGCTCGCACTCAGCTAGTGGCTAAGCGCTCGGACATTCAGGACAGGATGAAAGATCGAAAGTAGCCGAACATATGCCTCCAGAACACATACATATCCGGATAAGGATCACAGAGCTAATTATAGGACTCCAGACCAATACTCCAGAGCTTGTCACCGCCTTAGCTGCTACCGAGCAGGAAATAAGGAAACAGTCTTCAACACGGAAACAGTCTTCAACAAGGAAACTACTATCTATGATTATCTCTATCTTACGATACAATACTCTACAAGGTAACTGCAATCTCCGATGATCAAATCCCTATATTCATGGCTCCGAATCCTAATCAACTTAGGAAGGCCACGGTCTATAAATCAAACCCTAAAGGTACGCTTTATTTTCATGGCTCATTCTTTGGCTTTCAATATAGTCTTTTCCATTCAGTTTACTTACTTAAGCATCGGAGCGGCTACCGCCGGAGCCAATCCGGTGGTCCTCCTGATCCTCCTTTTGAGTGTTCTACAGGTCGCGGAGCCCATACTTATTGCGAGTCGAAAAGTGCAGCATCAATAATTACTAAAACATATTATAAATACAAAATACATATATAGGTACATATATATATAACTGTATCTCTTTTATATTTAATATTGTAAATCATTTTTGAAAGTAATAATTATTAGGTAACAAAATTATTAATTATATATCATAAAATTAAGTTGGTTTCTTAATAATTTATTAATTATAAAAGTTTGATTGTATATTTGAAAAAAAAAATTACATTATGTGTAAGAGATTATGCAACCATTCTTTTCAGAGTTAATTGTTTTGATTTTATTAAAAACTAATATATAAATTAGTGTAAGATTTTTTTTCCTTGGAATATATAAATTATGTTTAAATATGTAAAAGCTCTATGAGTAAATCTCTCAAATAAATAAGATAAAGTTAATAAATAAGAATTAGTAGCCGATATGCCATAAAGTGACAAACCAGTCTGCATATGACACATGTAACTACTAAGTAGCTAAAGCTTAGCCATTCAGGGTAGGTTCAAACACTTAGCATCCAGAACTACAAAGATCGGAAGCCCATGCGACCCTCAGACTCACCTTCAGCTCAGAAGTCATACACAAAAGGGTTCCGAGCTCATTGCCGCCTTAAGCACCCTACCGAGCTAAGGATAAGGAAACAGAATTCAATAAGGAGACTGCCACTTACAAATATCAAGCGCAGTGTCCAACATGGTAACTACAATTCTCTGGTAATCAAATCTCTACTTTCACGACTCTAAATCCTAATCAACTTAGGAAATTCATAGCATATAAATAAAACCCCAAGGTACGCTATTACAATCATGCTCATTCAATTATAGTCTTTCAATTCAGTTTATTGACTTTATCATCGGAGCAGCTACCAACGGAGCCAATCCGGTAGTCTTTTGATCTCTTTTTTTTGAGTGTTTGGCAAGCGTAGGAGAGTAGAGCTCGATGATCTGAAAAGTGCAGCATCAGAACTTAAAATTAAAAATAAAATACAAAAGAAAATGAATAATTAAAATAAAAAATATTAAAATTTGAGATTTGAATACAAGGAATAATGTGTAACAGTTTGTAGTTGAGAGGGCCTTGATGTTTATCTTAACAATGACACATAACATTTCTATTAATTTTATAAATAGTAAATGAACGAGGAGTGTTAAGTGTCCACCGTCGTAGTTGAAGGGGTAAAACGGTTTAATGGGAGTAAATTAAAATTCAGTCATAGTCAAGAGTGTTGGTGTAAATTTTTTGCTAAAAGTTAATAAATGATTTTTTTTGAAAACAAATAAATTATAGGTAATGCAATTTAGACCAAAATGGGTCTCCGTGGATGGGTCCCATTGTAGTATTTGCTTTCTCGGCACTTCGGGCGTTCATCACACTCCTGTTGGGCAACTTAAATGCCAGTCCAACTCTAATTGCAGCCTTCCTCTCTCTCTCTCTCTCTACATACTCCTGAATGAGGCAACTTGAATGCCAGTCCAACTCTAATTGCAGCATTTCTCTCTCTCTCTACATATTACTCTACATACTGTATATATCATCAGATGCCTGGCCCTTCCCACCGTGGGTCCATACACCTTCCCACTGTGGGCCCCATACACTCTCTAAACTGGCTACTCATAAAACGGCGTCGGCTCACGTACAACACCATTCCACCTCACTTTCTCCACAAATTGCATCCTTCCTCCCTCTGCCCCCTTTATTTCCTAGATTCTTCTCTCTCTCTGTCTCTACTCCTTCCTCATTTTCATTTTCAGCTCTTCCTTTCTTTAAAACAACGTCAAAGAAACAAAGCACCTTCTCAGTAGCATTTCAAGAATGGCAGATTACGTTGGAACAATCTCCCTCTCACACGCTCGAGATCTCTCTCACACATCCGAAGAGGAAGAGGAGGAGCACAGCCCACGGAGTGTCCCTCCACTCACCGGAATCCCAAGCGGTGGATCATCAAGGCCAATGCTCTCCGCCAACAACAGAGGCGTCGGAGGCGAGATCATAGTATCAACTGCTGAAGTTTCAACACGAAAACCTCGAGGCCGGCCACCGGGGTCCAAGAACAAACCCAAACCGCCGATCGTCGTCACTAGAGAAAGCGACTCGGCCTATGAAACCGAAGATCCTAGAGATCTCCGCCGGTTCAGATATCGTAGAGACAGTGGCACAGTTCGCACGAAGACGCCACTTGGGTATCAGCATACTCAGCGGCACTGGGACTGTGTCAAACGTCACGCTCCGCCACCCAGTGTCTCACACGCCGAATCTGACACTACATGGACCCTTTAATATACTCTCTCTCACCGGAACTTTTCTGAGTTCTTCTTCATCTTCTTCGTCTTCGTCTTCGTCTTGTTCTTTTGGTATATCTCTTGCAGGGGCACAGGGACAGGTCTTTGGAGGTATAGTTGCAGGGAAGGTTGTGGCGGCTAGTCAGGTGGTGTTAGTGGGTGCTACATTCATGAGCTCGTCGTTTCATAGGCTGCCAGGTGAATTAGGAGATGCTGATGAGGAAGCAAAGCCTGGTGGTGGAGGGTGGTGGTGCAAACGCGGGTTGCTCAAGTACTACTAGCATGTCTATGTCTGTTTATAATGTTGCTGCACCAACCCCTTTGAATTGCCAGATATCTCCTGATGTCTTGTCTTGGGGTCCTACCTCTCGCCAACCCCCGCCTTATTAGCAAGAAGATTAAATAAAAAGATGAAGAAATTAAGTTGCATATACCTATCTCTAGTTTTCTTCTCTTTTGTGTCTTACCTTAGATATAACAATCTCAGATTCTCCACTCTCTCTCGGTTTTATTTTATATGAATCTTTCAGAAACTGTCATGGTTCAGGCATTTTCGTGCAACCAAACCTTCTTTATCTGTGGGAACTCCATGGTTAATTAGATTACATTATTATGTTGAGGTTTCTGATGATTTATATATTTTTCGGCTTCAACTTTAAAACTCTCAACTCTCGTACAGTACTAGAGTCATTTCGCAAGTTTGTGTTTTCTTCTGGTAGAGAAAGCAGGAATGGTGGAGAGCAAGTGGTCTGTCTACTCAAAGCTGTTGTTACTGTAGTGTGCTCAGCAACTGATCTGATGCCAATGTCTCTGTTGTTCAGGAATTCCATGTCAGGGTCTGGCCCCTCGGGAAGGGCCCATTTTTGCATCCCCAAAGCAGGCACAGAGTAAACCTGAGTGCTTGAGATAAGACTCGTGTAGGATGATATAATTAATGTGCTATATATATATATATATATATATATATATATACACAGATATATAAAGTCAGGTTCTGTATTGGAAGCTTGCATAATGGAAGATTAGACTAGACTATATGATAGTTTTCACTACTGATCGAGCTTCCTTTTCTTGCTTGTCTTATTAGAAAGACGCCATGCATCATCACATTTGCACGATAGAGTATTGGTTTGTAGTAGCAACTGGGTATAAATGTTTGTAATGGATATGTTGGCAAAATGATATATATATATATATATATTTAAACACATATGAATGCATATATATGTGTGCCTTTAAATTTAGTTTGCAAGTTCGTTGGTCTTTAAGGGTCGAATCTAAGAATGTTCTTTAATAACATCTTATTAGAGTAATGGCGGGGTTATTCCCACTCCAAATTGGTGTCTACTTTATACACTTACACTTTGATTCATGTGTCTGGGGTTTTTTGTCTCTCAAAATGTTATGGGATATATGAATACAAAATGTCTTGCTGTGTCTAAATACTACATTAATAAATCTGATTCGTTTAATTTTATTCTTCTATTGTGATCGATCTACTCGTGAGAAGTTTTTGTATGAATTCTGATTTATTGACATTGGAATAGGATATAAAAATTTCTCTCTACTGGTCTGTTGTTGATGTTTTGTTTTTTCGCTGTTGCTTTTCTCATTCCACGGACTTATCCAACACTTACCTTTGAAGTTATAGTTGAATCAAATCAATAGATGTAGGGATGGAGATAAAGCTTATTCATAAAGACATAAGAAGACAGGAGTCCAAAATCCAGTCAACATGATCAGAACATGGCTTGGCTTTCATGCCTGTACGTTCAACCTCTGCTGTTATTTATTAGCTTTTCGTCCTCTTTATTTCAACATGAGAGAGAGAACTTTAATTCTGTGCAAAACAATGATAACTACTGTGGTGAAAACCTGGCTTTGGTCATGGTCATTAAAAGAAAGGGTGGTGGTTGACAGCGAAAGACTGAGAAACGGCTAGGTCAAGTGGGCGCACGCGAGGTCTGGTAATGCGTGTTGATCTTCCATTGGCCATTTCTTTCAAATGAGACATCTAGTATCAAACGACAGAGATGATGAAGGCTTGACATTTTCCTTTACAAATTAAAAAAGAGATGATACTTAAAATAAATTTGTTTATTTGATGTGTTATTATCTAATTAGTTGTTGAAATAAAATTAAAAATAATCAGTTAAATCATGATATTTAAAAAGTAGATTTATTTTATATTTTAATGTATATTTATTATTATTTTTTCTTTTCATCAATCTATTTCTTTGTTTCTCTTTCAACTAATTTTTTTTTTATCAATTTTAACTCATCTTTCTTTCTCTCTCTTTCTATTGAATTCATATTTGAATATCAATACGAACTGAATTTATTTTGCAAACTGGAATGAATCTCCTATTGAAGTAAAAATTTGAGAATTGTGAGATATTTTAATAATTATTTTATTTGTCTCCTTTCCTGCATCTATTGGTAGAGTTGTAAAGTGAAAGTTTTTATAAAAGTGTCATTTCAACAAATGTTTTGAGGGGCAAATCTGACGTCAATGGGTAATCTAGATGATAAATAGTTCATAAAACTGTGAGAATTAGGTAAAAGGACGAGAGGACCAGTTAGAAACTATTGGAAATCGAACCCCTCAATCTTGGAACATATGAAAATTGAGCATTAAGCTCAATTTTGAGGACAGTAAATGGAAGAAATTTGGGAAAGGGTCATGTAGCAACAAACCGCATCAAGATTGGCTAAGAAACGACCTCAAAATAATGAAATCTCAGTCGACAATATTGAGCTCTAATCTGAGCTTCACAATGAGTTTCAAACCTCCAAACCGACGATAAAGTTTAAGTTAAAGACTAAGGCATCGATTGGAATTAAAAAGGGATCGAAATGATCAAGAGAATGTCAACAAATAATGGCGCGACCTGTAATCCACCCTATGCGGATTAAGGGCAACGACCGACACTGCCACACAGACAGGCCGTAGAAAATCACGTGAATCGCATAGACTGATAAATCATATCAATAAATAGTAAATCATTTAATCTGGAAGCTACACCAAATGCAATTCATCTGATCATAAACCCAACTCCAATGATTGTCAATCAAATAATTCTCCAAGTGCTATTAGATCATCATGATTCACTAATCAAGTTTACATCTCTACCTACGATACAACATTATAACTACCTATTATCTGATCATCCTTACAAAGTACGCATTCCAAATCATCAATGTTGTACACATGCTTGCCACTAGCTCCACTAAATGATTCATTTTGTTTATTCTCTTATGGAATTACCTGAAAAAATAGATATGAATATGGAGTGAGCCAATTTAGCTCAGTAAGTAAACTCCTCACTCTACCATGGGTCAGGTCAGCTCAAAAGGTGGGTAAGAATCACAATGAGCAAGAATAGTATCACATCGAGATATGAATAATAGGAATGTCACAGGAGCCAGTCACTAATACATGATAAATCTAAAAGGCACATCTTAAGATAGATCAACAGAATAAATATAAGGAATGACCTAAACAACATATAGCTACCACAGTGATAAAATATCAATCTAGATCCAAGGATAGACAGGCACGTCATCAATAAATAGTATATCAATAGATAAACCATGAACAAGCTCACAAGGAGTATCTGAATCAGAAGTATGTTATCAATATAAGCTGTGCTGAAATATTAACAAGTCATGAGTACGTCATCAGAATATCAGTGAATGATTAAGATGCTAACAGAATAGATGCTGACATACCTATGCCTCAAGAGTGCCTATCTAGGGTCTGCTGGTCTGACAATGCCCACGCACCTGAGTCCAGCCTCGCCCACATCATTGTATCCAGGGTCTGCTGGTCTGACAACACCCGGGTCCAGCCTCGCCCAAATCACTGTATCTAGGGTCTGCTGGTTTGACAACGCCCGGGTCCAGCCTCACCCAAATTAATAAATAACATCAGAGCTCTGTACATATAACATGTCCCTCATGGACTAAACATTAGACTACTCCCAAAACATCGACCCGTAGGTCCTCAAGCATCTGTGAGTCAAACGGACGTTGTGACAAATCATAACTCCAGGTACTCAATAAAATAATGACCATCACGTTTCCACAAGATATGGAAATATAGGCAATCAAATAAAGATATCAATAATCAAGATCTCAATGAGTCAATAATAAGAACAAGTATCAAATCATGGAGATCAATATCATCAAGCATGTATAGAGTACAAAATGATAACATCAAGAAATGTATGTGACATGGCTAGGAGTAACACATGATAGAGTTTGGGTTACTTACCTTGAGTTCTTAACATTGCATTTCCATCTCGTTATCACAATACCTTTTCCATAGCTCTCTTTCTCATTTTTCGTCATTTGAATGATCCTATAATCATGGATTACAAATATATAGCACATTGAATCAATATTTATTTCATCATTATACTTTTGGTAAGCTCATTAAGTCGTAAGGATGCATTCGTCCTTTTATAGTTTATTACTGGGTCTTGTGTATAACTTTTCAAGTCTTTTGAATCTCATTTGATATTTATTTTCGATTACTGGGACACATCGATCATTTCCCGTTTTATAATTTAACTGTTCCAGAGTCTTATTTTGACCCTCAATTTTCATAATTATGCATATGACAGTCAATTATATCAGATTGGCTCTTTTTTAGAATTTATTCAGCCTTTACTTTGAATTTTCTATGGTTAGAGGTATTTTGGTCATTTCATATTTTATGATATTCTGACCCCGGATCATTATTTGGTCATATATACTAGTTCACAGTTATTTGGGCTTCCATTGGCATTAATTTCGTCCAATTTGGATTTCATTTGGGCTTCGTATGTATTAAGGATATTTTAGTAATTTTACATCTTATGGTGGGACCACCCTGGAGTCCTCAAATGTCCAATCTGACATTATCATTATGTCCAAAACGTTCAAAATATTAAAATAGCCTTTTTCATATCTCAATTTGGACTCTTGGACTAAAAAGGGCAAAATGGTCATTTTACACTTTTACTTCTCTTTTATTCTCAAACCTCTTTTCATAATTTTGACCTTACCATTGGATTCGAAATGCCTAAGATAATAAAATTGGACTATTCATTTGCCTCGTTTGGAGTCCATTTGACCCATTTTAGACTTAGGACATTTTAGTAATTTCTCTTTTCAAAATATTAAAATGTTTGGGCCTTGTGAGATTTTTCATAATTTCTGGGGTCAAAGTATAATTTCTCAAAGTTTTGGTTTATCCCTTTTTAATTAAAATAGTGAACCAGTGAGTTTTTTAACATAAAATCCCTAAACCGGTCCAATAACCACTGAACCAGCCGGTTCAGCTTATCCCAGAGAACCGGAATAAGATAGCAAATTCCCTGTCTTGTCCACGGTTTGGGTTAACCTTTAAACCTAATTTCAAATTTCTTAATTTTTTTTTCTTGTATCCAAACAAGGTCAATGTATTTTAAATCAAATTCAAAACGACACAGTTTATACGACCCTCTTTGCGTTCGGTCGGGTCCCGACCCGACCTAACCAAATCCAGTCTAGCAGACCCGTCTTCCTCACGACTTTCTGATTGCTGTTCCGGCGTTCTCTTCGACGTTGGCGTCGGAACCTACAATTTATTTTTCCATTTTTCTCCCTATTTTGACATCGGTTTTTGGAGATTTTTACACCAAATTTATCCTAGGAACCTCCAGCAATCATTTAAAACTGGTTTGGACCTCAAATAATCCAATTTTCGGCACCTATTCCAGTTTTTGATGATGTTCTGATTCTAATTTTTCAGTTATACCTTGGTCATTTCTTAACCATTTTTTTATAATTCAAAGTGTGTTTGCTTTTTAACATGATTTCCTAATTGATTCTATTACAAACCAGGTTTGGTTTCATCTTCAATTTTTTTTTTTTTTTTGATTTTGGGGCCATGAGTTACAGAGGCAGTTTTTGAGTTTTCTTTCATTTTCTCGACTAATTTTGGTTCCTAATCATATTTAAAACAAGATAGCAGGTATTTGAACTCTTACCTTGGCTTACTGCACGTCCTTGGAAACTTTTCTTCTTCCTCCATCCCATGGTGCAATTGCACTGTTCTAGCAATTTCCTTTCCTTTTCTCTCTCCTCTCTCTCTCTCTCTCCTCTCTCTCTCACTCTCTCTCTCTCTCTCTCTCTCTCTCTCTTCTCTCTCTCTCTCTCTCAACCTTCTCTTTGACTCTCTTTTTCTTTGTTTGTCTCAGATTTCGGCTGCATATACCTCGTAGTATTCTTGCAGCTGCCTCCACACACACGCACACACCACACATATATACATAAGAATGTTCTAGAGCTGCTAGAAGTTTTTTTTGGTAAGTAAAGATTTATAAAACCAAAAGGAGGAGCGAAAATACACGAACAAGAGGGCATACCCTCGAACAAGCTAGAGGGAAGGAAGAACTTCTACAGGCAGAAGGGCTCCCGTCCTAAGCTGCAAAAACAAAGCATAACAAAACATTATAATAAAACATTACAGATTAAAGATGCTACTTGGAAGGGACCAAATACATTGAAGATGTCTATTGGAGGCCGAGTTTGCAATCCTTTTAGAGGCAGTGATACCCTCGAGCTGCTAGAAGTTTCTTATGTCTTTTCACACAGTTGGGCTATCTCGGCCTTGCAAGAAGCTTCTTGATCCTGACTTACTTCACCAATTCTAAATGCTACTTTTCTTTTTTTTTTTTCCTTAGATATATTATATATACATATATAATATTGATATCTATATCTATATTATTATGCATTTTGGCCCCACAGGTGCCATGTGCTACTTTATATATATACATATACATATATATATATATATATATATATCTCATTTTCCAGCAGCTTCCATTGGAAGCTTCTTGAATATCTATATATATATATATAATATGCAGATATTTTACTATACATATATATATATATTATATTATGTATTTTCATTTGTTACCTAATAGGTACACTCATGTATACATTATGTATTTTCCAAATTCATATGTTTTACATATTATGTACGGTTTACCGAATGTATACGTACTGTGACCATATCTATATGTATACATATATAGTGTATTTTTTGGTATATTTTACCTTATTTGATAATTTGATTCCATAAAATATCACTTCATAAAATGTCAGAAAATTTGATACAATCCGAGGCTCAATATTATTATTTTTATTTTACCGATACTGGGTCTCCGTTAGTGCCTTATACCATATTCATTTTATTTTCATAATTAATTCTCTATATCGGCCTCTTATTGTCTATTTTGGCACCAATTCAAATTATTTTTGAGCATGCACCATCTAGTCAATTTTTAGCATGCACCATCTAGGCAATTTTTTGGGTTATTCTAAAGCAGCGTCGTTTTGTTTAAGTTTTAAATGTTTTAAAATTTTGATAAGGGGTGTTTGGCCGTGAGGATAAAGAATAATTTAATAAACCATACGAGAATAGGGGTATCTTATCCCTAGTTCAGATTGTTATCCACCATTTGGTTTTAAAAAAATCAAAAAATAGAAGGAAGCTACAACTCCCTAAGTTTGAACACCAGACTAGACGCACACAACACAGATGTTTTAACCACTTGGCCACCACGTGCCTTGTGTTAAAATTTGACATAATATGTATATATAATTAATTTAATTTAATTTAATTCTATAGATTGACAAATAATATAAAAAGGGTGTTTATCCTAGCATTTTTTGACGTTTTGAGTCCAATGGTGGGATCCATTTTACGAAACAAAGTCTAAAAAAAGTAGACACATAAAATATAATAATTACCGTTATGCTTTTAGTGATACCGAAGCCAGTTGAATGTCAGTGAGGGCATTTCTGACTTTCTTTGATGTTCCAGACTCAACGGTGGAATCCATTTTAGAAATGAAGCACCAAAAAATTAAATAAATAAAATATGAAATGACGATTGTGACCCTAGCCATAGCGAAGGCCAATTAAATGTAAAACTAAAGGTATATCTTGAATATTTTAGAGATTCCAGTCTCAATAGTAGAATCCAAATGACCAAATTAATTATCGAAAATAGGACAAGTGAAAAGGCAAAATTACTAGAATACCCTTAATGGGTAAATAAGCTATTGGTTGGACCTAGGGAAAGATATGGAACCTACCTTAAGGTTTAGAGGGTCGCTTGTTAGGACTAGGGGTTCGATATTTTGATTGGCTAATCCGGTTTTACACAGCGTGCTTTGTTTATATTCATGACATTAGTCTTAGGCTTAAAGTAACTCAAGCCCCGTTCTACTCTAAGATGGTCCAAGCTTCATTTTCGTGCACATCTATGGCCATCTTGGTTCATGAAGGTTATTTTGAGTATTACAGACTCTTGTTGTTATTTGGATCTTACACACACACATATAGTATGCATTGCATATAGTGTAAAAAATATTGTCATTCTGTGTGTGTAGTTGCCTTGTATTATGAAACAATTATCCCAAAAATGCATATTTAAAAACACATAAGGAAATTGAGTTGATAATGCTACAAGGAGACCAACTCTCTATTGGTCGTTCAAACGAACCTAAGGGCTCGTTCGAACGAACAACAAAAGATGGTTGTTTTTTATCGTTCAATTATCGTTTGACTAGTCTTGATCAAATGAGCATCAGTAAGCCATCATTTGATAGTCATTCCAACGAAGAGGCTTGTTTGAATGAGCAACTATTTCATTCGAACGAACCCTATGCGAAACATAATACTTTTTTATTTTGAAAAGTTATTTGAGATCTAAGCTCTAGAGTATAAATTGATGAAAATACAATTTTCAATTAGAGAGATCAATTTTAAGAGAGAGCATTAGAAAGAAGTTCGAGCTTCAATTAGAGAGCATTCGTATATACTTCATCCACATCCCTCTTCTCATAATACATTGATTTGATTTATCACACCTGATCCAAATCAATTAAAGACCCTCAAGCATCAATTCATTTCAAGCACTTTGTGGAGTTCAATGTTGAGTAAACGGAGGATTCTAAAGTTCCTGGAGTTTGCAATTGTGTAGAACACCGATCAAAAGAGTCCGAGATCGCATGGAGTTTGTGGTTGTATGAAGAATTCAGCTAGGGTGAAGTCTTGTGGCTACAAGCAAGATTAAAGATGGTTGAGTAGAACGAAGCTTGAAGAACTAAGTCTGTGTCATCATCGGGGTGTATTCAATCTCACACATAGTGGATTCTTCTATGAGCATGGCCAGCTACAGAGTTTTCCATCACAGATAGTTATTCGTGTTGGTTTCTCCTCTCATCACAATTGGTTTGCAAACTCTCTAAGTCCTTTCATGCTTTACAAATTCTAAATTACTCAATGATGATTGCTTCTACATGACTAGAATTAAGTTTTCTTGAATATTGAGAATTGATCATGAATTGACTAATTGAAAACCTAAATTGAGCAATTAGATTAAAATTTAATTGATAAATTGAAAATTGATCAAGTAATCAAATTTGTGATTATATTGAGAAATTGACATGTGGAATTGATTAGTTGATCAATTAGACTTGTG